>CM062816.1:1433205265-1433801657 GCA_031772625.1 Pinus tabuliformis
TTGTCAAGCACATCAACTTCAGTTGTTTCATAGAGTCTTGTCAGCCTGTTCATGCAATTTTGTTCTACCTCCTTCACAAGTTGCTTTCCAGACTTGCTTTCAATTGCTAATTGAGAAGCTCCCTCTTGGAATTGCACAATTCTAGAGGGGAACCAAAATTCCCTCCATAAACTATACAAACCCAGCTGGGCTCCAGAATTGCACAATTCTTCCTGACAATCTTCATTTAAAAAATTGTGCAATTCATCCCAGGACAGCTGCTTAGCCCAGAAATTGCACAATCTTGCGAGAGAGTCACCTGTTCCTGCCAAAAATTGCACAATCCCTCTTGGATAGCCAACCCAACAGCTAGTAGAAATTGTATAAATCTAGCTAGGCAGCCTATTGGGCTCAGAGATTATGCAATACAGTCAGACAGGCTTCCTTGAGAAAATTGCAAGGTCTAACCTACGACAGTTTCTCAGCTCAGAAATTGCATAATCTAGTCAGACAGGCTTCCTTGAGAAAATTGTGAGGTCTGATCCAAGGTAGCCATGTGGGCTCAGAAATTGCACAATGCTGTCAGACATGCTTCCTTGAGAAAATTACGCAGTCTGACCCAGGACAACTTCTCAGCCCAAAAATTGCGCAATCTTAGGAGACAATCACCTATTCCTCCCAGAAATTGCATAATCCCTCTGGGACAACTGTCTCTACATAGCCTAGAAACTGCCCAGATTTTCATCCTAAGATCACAAACCAATGCATGTGCCTTCAGGTTGACCAGTTCCCTCTAGGACCGAGAGAAACTGATTTTCATCCATGGACTACTTCTCGCAAGGCAGCATGCAAAGGCATCCCTTGATTGAGGGATATATTTTTAGCAGTTTGAGGTTACATGCAAGGGTGTTTTAGAAACCTCCCGCCAAGTGTCACTTTTCCTAGATTTGTGGCATGTGCATCACAACCTCGATTTTAGTAAAAATCATCAACTGCACACTACATATCTCATTTCTCACTTCGAGCTTGTAGCTCTAACATCCCACATTGAATCTAGGAGTCATTGGCACATTCAGCTCAGCTATTTCGGGGTAAACCCGCTTTTCATGTCTTGTGTTGCGTTTCTGTCGCTTTTTCTGTTTCACTTCGTGTGAGTGTTGTCTGCTTGATTTGAGTGAGCACTTGTTGTCATTCTAATGTATGTTAGCTTATAGAAGCACCATTTCAGTTTTCGTTCACATCTCATTGTTGTCACATGCATGACAATGTTTTTGCACGAATGGTCATCGTTGCGATGACACACTTCACACACACGAATACTTTCCCATTTTCCAAATCCTACACTTGTTGTTTGCATGTATGATCATTCACTGTTGTTTGCACTCATCTCATCATGCATTTAGAATTCTCATGTTTTTAGTCGCCAGTCAACTGGCCTAGGCTGTCTTGGCCCGATTGTGCCTTTCCCGGCTAACATTGTGCATTTCTGGAAGTGAAGGCTCTGCCTTCCATCTGGAAATTACGCAAGTCTGGCCCAACACTAACCTCTGGGCTTGCATTACACAATTCTTGAGGGTAGTGTCCTATTGGCCTTAGAAACTGCGCAATATAGTTGGCTGGTTGCATGTCACTACTGACTAAAATTTTGCATTGTGCAGTTCCAGTCCTTAGAAAGCTAGGTTGAACTGTGCATTGCATAGTTCCAGCAATCAGTCAACCTCCTAATAGATCGAACTATGGCTTGTTTATTTTTGGTAGTCAACCTCCTGAACTCTAGGAGGAAATTGTGCAACCTTCATGATCAATCACACGCGTATGTTGCAAGTTAGTCCTCAAGTTTTTTTTGGTTTTAAACTGACAGAATACTTTCCATGAGTGTTTATATCTCTCTAGGTATCACAACTGTCGACCACCTCTAGTAGCATAGGTACGATGGCTTCCAAGAGAGCAAATCCAAATACATCGTTAAGAGCGCAACTGGGGATGCAGTCGATCAAGTGTCTATGAACTTGCCTATCCATGAAGACATCAAGTTGTTAATGGGAAAGGATTTCAAGATCAATGGAAATGGCATCACAATGAGCAACATCATTAAAACCAGTAGAAGGCAGCACACCTGCACGCGACGAATGCAAGAGGAAGGTTGTTGACAATATAGAGGCAGAGAAAAGTTGCAAGTTCAAAGTAGATCCAATAATGAAAAAGGAAGCTTTGGAGATTGAGGATATGAGGTCACGGCATGACACGAAGATTGCGTAAAGGCAGAAAGAGAAATAGTGAAGGAGTTGTATTTTCTGAAGCGACAACTCAAGGAAGAACAAGAGTTGCACAGACGAGAGATGATTTGTAGCAGGAACAGGTATAACAAGGGGTGCAACATGCACAAACATATGAAACTATGCCCACACAAGTTATAGATCCATCCCAGCAGCTGGCACGGAGTTGACCAGGTGAGTAGTGTTGTTGATCGCATGCAAGGGAATTCAGCAACTTGCATGTCATTGTGCACATGCATGTGATCCCACCCATTTGGCACACTCACCCAGGCAAAGACCAGAAGTAAGTCCGATTGGAGTTGAACATGTACTTCGACAAGTTGATGTGCATGGTAACTAGCGCACACATGGAGATCATCACAGACACTGTGCATCGGTATATTGTTGGTCCAGGCAAACTCAAGATGATGGTGCACATGATATCAAACACATTGGATAGAGGGGCCACATTAGTGTACCCAGATGCAATGAAGGTAAGAGTTAGGCCTCAGCAGGATGTCGCCATTGAGCGCACGCACACCATCATGGACGACCAAGCTTGGAATTAGTTCACCACCACCAACCATCACAAGGTTGTCAAAGATTTGGTCTCACCACAATGGTCTGAGTGTTAGTGATGTCTTTCGTGGCGTAGTTAAGCCATTTTGTCTCTCATGGGTACATGTGTAGATTGTATATAACGTATTTTCAAGTGGAAGTTCAAGTGTCGATAGTTGAATGTAAGAGTCATAGAGTAGTTGAAGAGTCATGAGGATAGATGAACGGTCACAAAGGGGAATGTCAAGGGTCACCCCACCCTTTGCTATAAATAGTCCCTCATAACTCATTGGAAAGGATTTTGGTCTGCCAAGCTTCCGATAGGAGTATCTTAGAGAGAGCTTTGACCTTTTTGTAATGAGCCTTGGCTTCTTCACTGTGCAGAGCTAGTATATCTCTTTGGAGGAGCAAGCGGTTGTGATTGTAATGTTCCACTATCGAAACTAGTGGTTGGACATGGATGTATTGTATGATTGGAACTTACACTTCTTAATATAACAGAGCCAACACGTTTCATGCATATGCTGTATTGTATTCCAGCTATGTTATTTACTCTAAATGATATATGTATCTAGTTTGTTACGCATGCATGTATGGACTATTCTGTATAAGTATGCATGAATCTTACTAAAATGTGTTGTTGGTTTAACCATCATTTTGGATTGCTTGCTAACTTTCTTTCCAGTTTAGGATACATCTCTGCTGTGTGTTCCCTTCCAAGCCACATGCTATCATAGGTTTCCAAGGGCTACAACCACCCCAAATTATGTGTGTTAGAACCATTCATGCACCTTCCTTAACTTGCCACAGCTGTCAAACCCTTGCTACCAAGAGGGACATCTTACTTTTCTCTGTGGGAAACCGTAGTCAAGGCGATACCATACGACCCACTGTTGGGACTCCTACACCAAATGGTCTGAGGTCGAATTGGGAATTATTACAGAGCAGATCCCCTGACATGATGGCAGTTCTAGCACCATCAACATTTTGGCACTATAAGGAGGGCCAGATGACAAGTTGAGTCCTCACATCTATTTTGAATCTCTACATATCCATCATGACTAGCTACAAAGTTTCTCTTTTGGAGTGCATGTCTTATGGAAATGACTTCGAAATCTTGGAAGAGCTCTCGGATAACTTGTCACATAAAACAAATGATGGTGGGGGCTATGTAGCCTTGGTTAGGTACACAGTTGACGTTGTAGGCTCATGCGAAAGACATGGAATCTTTGAAGAATGCATGACCTACGTGTTTTTCATCTACATGCTTCAAGGAAACCCATTGCACTGGTGTTCCATGCTACCTGGAAAATATATTCATTCTCTTGCTCATCTGGTTGAAGAGATAGACCATGATTTCAATCACTTTAACCATAATGCACTCGATAAAGAAATTCTAAAATTATGAAAAGCACTCGATGAATCTGTTGAATAGTTTCACACATGCTTTTGTAATATTGCATATCGATTCCTAAAGATGAAATTGATTGGGAATTTCTCGATGGAAGATTTGATTACCTTCTTTACATATTCAAAAATCCATAATTATTGAAATCATTTGGATCCCATTCAACATACCTCGATGAGGTAGCTGCACAATCACAGGGAAGCACAATTTCTATCACAAGTGACTCTCCACCTTCACCTCAACAAATAGCTCCACCACTGCAAGGTGATGTGGGAGAACATGCACACACATTTGTTGAACTATCACATCTTCCCACCCCACTTGCTCTTGATATTTGCACAAATTTGGCTTGCAAGCCTACTGGTTCTCATGTGGATTCGTTCCCCCAACCCCCGTCCCCGTGTACTATTGATCCTCTAGATTGTACTCTCTCGTGTTCTTCCATTCCGGACTCCTCATCTACTGTGAACGAGAATCAAGTTGTCGACAGAGTTGGTGTTATGCCACCAACATGCATCATCATTCATGATGAGTGTGTGTGGGAATCTAAAGAAGAAACTACGTGAAGGATGACTCCCTTCCATCTGCACCTCACCCACTCTATCCTGACATCCTTTATGATTCTACCACTATTGATTTCCCCTGTGAAAACTCATTTCTGGGTTTTTTTACTTCCAATCATTCACAGGACACATTGGATGTCCATCTATCATTACATTGTGGAGAGGAAACGTCTTCCTCTGAAAATCCATCCATTCTGTCATCTGTCATTTATGAAAACATAGAGGGTAAAAATCCTTGCTTCTCATCTACCCCTCTGCACAATTCATCAAATCATGAGGATGTCGACAAACATCTGAATTTTCTTATCTTGGTTGTCATGATCTCTCTAATTATTCATCTGATCACAATGTTGATTCAGTGTTGTTAGTCTGTTTGAGACACTGGTCTATGATGATCTATCAGTCGATGAAGTCAAAACCCTGCAGAATGTCGACGCACTTTAGCCCGAGTTGATGGTTATGTCAGGTCGTCGCTGTCCTAAGGTTGGTTTGGCTTCTAATCAGGAAATTGTTGAAACAATCAAGGCCCCTCATCAATCTATGCCTTGCATTAAAGACCAATCTAACACATAGATTTCACTTCCTCCACTTTAACTACACGATCCCATCACTCATGCATTGGAGGAATCTTACACAACAAGCACACTTGCAAAATGTAAGTGCTCTACCTTTCTCACATTTTCTTGCATGTCACATTCAAGAGAATGCATACACTCAACATCTACATGGAGTGTAACGCAACACCATGGCAAGTCCACAGAGTGCATGTTGTGTGCTTTCACTCACTTTTGTTCTGTGGGCACTTGTAAGCTCAGAGTGTGTTTGTATTCATCGTTATATCTTTCATGTCTACTGGTTTACATAGTGGTTTTGTTCACAAAGCGTGCCTTCACCAACATGGGTCAACCAATAAGCCAGTGGTTGCATTCGAAGTATCACTTCACGTGAGACAACCCATGCACTGTTAGCTTAGGAGTAGGAGTAGTGTTTTCTTTTGATTTGTTCTCTTGCATGCATGTTTGCTTCTTTATTTTTGTGTTTTCTTTCTTGCTTGCTTACTCGCTTTGCATACGCATTTTCTTATGTTTCTTTCTTTGCTTTTCGGTTTATTTTCTTGTTTATTTCCGTAAGTTAGTTTCGCATGGACCATGTGCGACTCTTGAAACAAGATGGGTGAAGTACAAGAGGACCTGTACAACTATCAATACTTTGTTATCTATCATCCTTCCTCTGTATGAGGAACTTGTTCTCTTCAGTCCATGATACATCAATGGAAAATACATACTATTCGAAGTGAACCTTGGTGAAAACACAATTCTTGCACATAAACTAGTATCACCTACACTAGTCGGTTGTTTTGGGTTAATCCTTGTCAGTTCATTCAAGTACAGTAAGGTGAGGGGGAAAACCTCAACAAGCATGTCATAGGTATATACAAACTACTTCTTTGAAGGAACAACCTCTTCTTCTCTCAATAAGTTGGGATCCCTCTTCCGCCCCTGAAATGAATAAGTGTTATGCATAGTTATGAAAAAAATGAAAAAATGAAAATGAAAAATGAAAATGAACAAGGCAAAAGGAGATAAAGTCTCCCTGCGTAGAGAGGTGATGCAATTAACTCCGTTGGGGTACTGACCAAGCTCACTGGTAGTGGAGCCATGCTTTTGTTCCTGTGTGACTCCGTCGGGGTGTTGTCTAGGCCTACTGGTAGTGAAGCAACACGAGAGATGAAACTAGCACTTTGACGACCATAAATCTTGTGCCCCAATATACCCCTAATATCGAATTGAAAAAACTGTGTTGGCTTGGCTTGGAATGTGTGTCGACCGACCAAGAGCCTGGTAGATGCTACATATTAAAATGAAGCAAGTGTGAAAACCAAGATGAACAGAGAGCTAAACAATACTTCTTGAGGTGTTAGAATTGATTTTCATGAACAAGGTCCATTCAGAGAGCTAGAGTTATATGAGTGTGTCGCCAAGTGTTGTAGCGGCTACAACCACCCTCCAAAATGTTTCCCTTGATTCGTTTTGGAGCCTTGATGCAGAAGCATTCAGCTCAACAATTTCATTATATTCTAATTAACTTAGGAGTCTTGTGTTTTCAAGGAAGTTGGATTCCTATGTATCAAATTAATGTAGTTATTAATGTTTTTAGTGATTGGAATAGGAATTAATTAGATATTGTGAGGATATTTGTAAATGCTCTCGAATGTAGGAGAACATGAGTGATGATGAGTGATTAGTGGGGATTGAGAGATTTGGAAATCAATTGTAAGTCTTAGATTAGGAATTGGTTTCGTGATTTGGGGATTAAAGAGTATTCTTAGGGATTACTAGAGTCAAAAGTGGACTTAGAGGATATTTAGGATTTAGTTCAGCAGATTAAGGATCTGAACCAGAATTGGTTAACAAAACCTTTTGTATAAATGTAAGCTTAAAAGGCATAGAGTCAGTCAGTTAGTTAGGCCTACGGGGATGAAAGGAAACCCCACTGATATAGAAGATTAGGATGAGAAAGAAATCCCTATGTAAATGTTTGTTTATCAATACAGATAGATCGATTTCTGAGTTTTTGTGGTGTGTATTGAGTAATTAAATTATAAATTATGTGTGGAATATTGTAATTCTATGTAACATAGGTTGTTGGTGTGCAGAATTAGAGAGGAAGTGCAGAGAAGAGTGTTATAGTTTTACACACAGACAATATTGGAGAAAACCTTCAATGTTATAGCGAAGGTATAACTGTAAGGTTTCCTAAAACCTAAGGATTTGTGAAGGAAGCATAAAGGCGCGAAGAAATGAAGTAATAGAGCAGAGATCGAGATCAGAACAAGTGAAGACTATAAGGCATGAATAAATATGCAGGCAAAAAATTGAATGGGCTATTACACAATAAGAAAAAAAAAACGTAATAGCGCACAAGAACCACTAGATCAGTGAGATCAATGAATGAGAGTGAGGAAGATAGACGACTGGGATTAAGTCGTGCAAAATGAAGTCAAGATTTTAAGGGACAGAGTGATCGGACCGTCCTTTTAATGGATTATCAGATGCATACTACTTTCAAAAGTATGCGTAGGTTAACGTGTTAGCAGAAGGACAGAGCGGTCTTGAAAATATGTTAAGCGGTATCTCGTGCACCTTAAAGGTGGGAAGCGGTATTCTAAAATTTCACGCGATTACCCTTAACAACCGACATGTAGCATGAGAAAAAAACTTTTCTCATGCGCTCTCGATTTGATAATGGTCATTCAAGATTTCATGCGAGAATACAACCGTTGGATCGAGTATGATTGATCAACAGTCGAGATTGGCTAAGCTAGTTGGCGAGTGGATGACGTGATAGTCGTTGGATCGGATGAGACAGGTCAATGGTGGAGATTTGAAGCGCAAGTTGAGCGTTGGTATGTGTGCAATGATTTATGGAATGGGGGAAAGCTAATGTTTTAAGTATGGGTTATGAATATTTCTATTTTATGGGAATTATAATAGAAATAAGCGGGATTAATGTTTTATGGTAAAGTTTGATAGCTTCCGCTTAGATATTCAATTAAAATACTTAAACTTCAGTTTAAGAGGGTTTCACTAGTGATATTGGTGTTCATCTTGGGACATGATAGACACATAATGTGACATGCAATTTTATTTACATACTGTGGATATATGCGTCTTAGACTGCATCATTGGGGTATATGCGGCTTAGGTTGGAATCATTTGGTATCAAAGCAGAACAAGGAAATTCTGCGTGTAAGAATTCTTTGAGAAAACTTAGAATAGAGTTATGTTTTGAAGGTGTATATGTCGGCAAGAGGAGATCAGATTTTAAATTTGACAAATAGTAGGCACACAGAGATAAAGTGTAGCAGATTTTGTAGATGCAAAGGAAACAGAGAACAATCCATTCAAAGTGCAGGTGAATGGTAGAACAATATCATGTAGAGGTATTGAAGGCAGCGACATAAGAAGGTGAGAAGATTGCAACAACCTAGAGAAAGGAGTGCTCAATTGGTTCCAGAGGAGAGAAATAGAGAGATGTCAAAAGACTAAGCTCAGAAGAGAGAAGCTTAGGGAGGCATGTGTAGCAAGAAGGAGACTTGTTACTGCAGAGGTTTTGTTGTAGCTCACAGAAAGGCAATTCCACAAAGGATGTGGGTAGAATTGCTAAGGGATGAAGAAAGATGGCAAGACTTTCTGAGTGAAATAAGAGGTGGTGAGAACCTAGTATTTCATTGTGATTTAAATACATGAGGACAATTGTGTTCTTAAAAGGGGCAGATGAGTTGAATCCTAGAAGGAGCAGAGAGAGGTTCTCAAAGAGGTTTGAGAGAATAGAGAGCCAAGTGCTTGCCAAAAGACCAAGTACAGAGGAGAGCTTGGTGATGTAAGTGGCAGTAGGGAGGACTTGTTGTTGCAGATGCTTTAATGCAGCTCATAGTAAGTGACGTGGGAACTCATGAATATAGAGAAGAAGATGACTATTGATAGTCATAACAGAGATAATAGAGGTTCTGAGGAAGACCAAAATGGAAGAAAAGTGAAGAAGGAGGATGCCAAGGCAAATGGCAAGAGAATGAATCAAGAGGAGCTTGACAAGAATATTACGGAGTTAAAATAGCAACTCGATGTATTAAGGATGCCACTAGAGGAAAACCAAAGACAAGGTTGGGTCTTGAGGAAAAAGCTAGTGAAGTTGCCTAAGTTACAGAGAAGGCTACAACAGAGGCAAGTGAAGTGGTTGGTGGAAAAGCTCAGAGAAGTTGAGTTGAGAATGGAAGTTTCCATTTGTGAAGCAAAACAGGGTGAAGTTCTGGTTAAAGATGAGGACTGGAGATTTGTTGAAGATCTTATGAATTATTGTGAGAATTCAGAACAACAAGGAGATATGATGACTGAAGCATCAAGTGAGACCATAAGGTCTTATGTTTTCAAAACTGATAAATTGTGTATGATTGCAGGTATTGCAGGAGAAAAGAAACTTTGTGAAGATGTCTTCAGGATGGATGAAGATCTTGAAGTGAAAGATGAGAGCGAAAATTTCTCAGAAGAGGAAGAATTTGACTGGTTACAACAGGAAGAGTCGATGGATGAGTTACTTAATGAGAGAAGAAAGTCATTTGAAGCAGTCATAGAGGTGGAAGATTAGGATTTTATTCTGATGAAGAATGAAGGAATATTGTCTCAGAGAGGTAATCTAATGAATTTTGATGAAGAACAAATGCAAGAGAATATTAATGCAGATGATGGGGCAAGGATAGCTATTGAAGAAGGTTTACAGAGAGACAACAAGGAAAAGTGTATTGAAGAAGAAGGACATCTACTAAAGATGTTAAGAAAGAAGAAGTCTATGCAAAAGATTTACAAAGGGAGAAAGGACATCTGATGATTGGTCACTAACAAAGGAAGGTTTTGCAGAGGATGAGTAGTCTTTTGAAGCTGTCAAAAGTATGGAAGAGTATATTTTAGAAGATGAATACTCTGAAGTAAAGAAGGATGGAGAATGTCTCTTAAATGGGAAAAGCATTGAATTATTGCAGCAGAAAGAATTTAGTAATACATTGATGTTTGAAGCTGTTACAACCCAGGAACAATTTCTTGTGAAAGAAGGAGATGAGAATCAATCTGAAGAGCTGATATGTGAAGCAACAGTTGAGACTGTTGAACCTTGTAATTTTCAAATTGATAATTTGTGTATAAAAACAAGAATTATAAGTGATGATGAAGTAGTTATGAAGTGTCAAAGAGAAATTGAATTGTTAGAATATTTGCTGGAAAACTTAGAGTATGACAGTGTGATTGCAGAGGAAGGAGTTCACCACAGTGGACAAGAGTAGAAATACATCATTGAAGTAGATGGTGTGGAAGAGAGACTTGCTGACAATATCGAGAGTCCTTTAGAAAATTCTTTAGAAAATTCTTTGAAAAATCACCATACTTATGTGCTGATAAAAGAGGAAAAACCATAGCAGCATACTGAAATGTTGCCAAAGGAAGAAGAGGTAATGAGTCCTTATATCTTTAATTCTGATAATTGTTTTATGATTACCAGATTTGATGAAAATGAGGCAAACATGTTTCAAATTGAAGTGTCGGTTTTAGAACTGAAGAAGACTGGAAGTTGCCAGGTCAGACATGCTGATGAGGAAAAAGAAAAGCATGAAGATACCGTGCCTGAAGAAGTTAAACTGATTGACGAAATCAGTCAAGGAAGTGAAGGACAATTACTGAGGGTTGTCAAAAAAGAGGAAAGAGAATATCCTAGAATTGATGAACAACATAGTGATGTATTTGAGGGGAATCAAGTACAAAGGAAATTGGAGGACAATTTACTTTTTGAAAGTAAATTTACAGATGTTGAACAGAGGTTGTTTGGACAGCAACAAGAGGGTAAGGAAGAAAGGGTGGTAGTAAGAATCCAACAACTTTCAAAGAGAAGATAATAAACAACAGTTTGAAGATGAGTCGACATAGTACAACAATAAATGGCAAAGTAATTATCAATGAAAAGATAAATTGTACATAGAGATTGAAAGAATAATAAGATTGATGATGAAGGTACCTCAGAAGAAAGCAGTAGTAGGAAGGCCAAGCAGTAGAAAGAGAAACATAGTAGTAGACTGTGAAAGAAAAGCTAGTGGGGCAAAGCAACATAAAGTGTGGAAACCTAGAGAACAACAACAAACAATAGCAACAACCAAAGACAAATTACATAACAAAGTATGGGAGGAAGACAAAGGTTAGAAGAACATGATCAGGAGATCATGATTATTTTAAACTTGGGAGTCTAATGCAGGAGCATTCAACTCGACGATTTCATTATATTCTAGTTAACTTAGGAGTCTTGTGTTTTCAAGGAAATTGGATTCCTATGTATCAAATTAATGTAATTATTAATGTTTTGAGTGATTGGAATAAGAATTAATTAGATATTGTGAGGATATTTGTAAATGCTCTTGAGTGTAGGAGAACACGAGTGATGATGAGGGATTAGTGGGGATTCAAAGATTTGGAAATCAATTGTAAGTATTAGATTAGGAATTGGTTTCATGATTTGGGGATTAAGGAGGATTCTTAAGGATTACTGGAGTCAAAAGTGGACTTAGAGGATAATCAGGATTTAGTTCAGAAGATTAAGGATCTGAACCAGAATTGGTTAGTGAAACCTTTTCTATAAATGTAGGCCTAAAAAACATAGAGTCAGTCAGTTAGTCATTCAGTAAGTCAGTCAGTCAATTAGTCAGTCAGTCAGTCAGTTAGGCCTACGGGCACGAAAGGAAAGGCCACTAATATAGAACATGAGGCCATGAAAGAAATCCTTGTGTAAATTTTTGTTTATTAATACAAGTAACTCGACTTCTGAGTTTGTGTTGTGTATATTGAGTAATTGAGTTATAAATTGTGTGTGGACTATAGTAATTCTGCGTAACATAGGCTGCAGGTGTGCAGAATCAGAGAAGAAGTGCAGAGAAGAGTGTTATGGTTTTACACATAGAAGGTATTGGAGAAAACCTTCAATGTTACAGCGAAGGTATAACTGTAAGGTTTCCTAAAACCTAAGGATTTATGAAGGAAGGATAAAGGCGTGAAGAAGTGAAGTAACAGAGAGAAGATCAAGATCAGAACAAGTGAAGATCGTAAGGTGTGAACAAATACTCAGGAAGAAAATTGAATGGGCTATTATACATTAAGAAACAAAAGAACGTAATAGTGCACAAGAACCATTGGTTTAGTTAGATTAATGGACGAGAGTGAGGCAGATAGACGGCCATGATTAAGTCGCGCAAAATGAAGTCAAGAGTTTAAGGTGTAGAGTTATCAGACCATCCGTTTAATGGGTGATCAGACACATATCACTTCCGAAAGTACGCGTAGGTTAACGTGTTAGTGGAAGGACGAAGCGGTCTTGAAAACATGGTAAGTGGTATCTCACGTGCCCTAAAGGTGGGAAGTGGTATTCTAAAATTTCACGTGATTACCCTTAACGGCTGACACGTAGCACAAGAAAACTACTTTTCTCACGCGCTCTCGATCTGATAATGGTCGTGCAAGGTTTCACGCGAGATTGCGCGAAAACCATTGGATTGAGTGGGATTGATCAATGGTGGAGATTGGCTAAGCTAGTTGGTGAGCGGATGACGCGATAGCCGGTCGATCAGATGACTCAAATCAATGGTGGAGATTTGAAGCACAGGTTGAGCGTCGGTATATGTGCAATGATTTGTGGAATGGTGGAAAGGTAAATTTTTAAGTATGGGTTATGAATATTTCTATTATATGGTAATTATAATAGAAATAAGCGAGATTAATGTTTCATGGTAAAGTTTGATAGCTTCCACTTAGATATTCAATTAAAAGACTTCAACTTTGGTTTAAGAGGGTTTCACAAGTGATATTGGTGTTCATCCTAGGACATGACAGACACATAGTGTGACATGAAATTTTATTTGCATACTATGGGTATATGTAGCTTAGGCTGCATCATTGGGGTATATGCAGCTTAGGCTGGCATCAAGCCTCCCTGCCAACCATACTCAGCAGCATGTCTTGCACTGTCAAGCACATCAACTTCAGCTGTTTCATAAAGTCTTGTCATCTTGTTCATGCAAGTTTATTCTACCTCCTTCACAGGTTGCTTTCTGAACTTGGTTTCTGTTAATGGTTGAGCAGCTCCCTCTAGGAATTGTGCAATTCTGGAGGGGAACCAAAATTCCCTCCAAAAATTGTGCAATTCTTCTTGGTAGTCTTCCTCTAAAAAATTGCACAATTCATCCCAGGACAACTACTCAGCCCAGAAATTGCGCAATCCTGCGAGATAGTCACCTGTTCCTCCCACAAATTGTGCAAACTCTCTGGAATAGCCAGCCCAACAGCTATTAAAAATTACGCAAATCTACCTAGGTAGCCTATTGGGCCTAGAAATTGTGCAATATAGTCAAATAGGATTCCTTGAAAAAATTTCAAGGTATGATCGAGGACAGTTGCCCAGCTCAGAAATTGCGCAATGCAATCACATAGGTTTCCTTGATGAAATTGTGAGGTGTGACCTAGGGCAGCCTACTAGGCTCAGAAATGCCGTAATACTATAAGACATGCTTCCTTGAGAAAATTGCTCTATTTGACCCAGGACGGTTGCTTAGCCCAAAAATTGCACAATCCTGGTAGACAATCACCAATTCCTCTCAAAAATTGCACAACCCCTCTAAGACAACCATCTCTACTTAGCCTAGAAGCTACGCAGGTTTTAATCCTAGGCTTACAGACTGATGCATGTGCCTTTAGGTTGATCGGTTCCTCCGAGACCGAGAAAAACTTATTTGCATGTATGGACTACTTCTCCCAAGGCAGCATGTGAAGCCATTCCCTAATTCAGGGATATATTTTTAGCAACTAGCAGTTACATGCAAGGATCATTTCAGAAACCTACCACCAAATGTCGCTTTTCCTATATTTGTGGCATGCACGTCACAACTTCGATTTTAGTAAAACTCATCAACCAAACATTACAGAG
Source organism: Pinus tabuliformis (assembly GCA_031772625.1). Lineage (NCBI taxonomy): Eukaryota > Viridiplantae > Streptophyta > Pinopsida > Pinales > Pinaceae > Pinus > Pinus tabuliformis. The sequence goes on from CM062816.1 coordinate 1,433,219,536, forward strand.
CTAATTCCTCACATCGACCTTGCATATCTAACATCCCACATTGCATCTAGGAGTCGTCAGCACATTCAACTCAATTGTTTCGGGGTAAGCCCACCTTTCATGTCTTGTGCTGCATTTTTGTCGTTTTTTGTGTTTTGCTTCGTGTGAGTGTTTTCTGCTTCATTTTAGTGAGTGCTTGTTGTCATTTTGATGTACATTAACTTCTAGAAGCATCATTTCAGTTTTCATTCCCATCTCATTGTTGTCATGTGCATGAAATTATATTTGTATGAATGGTCACCGTTGTGTTGACTCGCTTCACACACATGCATGCTTTCCATTTTTCTGAATCCTACACTTGTTGTTTGCATGTATGATCATTCACCCTTGTTTGCACTCATCTCTTCATGCATTCAGACTTCTCATGTTTTTAGTCGCCCGTTGGCGGGATTGGGCTGCCTTGGCCTGAACTGTGCCTTGCCCAACTAGCACTGCACATTTATGGAAGCGAATGCTCTGCCTTCACTCTAGAAATTGTGGAATTCTGGCCCAACACTAACCTCTAGTCATGCATCGCACAATTCTAGGAGGCAGTGTCCTGCTGGCCTCAGAATCTGCGCAATGCAATTTGTTGGTTGCATGTCACTTTTGACTGAGATTGCACATTGCGCAGTTTCAGTCCTCAACAAGCCAGGATGGACTGTGCATTACGCAGTTCCAATAGTCGGTCAGTGTCCTAACAACCCGGAATATGTCGTACGTAGTTTTGGTTGTTAGTCTCTTGACCTCCGGGCATAAATTGTGCAATCTTCAAGATCAATCACACAGGTATGTTGTAAGTCAGTCATTAAGTTTGTTTCTATTTTCAACTGAAAAATTTCTTTCCATGAGTGTTGTTATGTCTCTAAGTATTAGAGATTTCATTTGCCTCCCAGCAGCACAAGTAGAATGGATTCCACGAGAGTAGAGCCAAAGAAACCTTTAAGAGCACAATTGGGGATGTCGTCGATCAAGTGTCTATGAACTTACCTATCCATGAAGACATCAAGTTGTTCATGGAAAAGGATATCAAGATGAATGGCAATGACATCATAGCAAGAAGTATCAGCAGTAGCAGTAGAACGCAGGACACATGCATGCGATGAATGCAAGAGGAAGGCTGTTGACAACATAGAGGTAGTGCAAAGCTGCAAGTTCAAAGTAGATCCACTCATGATGAAAGAAGCTTTGGAGACTGAGGCTATGAGGTCACGACGTCGCACAAAGATCATGCAAAGGTAGAAAGAGAAATAAAGAGGGAGTTCCATGTTCTGAAGCAGAAACTCAATGAAGAACAAGAGCTACAAAGATGAGAGATGAGTTGCAGCAGGAACAGGTACAACAATGGGTGCAACATGCATACATGGATGAAACTACACCCACACAAGTTATAGATCCATCCCAGTAGCTAGCATCAAGGAGAAAATGTGAGCAGTGTTGTTTATCACATGAAAGGGAATTTAGTAGCATGCATGTCATTGTGCACATGCATGCGATCCCACCCATTTGGCACACTCACCGAGGTGAAGACAAGAAGCAAGTTTGATTGGAGCTGAACATGTACTTCGACAAGTTGATGTGCATGGTCACCAGCACACACTTGGAGATCAACACAGACACTGTGCATCAGTATGCTGCTGGTCTAGCCACAATCAAGATGATGATGCACATGCTATCAAACACGTTGGATAGAGGGGCCACATCAGTGTACCCAAATGCAATGGAGGCAAGAGTTCGCTTTCAGTAGGATGTCACCATTGAGCGCACAGACACCATCACAGACAAGCAAGCTTGGCATCACTTCACCACCATCGACCATCACAAGGATGTCAAAGAGTTGATCTCACCACAATGGTCTAAGTGTTAGTGATGTCTTGTATGTCTTGCTCAAGCCATTTTGTCTCACATGGGTACATGTGGAGATTGTATGTAACGTCTTTTCAAGTGGAAGTTCAAGTGTCGATAGTTGAATGTAACAGTCATAGAGTAGTTGAAGAGTCATAAGGATAGATGAACGGTCACAAAGGGGAATGTCAAGGGTCACCCCACCCTTTGTTATAAATAGTGAGTCATAACTCATTGGAAAGGATTTTGGTCAGCTAAGCTTCCAATAGGAGTATCTTAGAGAGGTCTTGGACCTTTTTGTAATGATCCTTGGTTTCTCCACTGTGCATAGCTACTATATCTCTTTGGAGGAGCAAGCGATTGTGACTATAACGTTCCGCTATCGAAACTAGTTGTTGGACATGGATGTATTGTATGAATGGGACTTACACTTCTTAATATAATAGAGACAACATGTTTCATCCATATGTCTTATTGTATTCCAGCTATATTGTTTACTCTAACTGATATATTTATCTGTTTCGCTACGCATGAATGTATGGAATATTCTTTATAAGTATGTATGAATTGTATTGAAATGTGTTGTTGGTTTAACCATCACTTTGGATTTCTTGTTAACTTGATTTCTAGTTTTTGATGCATCTCTTCTCGTGTGTTCCCTTCCATGCCGCGTGCTGTCACAGGTTTCCAAGGGGCGCACTCACCCCACTTTCCGTGTGTTAGAACCGTTCATGCACCTTCCTTGACTTACTTGCCTCTGTAAATAAAAGTTACATAACACTTTTTAAAATATTATAAAATGCTTAGGGTTTATGGTTTATTGTTTAGGGTTTGGAGTTTAGGGCTTAGCATTTAGGTTAGAGTGTTTGGGGTTTAGGGTTTAGGGTTTAGGGTTTAATGTTTAGGGTTTATAACACTGCAGTAAATGCTTTTAATAAACACTTAAATAAAATTTACAAAACACTTCTTAAAATGTTATAAAATGCTTAGGGCTTAGGGTTTAGGGTTTAGGATTTATGGTTTATAACACTTTAGTACATGATTTTAATAAACGCTTAAATAAAGTTTAAATACACTTTTTAAAATGTTATAAAATGATTAGGATTTAGGGTTTGTGATTTGGCTTTAGGGTTTACAGTTTAGTGTTTGGGATTTAGGGTTTAGCGTTTATAACACTTTAGTAAATGCACTTAATAAACATTTCAATAAAGTTACAAAACACTTTTTAAAATGTTATAAAATGTTGAGGGTTTAGGGTTTAGGTTTCTAGGTTTAGGGTTTGGGGTTTAGGGTTTAGCATTTAGGGTTTATAAGACTTTAGTAAATTCTTTTAATAAACAGTTAAATAAAAGTTCCAAAATTCATTTTAAAATATTATAAAATACTTAGGGGTTAGGGTTTTGGGTTTATGGTTTGGGGTTTAGGGTTTAGGGTTTAGGATTTGGGGTTTAGGTTTTAAGGTTTAGGGTTTATACCACTTTAGCTTTTAATAAACACTTAAATAAAAGTTACAAAACACTTTTTAAAATGTTACAAAATGCTTAGGGTTTAGGGTTTAGAACATTTTAGTAAATTCTTTTAATAAACACTTAAATAAAAGTTACAAAACACTTTTTAAAAGGTTATAAAATGCTTAGGGTTTAGGGTTTATGGTTTGGGGTTTAGGGTTTAGGGTTTGGGGTTTAGGGTTTAGGGTTTAGGGTTTAGGTTTTAGGGTTCAGGGTTAAGGGTTTACATTTTGGGGTTTAAGGTTTAGGGTTTAGGTTTTAGGGTTTAGGGTTTAGGGTTTAGTACTTTTGTGAAGTCAAATTCTAAGTGTGGACACAAACAATTCCTATAGCCCAATAGGCGGGTCTAGCCACAATCAAGACATTCTATGGAATATTTCCATACGTTAGAACCAATTAAGAGGGCCTACCTCTTAGTACGCTTATCCCATTCAGTGATGACGTCTTACTTGCCTCTGTGCGAAACCATAGTCAAGGCGATACCGTACGACCCACTGCTGGGACTCCTACACCAAACGGTCTAAGGTTTAATTGGGACTTCTTACCGGGGAAGTCCCATGACATGTTGGAGGGTCCAACATAGTCAACAGGTACCATGATGGTTAGTGAAAAGCAGGGCTGCATATTACTATTCATTATTGATCTAGGTGGTTCTAGACACATGCAGAAGTCCCAGAAGACTTAGAAAGGGTCAAAATTCAATGTGGTTAGATTTCTCCCAATCCAGCACTAGATCGGAGTGCTCATTGCCTTGATTCGAACAATGTAAACGACACTCAAATTCGAGCTCGTATGAGGGAGAAAGAGCTAGTCGAAGTTTTGGTCAAAGTAGGGCAATGGGCCGGGGTTAAGTGTCCTACAAATTCACCATCAACCAGAGTGAGAACCTAGATCCCAAAAGTGGGTGAATTTGTTGGATACTTAATTTGTCTAATATCCCTTATATTATACAAAATAAAAAAAATGTTATTGTTATACAAAAATCCAAAAAAATAAATATTAAAGAGGTCATGGGCCATGACCCTCTCCACCCCCATCGAACCCAAAACCATTATAAAATAATTTTTTTATTAAAAAATGGGCCGGAGGCCATGACCCTATCGGATCCTCCAACTACCCCAACCCATATTAATATTTAAACAATGAATATGTTGGGGTGAGCAAGCCACCTCCAGTGAACCCGACCCATGCCCCCAACAACAAACGTAACCATTATATCTATGGGCCGGCAGGAATCGAACTTGCCCAGCCACGTGGCCTGCCCTCCCCATTAGCAACCTACCCAAAACAACAAACCACAACTTATGTAATGCCACAACCTAGAAATGCGCTCCAAAAATATTCAAATGATCAATTTAAATGCGCTATATATTAATGCAGCAACAAAAAAACGTTAACCATTACATGCCACGCCAAAATTCAAACGATGTGCTTATTTTTGGAGGGGTCTGGATTTGATCCCCCGACCTCCCTACCTCAAGTGCTCTGCCTTAACCAACACACCCAACAGACTTCCTTGTAAGATCCGTTCACCGTATTTTATATAAACCTGACTTTCGTTTGCATGGGAAGGATGGAGGACCGAACGGTGAAATGGAGTTGAAACAGAGGCCAAGGCTGAGCACGGAGTTCGAGACATTTTTTAATTGATTGCAGGTGGAACCATGAGTGTGGAGCAGAGGCAAGTGGAAAAATGATTGAGCCCAACTTTCAGGAAGGCGAAATTTTTCCAGTGTCCAAATTGGACAAACTTTATGTAGATCCTACACCTCTTAGTGACACAAACCTTATGGCGCAGAAATTTTTTTGACCTGAGTAGCAGATCTTCAAATGACCCAAAGGAGGGAATATTTTAGGAATCTAGGGGGAATCTAAAATATTCCTGTAGCCCCAGATTTTCATTTTGTCAGAATTTGGAAAGTTGAAAGTCGATTTTGCACTATTCGGCGCCACGAATATGATGGTGTAATCAAATTTTCCATTTGATCATTCCAATTTTTGGCCAATTTTTAAAGTGGATTGTAGGTGTCAGCATTCAATGTGTGAGAGTCATTTCCATGATATTTGACACCACGAGATTGATGGTACATCCAGATCCAATAGTTTATCATCCTTTTCTTGAGATAACTCCTGGATGTGATGTGTATGTAGTGTGATCATGTACTTCTTTGTCTCTTTTCTTGAGATGCATTGCGCTGTATAGATCCATGTTTGATGTTTGATGTGGGATCTTATTTTTTTCTTGATGTGAGATGTATTATGTCATTTTGATTCCTACTTGATGTATGATGCAAACTCTTTGTATCTATTTCATGTGAGATTTATTCATCATGGATTTTTATGTATGTGTTGATTGATATCTCTTTGTTGCCATGATGGCGAGATACTCATTGTCACCATGGGTGTTTTGGTTGAGATTGCTTTGATGCCATGATGTCGGGATACTCATTGTCACCTTGTGTAAGCTTATGTCATATTGACAGGAGGTCTATGGTGAGTGATAGTTCCTGTAGCAGAGCGTCTCGTAGGGAGGCTTTGCCACTCATATAGAGGGCACATATCATTGTATAACATAAAACATAGTCCATGTACATCTTCACCATTTCTAGCACTAAACGAAGTGGCCAACACCATCTTGACACCGGGCCCAGAGACATAGTCCACACTGGATGAAATCTGTTATCAACGTCTCATGTCTATGATTTGCTTATGTCATTATGTTTCCATTTGCTTAAGAATGCATATATGTTCATTTATGCTCTTTTAAATGAAATTCTAACAACATGACGGGAGAAAAAGATCTTAGTTAAATACAAGAGTTGAGTCAACTCAGATCAAGTTTGGTATCAAAGCGCTCTTTGTATGGATGTGAATTGCTAGCATGAACAATGGAATGTGCAACGATGGAGGATGACAAAGTGATATACAAGACCATGCTCAGAATTTCTCAAAAGGTGGAAATAATGTATGAAGCTCTACAAAAAGAGGCAGAGGAAAGGCAACGAGTGCAGCTTCAATTGTGAGCCATGGAAGAGGCCCTAGAAGAACTGGAGCACAATAACTAGAGTCTCCAAGAAGATAACGCTGAATTGAAGATCCTTCTACAAGAAGAGAAAGAGGAGAAACATAGTTTTCTACGACAACTGCAAGCTAAGGATGAGGCCTTGGAAAAGATGCAACGTGACCCATGTGAGGTAAAAAGTAATTCTTTGAATTCATGTATGTTTCCTGATAATGATTTCGTTGTTTTTGAAAATCATACCACAGGAATTGGCTCCAAAATTTTGAAGAAAATGGGGTATGAAGGAAAAGGCTTGGGCATTAATGGCCAAGGCATTGTGAACCCCACCAAAGTACAGGAATTACCCCATCACGCAAGACATGGGTATGTTAGCAAGGAAGTTGGGGAATGAGGCAGGACAGACAGTGAACCACCAACAATAGATGATCAGAAGCCCTCATCAGTTCTTTCCAACTCGACAGTGGAGGTAAAAGATGTTAATTTCCCTTTAGTTTCATCCTCACATAGTATCATTTATGTTGGAAATGTGTAGATAGCAATTACAGGGACAAACATGAGGAGGTACAAGGAAGAAGAACTTGGTGTTAATAGCCAAGGCATAACTCAACCATTGGAGATTGTGCAGAGACCTCGATTTGTAGGCTTGGGATACATTGAAGGAGAATGTTCAAAGGTGTCAGATGCTTTCGAGACATTGTTGAAATTGTCAAGGAAAGAGAATGATGGGAACACATCACCATCATCCCATGGCAGTGCACATTGTAGGGAAAGCACTGAGGCAAGCTCTCATTGCCATAATGACAACAAAGGCAACAAGGAAAGGTATAACTAGTCTCGATATTCGAATGTTCATTTCGATTACAATAATGTTGTTAATGATGGACATAAATCAAGGCATCGAAAAACATGTACTTTTTCTGGATTACATAACCATACATTTGTTGAGTGCTGGAAAAGAATAGAAACACACAAAAGGAGGAGGCGTGAAAGACCCTCTCAACAGTAAGAAAAGGAGAAGGTAAAGAAGATCTGGAGGAAGAATACCTACTGCAGTCATTGCAATAGAAGTTGCCATCAAAGAGCCACGTGTTGGAGGCTCCATCTAGAGCAACACATTAAAGACAAAGAATTCATGCATGAACCAGGTGAAATAGTTGGTTGACAAGCAAAACCACCACAGGGGGATGACCGATTCATAAGTGAAAAATGGTTTCTAGATATGTTATCTTGTCATGGTCATGTTTTTGTGAATCATTTGTTGCAATTTAAAATGTAAAAGTGATGATTTGTTTTCCATCACTTGTTAAGAAACAATGGTGTCTCATCTTATTTTGTGTTGCACATTAAACTATAAAAGTGATGAAGGTTTTCCATCACTTGTTAAAACAAAAATAGTGTTTGGCGTTATTTTTGTAAATCATGTGTTGCAGTGATGATGTGTTTTCCATCGCTTGTTAAACAACAATGATATTTTGCCCTTGTTTTCATAGTTGGGGTGTTGTTTCCATTTTGATCTAAACTTCACCACCGAGTATGTGTTATAAAATCGTGGAAAGTATGGGATGCTTAGGTCATTAGTTGGTGTTGTAAATCAAGCATGTAATTTGAAAAATTGTACTACAAGTTTGTAGAGGTTGTAGGTGTTGGCTCATCTCTTATGGCTCTGAAGGACAAAGGTAAAGGAGAAGGAAGGGTGACTTATCATAGACTTGTAAGTGCAAAGAAGGTAAAAAGAAATGACAGATTATCTTTCATGCTTTTGGAGGACCAAAAGCTCCTCAATGGGGAGGATTGATCTCGGTGGCTCCAGACACATGCAGAAGTCCCAGAGGACTCAGAAATGGCCAAAATTCAAAGTAGTCAGATTGCTCCCAAACTAGCACCTGATCGAAGTGCTTGTTGCCATGATTCCAATGGTGTAAACGACACTCAAATCCAAGCTCATATGAGGGAGAAAGAGCTAGTCAAATTCGGGCAGTGGGCCAGGTTTAAGTGTCCTACAAATTCACCTTCAACCAGTGTGAGAACCTAGATCCTGAAAGTGGGCGAATTTGTTGGATACTTAATTTGTCTAATATCCCTTATATTAGAAAAAATAAAAAAAATGTTATTGTTATACAAAAATCCAATAAATAAATATTAAAAAGGTGGCGGGTCATTATCCCTGCCACCCCCACTGGACCAAAAACAGTTACAAAACAAATTTTTTATTCAAAAATGGGTTGGTGCCCATGACCCTACCAGACCCTCCAACTACCCCAACCCCTATTAATATTTAAACAACGAATATGTTGGAGTGGGCAGGCCACCTCCACGCGAAGCCACGTGGTCGGCCTGCTCCATAGGAATCCACCCCAAACAGAACACCACAACTTATGTAACAAACCAACCCACAACTGTGCTCCAAAAATATTCAAACGCTCAATAAAATTGTGCCATATATTAACGCGTCACCAAAAAAAACGCTAACCATTACATGCCATGCCAAAATTAAAACAATGCACTTATTTTTGGAGGGGTCAGGATTTGATCCCCCTACCTCCCCACCTCAAGCGCTCTGCCTTAACCAATGAACCCAACAAACTTCCTTGTAAGATCCACTCACCACATTTTATATAAACCCGACTTTCATTTGCACGGGAAGAACAAAGGACTCAAGGACAGAACAGAGTCAAAACCGAGGCCAAGTCAAAGCACGGAGTTCGATACAATTTTTTAATTACTTTCAGGAGGGCGAAATTTTTCTAGTGTCCACATTGGACAAACTTTATGTTGATCCTACACCTCTCAGTGACATGAACCTAATGGCGCAAACATAATTTTGATCTGAGCAGTGGATCTTCGGATGACCCCGAGGAGGGAATCTTTGAGGAATCTAGGGGGAATATAAAAGATTCTTATAGCCTAAGATTTTCATTTTGTCAGAATTCAAAAATTTGACAGTCAATGTTACACTATTCGACGCCACAAATCAGATGGTGTAATCAGATTTTCCATTTGATCATTCCATTTTTTCACCACTTTTCAAAGTGGAGTGCAGGTGTCAGCATTCAATGTTTGAGTAGTCATTTCCATGATATTCGACACCATGAGGTTGATGGTACATCCAGATCCATTAGTTAATCATCCTCTTCCTCAGATAACTCCTTGATGTGAGGTATATGCAGTGTGATCGTCTACTTCTTTGTCTCTTTGCTTGAGATGCATTGTGTTGTATAGATCCCTGTTTGATGTTTGATGTGCGATCTTGTTTTGTTCTTGACATGAGATGTATTATGTCATTTTGATTCCTTCTTGATGTATGCTATGGAATCTTTGTATCTATTTCATGCGAGATGTATTTGATCAGGGATGAGTATTTTTGCTAAAAAATGAAAGTGCTAAGAATTGATTCAGACTTGAATGACTGTATAGAGTTCATCCCTAGGATTCCAACACCATGAATGGTTCCAAAAACCAACATCATATGAAAAATTTAGATCTTCTGAAAGTTTGGTAAAAAAATAAGCCCCGCGGGGCTAGCCCCCACCCAATGTGACCAAGGGCCCGAGCCAGGAGCTAGGGGCCAACTGTTAAGCGGGATTAGTGTGCCACCAATCAGTTTATAATTTAATTAATCAGTAATTTAGTTGGTGTCCTTTATGGCGGAGCCACCAAATCCGGAACCGCCACCAAACTTGGCAGACTTAACTAGCAGTTATCTAGATTTAGCGTAGATTTTTAGGAAAAACTGTTTGAGCCATAACTTACTCAATTCTCAACCAAATTTCGAAGAGGAATAGTCATTTTTGGCTAATTGGTATGCTTGGAATTGATTGGAGTAGGTTTCAGAGGTAGAGGAGGTCATATATAGGCATTCTTGGTCACTTGAAGTTTTTTAAGCCAAGGGCCACCAGGTGTTGGAGGCCATTCCCAAAGTAGCTGGTAACCAAATTGAGTAAAAGAATAGTAATTTCAAAATTATTTGACTATTTTAAACTCATTGGAATATGTTCCAAGACCCTTGGATGCATGTAACATCAATTTGAGCACTATTAAGGCTAATACAAAGGCCCACACTATGAAGCTAGACCAAGGAGATGTAGCCTAGTCTTGGTAATTGACGACAAATTAATGTAAATGTAAATTTGGATAAATTGTTTTAGTTATTGACAAGTCAGTTTCATACCGAATTAGCAGTTATGTAACTAAGGGGGCTCATATTAAACTGATGAATGCCCCAACTATTGTAACGGAGAATCATTTCATTGATTGAATAGAAATTCCAATCCCTTGCCTCGTGGATGTTTCCTTGACACCCTGTGAGGGTTTTACCATGTAAATCTTGAGTGTTCTTCTTGTGTGGTTGTATTCAATTTCATTTCTTTCTTGATCAGTAACCTATTTAAATTACAATCGGTACCAGAGCTTGTATGTAAGGAGGAGGAGTGTGGAACCAAACTTGTCTGTCGCCATTATTAATGAAGGAGGAGGAGCATGGCACTAAACTTGTCTGCTACCATTATTAATGAAGGAGGAGGAGTGAGGAGAACCATTGAGGCCCAATTATGCTGCCAGACCACCGAGCCCTCTACCCTTTGTGTCTGCCTGTGAAGAGAACGCTGCTAGCCCTCTGCATGAGAGCTGCCCCTCTGCGTGCTGGTCAAGGAATCCAGAGCCGTTCTCTACATGGACTGGTGAGGAGGCGCTGTGTATCCTGTGTGAAGACCACCGTTGCTACCCATTCAAAGCGAAGAGAGTCCATGCGCATAGTAAAAGCGTGGGGGCCTGTTGCTTGTCCAGAATTGGAGTAAGGGCTACGTGGTTCCATTGTAGGAAGAGGGCTACCGGTTGAGTGTTGCCGCTATTGAGGAAGAGGGCTGCCAATTTTCACGCTGCCAGAGAGAAAGGCACTATGCATTGGAACCCATTGCCGTAAAAAAAAAACAAGCTACTGTTTAAAAGAAATCCGGGTAATTCTTTTTTAGCAGAAACAAATATATTTATTGAATTGAAGAAAAGGATTTTTTTTTCAGGAAATTGAAGTAGGGTTTGTTTAAGGGTTTCATTAAATTGAAGATTGGAGATTTTTTTTTTCTCAAATCTGAAATTAAACAAAATGGAATTTTTTCAGAAAAAAATGTTGTAGGTTTTCTAAGTCAACTGGAAAAAATTGGAAAAGTAAAATTCTGGATTTTTATTGGGGAATTTGTGGAATTTTTTTGGAAAATTGATGTAGAAAAAATTTAAAAATAAGGACTTGGAAAACCCTCTGTTGGAAGAGGACAATCAAACTAATTTTTTTTTTGGAAACCCTAGTTGAAAGACCAAAACCCTAGGAGGAATGAAATGGCCAAGATGTCGAATGGAAAGTTTGAGGTGGAGAAATTCAATGGCAAGAGAAACTTTGCTCTATGGAAACTAAAAGTTAGGGATTTGCTAGTCCAACAAGGGTTGCACAAAGCTTTGGACGAGGAAAATAAGAAACCTGCAAGCATGAAAGATTCAGACTGGGAGGACTTGGATGTCCGAGCTCTCAGTACCATCAGGTTATGCCTGGCTAATGAAGTTCTCTTCAACATTGTTGAAGAGAGTAAAACTTCAGGTTTGTGGGAAAAATTTGAAAAAGTATACATGACAAAGTCGTTAACCAATAGAATTTATTTGAAAAGATAACTGTACAATCTTCGAATGAAGGAGGGTTCAAAAGTTGCAGAACATTTGAATGTTTTTAATACACTTATATGCCAATTAGCAGGTATGGAAGTTAAAATTCAGGAAGAAGACAAAGCTATAACATTGATGTGTTCTCTACCCAAATCATGGGATCACTCCATAACTTCAATCAGTTTGAGCACCGCTGATTCTTTAGAATTTGAGTCAGTTATGGGAGCTCTATTGTCTAAAGAAGTACGAAGGAAATCCAGAACTGAAATAGTAACATCAGAAGCCATGATAGCTAGAGGGTGGTCAAAGGAATCAAGAGAAAAAGCAAGGGAGTCTTCCAGATCTAAATCAAAGGGAAAAAAGTGTAAGGCAAAATGTTGGCACTACAATAAAATTGGACAACTGACCAAAGGCTGTTGAAAACTAAAAGAGTCTGATAACCTGAAGAAGGAAGAAAATCAGGTTGATTCAGGTATTATAGACGAAGTTTTATCTGCTGAAGAATTTTGTATGATAGATGAAACTTCACCTGTATGTAATGTCTCTTAGGGTTTTGAAATTTTGCTATTAGACTCTAGTGATTCTCTTCACATGTGTCCACACAGAAATTGGTTTACTTCATATGAAAATGTAAATGGTAGTTCTACGTTTATGGGTAATAATGTATCATGTCTGACTGTTGGGATGGGAAATATTAGGATTAAAATATATGATAACATAGATAGAACATTAACTAGTGTTAGACATGTACCTTATTTGAAAAAAAAATTCATTTCTTTGGGAGTGTTGGATTTGGATGGTTATAAGTTTACAGGTCAGAATGGAGTGCTGAAAGTCTCTAAAGGTGCCCTAGTTGTTATGAAAGCAGAAAGGGTTGGAAATATTTATAGACTCAAAGGAAGTAATCATGTCAGTGAAGCAGTGATTGTGTCAGAAAAAGAAGAAGAAGGTACTCGGCTGTGGCATCAACGATTGGGTCACATGAGCGAGAAAGGTCTTTAGATACTGATGAAATGTAAATCACTTCCTGATCTAAAATCTTTGAAGTTAGATTTCTGTAAACATTGTGTGTATGGAAAACAGTGTAAACAGAGATTTAAAACTGGAAATCATAATAGTAAAGATATTTTAGACTATATTCATTCTGATCTGTGGGGACCATCTCATGTTGTATCATATGGAGGTGTTCTATATTTTTTAACGTTTATTGATGATTTCTCCAGTAAAGTTGGGGTCTTTATGCTAAAAAAGAAAGCTGATGTATTCAATATCTTTAAACAACTTAAAGCAATGGTAGAGAAAAGAACATGAAAATCAATTAAATGTTTAAGAACTAACAATGGTGGTGAATTCAGTTCAATAGAATTCTAATAATACTATAATGATGAAGGAATGGTTAGACACAAAACTACTATTTATACTCCTCAGCAAAATGGTGTTTCTGAACGCATGAATGAGACTCTTATGGAAAGAGCCAGAAGCATGATCAGCAATGCTAACTTGCAAAATGAGTGGTGGGCAGAAGCAATATCCATTGCTTGTTATTTAGTTAATAGATCACCTTTAGTAGCAATTAATTGTAAAATTCCTGAATAAGTTTGGTCAGGTCAGTCTTGTGATTATTGACATTTAAGGATATTTGGCTATAATTCTTATGCTCTTATTCCTAAAAATCAGTGTTCAAAATTAGAACCAAATTCGAAATGTTATTTCTTTGTTGGGTATGACTATGCAGTGAAAGGATATAGGTTGTGGGATCCTAAATCGCAGAAGATAGTCATTAGTAGAGATGTAACATTCGATGAATCTTCTTTTTTAAAATCAAATCTTAAAAGAATTGAACAAGAATAGGTATTGCCAAATCAACAAATTTAGTTGGAGGCTAGACCTTTCGGTTACAGTCAAAAGGAAGAAGAGACTTCTAGAGGAAAAGTATTGAAGATACAAAGGAAACCGTTGAAGTTTCTGAACCAGTTCAACAACCAATCACTCTATGAAGGTCTACAAGGGAAAGAAAAACTCCCAAAAGGTATGAAGATTCTACTTCATCTTTTCCTTTGATTACTGAATATGGGGAACCTTCTTCTTATTAGGAAGCAGTAGATGATACCAATTGTGAAAAATGGAAAACGAATATGGAAGAAGAAATGGATTCCTTAGCCAAGAACAATACCTGGGATCTTATAGAACTTCCTGAAGGGAGAAGTGTTGTTGGATGCAAATGGGTCTTCAAACTGAAATGGAAAGTTGATGGAAGTATCAAAAGGTATAACGCAAGACTGGTAGCAAAAGGGTATTTTGAGGTTGAAGGTATCAACTTTCATGAGATTTTTTCACCAGTTGTAAACTTGTTTCTATTTGTACTGTGTTGCAACTTGTTAGGATATTCCGACACAGAGGAAATAGTTAAGTACAACTTGGTCTAGTATAGAGTTAGGTATAGAGTTAGGTAAAGTGTGTTTCTTTACTATGTACATTTTGTAACTTACAATCCGACGGTCACGATATGTAGTGATCCAACGATTCATTCTCTCCTCGGTATTACCGACACTTGATCCATGGCTTAACACCCGATTGGTCCATGATCTCTCTTTAAAGAGCATGGAGGGTCATTTGTAGGTTAACTGTTCATGAGAGAAGCTTATGTAAATTTTCATTATTTTATTAATTAATTGCCTGAAGTGGCTGCGTTGGCTCAGGCCGTGGACTGTTTCCCTCTTTGAGGGTTTTAACCACGTCAAAAGTACTGGTGTATTGATCTTCGATCTGTTTGTGAGTGGTGTCCTTTGGTGTTCTGTCTGAGGAACTTACCCTGTAAATTCCTAAGAGATCCTAGACAGATTTTAGCTATTGGCATTGCTGATGATTCTACAAGGTTGTATAAGTTTCACAACTTTGGGTCATCTAATCTTCCCTCAGTATTTGTTGCTCATAATGATGAAGTGATCAAACTTTGGCGTGAGTGATTTGGTCACTTAAACTATCGCTCTCTTCAGAATCTATGTAAAGAAAATATGGTGATAGGTCTTCCAATGGTATCTTGCAGAGATGGTGTTTGTTCCAGATGTGTACTCGGAAAACATCATGGGGATAGTTTTGAAAAACGTGCCTCTTGGCACGCTTCAGCCCCTTTACAGCTCGTGGATAGTGATTTATGTGGTCCACTTCCAGTTGCTTCATTCTCTGGCTACAAGTATTTCTTAAATTTCATTGATGATTTCTCCAGATGCACTTGGGTATACTTCTTAAAACTCAAGAGTGAAGTATTTAACATGTTCTTGGGCTTTAAGGCCTTTTTTGAAAACAATCTGGACATCAAATTCTTAAGCTAAGATATGATAATGGTGGAGAATATGTTAAAAACACATTCATCAACTTTTGCACTGAGAATGGAATTCAAATGCAACATACTGTTCCATATACTCCACAACAAAATGGTGTAGCTGAAAGGAAGAATCACACCTTCAAGGAAATGGCTAATTGTATGCTTCAAACTAAAGGACTTAGTCTTAATTATTGGGCAGAAGCAATTAACTGTGCAAATTACATAATAAATCACACTCCTACTAAGGTTTTAAAGAATATCACTCTAGAAGAAGCATGGAGCTCAATCAAACCAGATGTAAGTCACTTTCGTGTTTTTGGAAGTGAAGCATGGGCCCATATTCCAGATAAGAAACATAAAACTTTAGAACCTAAGAGTGAAAAATGTATTTTTGTTGGATATTCTGAAGATGTCAAAGGATATAGACTTTTTCCACTTAAGTCCAAAAATGTTATCATTAGAAGAGATGTGAAGTTTGCTGAAAATATATCAGCTTGCGAGCCTAGTTCGGCGGATGTGCCACCTCTCCCTATCTCTTCTACTTTTGAAAATATTTCTTCTTCAGATGATGAAAGCGAGGATGAAAATCCTCCTCCACCTTCTCAGGATCCTCCTTCAGCTCCTCAGCTTCCAAAATGGGTCTGTGCTACTCGGGATGCAGCAGGTGATCTTGCCGGTGATCCTACAGATTAGCGACGCACACGTTCTCAGTTCGAGAGAGCCTCTTCTTTACTGGCTCAAGCTTCAGTGAATTATGATCCTGACACCTTTGCAGAAGCTTCAGGCCATCCAGATTGGGAAGTAGCTATGAATGAAGAATATCATTCATTATTGGCAAATGATACATGGGATCTTGTTCCTCTACCAAAGGGACGAAAACTTGTTAGATGCAAATGGGTTTACAAAACCAAGTATGGACTAGATGGGAAAGTTGATAAACATAAAGCTTGTCTTGTTGCTAAGGGTTTTTCACAAGTTGAAGGCATTGACTATACTGAAACCTTCTCCCCTGTTGCCAAAATGAACTCTATCCTCCTTGTTCTTTCCTTTGTTGCCTCTTTCAAATGGGAAGTCCATCAGATGGATGTTATATCTTCCTTCTTGGATGGGGACTTGCATGAAGAAATCTATATGGAACAACCTATTGGCTTTATACAAACAGACTCCAGCCTTATATGTCGGCTTATGAAATCCCTTTATGGTCTCAAGCAAGCTCCTCGAGCTTGGTATGCCAAAATGGATAACTTTCTTTTAGAAAATGGCTTTTCTAGGCGTCATTCTGACAATACTGTCTACACCAAGAAAGTGGTCAAGTCTCTTATCATTCTTTTTCTTTATGTTGATGATCTTATCCTGAATGGTAGTGATCCCAACCTTATAAACCATGTGAAGTCTAGCCTTAAAAGGAAGTTTGAAATGATAGACTTAGGACACTTACATTATTTTCTTGGTCTTCAAGTCTTGCAATCCAAGGAAGGTATTTCCCCTTCCCAATCCAAGTATGCATGTGATATTCTACGCCATTTTCACATGGAAGACTGTAAGCCAGCCCCTTCTCCCTTTCAGTCTGGAGTCAAACTTTTAGTCACTTGTACTTCTCCTGAAGTTGATGCTACCTTATACCGTCAACTTGTAGGAAAACTTTTGTATCTAACCCATACTCGTCCTGACCTTTCCTTTGTTGTTGGCCTTGTTTCTTGGTTTATGCAAAACCCACGTGAAAGTCATTGGAAAATAGCTAAAAGAATACTTCGTTATGTTCGAGGTACAGTTCAGTTTGGAATTCATTACAGTGCCGAAGCATCTCCTCTATTGGTTGGTTTCACTGATTCCGATTGGGCTGGTGACCCTGATGATCGGAAGTCTACTGCAGGTTATGTGTTCACTCTTGGTTCAGGACCTATTACATGGGCATGCAAGAAACAAGGTGCCATTTCTCTTTCTTCAGCAGAAGTAGAGTATCGTGGTGCTGTAGAAGCTAGTAAGGAAGCCTTGTGGCTTCATCAGATCCTGTCAGAGTTTGGCTTTCAGCAGTAGCATCCGACTACACTTTGGTGTGATAATCAAAGTGCCATTCAACTATGCAAAGATCCAGTCCAACATCAGCGCAACAAACACATTGAACTACACATGCACTTCATCAGAAAGCTCATTCATGACCATGTCCTTGTAGTGCAATATTGTTCAACAGATGATCAAGTTGCAGACATCTTTACAAAGGCTCTCACAGAGGCGAAGTTCACTAAACTTCGATTTATGGTTGGAGTTCAGGAAGTTGTCACTAAGGGGGGATAGGCTCTAGTGCCTCCTTCCTTCTCCTATTGTGTCATATTTGTAAATCCTTCAATCCTATCCCAAGTTGTCCTTAAGGGGGGGTGTTAGAATATTCCGACACATAGGAAATAGTTAAGTACAACTTGGTCTAGTATAGAGTTAGGTATAGAGTTAGGTAAAGTGTGTTTCTTTACTATGTACATTTTGTAACTTACAATCCGACGGTCACAATATGTAGTGATCCAACGGTTCATTCTCTCCTCGGTATTACCGACACTTGATCCGTGGCTTAACACCCGATTAGCCCATGATCTCTATTTAAAGAGCATGGAGGGTCATTTGTAGGTTAACCGTTCATGAGAGAAGCTTATGTAAATTTTCATTCTTTTATTAATAAATTGCCTGAAGTGGCCGCGTTGGCTCAGGCCGTGGACTGTTTCCGTCTTTGAGGGTTTTAACCACGTCAAAAGTACTGGTGTATTGATCTGCGATTTGTTTGTGAGCGGTGTCCTTTGGTGTTCTGTCTAAGGAACTTACCCTGTAAATTCCTACACATCTAACTGCATTACTTAACCTTGAGTTAGAACGGTTAGATGTCAAAATAGATTTTCTACATGGTGATTTGAATGAAGAGTTATATATGGAACAACCAGAAGGTTTTGTGCAAGGTCACAACAGAAGATTAGTTTGCAAGCTTAGGAAATCATTGTATGGTCTGAGGCAGTATCCCAGACAATGGTGCGAGAAGTTTGACTCCTTCATGGTGAGCCAGAACTTTATTAGAAGTGAGTATGATCATTGTGTATACTTGAAAAGTTTCAATGCCATATTCATTATCTTAGCTTTGTATGTTGACGATATTCTTATTGCAAGCAAAAGCATGGAAGAGATCAACAGGTTAAAGGCTCAGCTCTTTAGGACGTTTGATATGAAGGATCTTGGAGCATCAAAACATATCTTGGGCATGGAGATACACAGAGACTGGAGAAATTGTAAGCTTTGGTTATCACAATAGAAGTATGTGGAGAAAGTAACGGAAAAGTTCTGTATGAACAATGCGAAACCTGTTAATGTTCCATTAGCTTCCCATTTTAATCTTTCTTTGGTTTTGAGTCCTAGAACTGATGAAGAAAAGTAGTATATGTCTCATGTACCATATGAAAATGCTGCAGGAAACTTAATGTATGCGATGGTATCTACAAGACCTGACATTTCACATGCAGTTGGAGTTGTCAATAGGTTCATGGAAAATCTAGGTGAAGAACATTAGCGAGCAGCGAAATGGGAGCTTCGATATCTAAGAGGCACAAGGGACCATTGCATCATCTTTAACAATAGTGAAGAATTAGTCTGTGGATATGTAGATGTTGATTATGCAGGTGATTTGGACAAAAGAAGATCTACTATTGTTTATGTCTTCACTCTTGCAAGTGGAGAAATTAGTTAGATGTCAAAGCTTAAAGAAACAATTGCGTTGTCCACTATCGAAGAAAAATATATAGCTGCTTCAGATGCTAGTAAAGAAGAAATCTGGTTAAAGGGTCTATTTGATGAGATTGGCAAGACACAGGAGAATGTGAATGTACTTTGTGACAGTCAAAGTGTTATTCACTTGGCTAAAAATTCTGCTTATCATAGCAGAACCAAGCACATTGATGTAAGGTATCATTTTGTGGGACATGTGATCGATGGCAAAAAAGTAGCTCTTCAAAAGGTCCATACATGAGAGAATTGTGCAAACATATTCACAAAGCCAGTTACAGTAGAGAAGCTACGATGGTGTTTAGATTCTCTTGGCTTACACAAAAGATGATGAATGGGCATGGGCGTGGCATTAGGAAAATTGTTTTCAAGGTGGAATTTGTTGGTAATTGACAACAAATTAATGTCAATGTAAATTCGGACAATTTATTTTAGTTATTGACAAAGTCGGTTTCATACAGAATCAACAATTATGTAACTAAGGGGGCTCATATAAAACTAATGAATGCCCGAACTATTGTAACGGAGAATAATTTCATTGATTGAATAGAAATTCCAATCCCTTGCCCCGTGGATGTTTCCTTGACATCCTGTCATGCTTTTACCACGTAAATATTGAGTGTTTTTCTTGTGTGGTTTATTCAGTTTCATTTCTTTCTTGATCAATAACCTATTTAAACTACACCTAGGAGGGGTGAACTCCTTCAACAAAAATTTGTGTATTAAGCTCTGTTAATTGTACTTTTCATGTTTTTATATGTTGATGTTCAGCCATTTAAATTCATGCTTTTAAGTTCACGCAAAACACTAAATTTCACCAAGTTAAATGAATTGACAATCACATGCTCATGGATAAACTCTCTATGGATAAGAAAACCAAAGCAAAGAAACTTTTATATCTGGAAATGATACTAGCAAAACATTAACTAGCAATCAATTTTAGATCAAGTTGGTATCAGAGCACAAGTTTGCTTGCTTGATTTGCTTGAAGGGTTTAATAGTTGCAATTGTTGTTATGATTACAAGGTTGAAGTTGCAGAGAGGAGAAGGGAAGCTACGGATAGCTAATCCTGAGATTGGGACAAGAAGGAAGAATGATGAGAAAGTATCATCCTCACCCAAAGGACCACACAAGGTAGCACCTGAATCACCTCAAGTTCCATCTCCATCAGTTGAGATAGAAGAGGCATAGATTGCACAAGAGGCTGAAGTGATTGAAGATGTACAACCAATAAAAATTTCTAAGCCTGAATCCATAGCCATTATGTTTGGAGAAAGAGAGCATCGATGTCCCTCTTCAGAAGAGGAAGAATTCAAGAAAGATTTCTATAATTTGACTGAGATGGTAATGGTGCTCTAGGAAGAGAGGAACACCAGAATGGTTGGAGAGAGTTCTAAACCTCCACATGGAGAAGAATTCTTGATGACAAAAAAGATGAGAAGAAGGGTTCCAAAGGGAATGGTGGAAAGCCACCTCCATCTCCACCATCCTCATCATCTTCCTCATCAACTTCCTCATCATCTTTCCCATCTCACACAACATCATCTTCCACTACCACCACTGCTCATACTCGTTCAAAAACCCCAAAAGGAAATACTCCATTACTGAAATTGGACATAAAATTTGAACTTCCCATGTACAATGGAGAAGTGAATGCAGAAAAGTTGGACAATTGGATTCGACAGTTGCAGTTATACTGCAGAATTCAGAACCTTCAAGAGGATGACATAAAGATCCAGTTGGCTTTACTAAGGCTAGAAGGAGCTGCACTAGTTTGGTGGGAAGTAAAGACTCAAGAGGAAATGAGAATCCATGGTAAGATATCCATTTCTTAGGTTGAACTTATTTATGCAATTAAAATACAATTTTATCCTTTAGCCTATATGCAAAAAGGAATTGTGAGTTGGCAGAATTTTAGGCAGCTTAATGGTCAAACAGTCCAAGATTATACACAGGAGTTTAGAAAAAGGGCTTTGTTATTAGGAGTGAGTTTGAATTCCCAAGATACACTGTTGAAATATATTGGTGGTTTATATTCCTATTTGAAACATACTATCCTTATGTCTAACGCAAACAATTTAGATGAAGTATGTGTGCAAGCCACACATATTGAGGCAAGGGGAAAACAAAGCATAGAGGAGAAATGTGAAAGTGAGGGTAAGGGAAAAGAGAAGGGAGGAAAATGGAAGGGAAAGAAGAATGCAAGTATCAAAAAAGAGAGGGAAAAAATCACACGCAAAAACTATTCAAATACTGGCCATGATGAAGACCATTGTTAGCAACTTCATCTACAATTAAAACCAGATATATTGAAAGCCAAAGAGAAGGGAAAAACTGTTGTTGTAGCTGAAAAAGACTTAGGGTCATATTGAGGAAATGAGACAAAAGTTAAAGCTATGGGTTTGAAAGGTCAACATGTTGAAAGCATTAGTTCCTCAAATAGTCACAACAACACTCCAAATGAAGACAAAAGGGAAGAGTTGTTCACTGTTAGAGTAATCTCAAATCATACCAAGATTGATGCACTCTTTGATAGTGGATCACAAGCAAATTTGATTTCAAAAGAATTATTTAAAGAGCTTAAACTTGAAACTGTACCACATCATAAACCATACTCTTTGGCTTGGATATTTAAGGAAGCCAATCTATAGGTTTCAAGGAAATACATTTTTAAATTTTCTATTACTGCAAACTTTGTTGATGAAGTCGAGTTAGACGTAGTTCCACTTGACATTTATGGAATTATCTTGGGAAGTCCACATTTGTATGAAGGGAAAGTGGTCTTTCATCGCTATGACCATAAATATCATTTGGTTAAATATGGGGTGAAGTATATTGTCAGAGCTCATCACAAGAAACTAAACATTTCTTTAGTTAACGCAGGGCAAATGAAGAGGCTAGTGAATGCAAGTTAGGAATTGACATTGTTGATGATCAAACAAAGAAATGTTTTCAGTCATACTTTTCATAAAGATGTTTATATTTGTAATGAGTTGTTTCAGAATGATAATAGGTTGCCTTTGAAAGAAGGTGAAAAACATTTGCAGTAGCCAACATTGGTGTTGAGCGGTGTTGAAAACAAGGTGCCGATGCAAGAAGTTGCAAAGGTCAAAGAGAAGAGGACAAACCAACTTGGCAAAGAAGGAACGGGTTTCACAAATGTTCATTTCTGGTTTCCAAAAGGCACACTACAATGGCGAAGAAACTTGGGCGAGGGTCAACTCAAGTACAAGGAAAAAGCAGCTAAAAATTTCCATAGAGACAAATTGCAAGGTGAGAAAGATTCCAAGTTTCCTTTGATTATTGAACAAGTTAGGAACAAGATGTTTTCTGAAAAACTAGATTTCTTTTTTGCAAATTCAGAAATATTGTAGGATGACGGTGTCAAAGACAATAATAGATGGTCGTCAGAATCAAGGAAAATTTTTACATTTTATGAAATGCTCTAAATGATGAAATTAGGAAAATTTCAATGGAAGACTGGAAGGATGAGGGAACAATTCCCTCATCAACATAATCAATGATCAAGAGAGCTTTTGGGGTCCAAAAGGTTTCTAGTGGGGAGGAATGATCAAGGATCAGTATTTTAGCTAAAAAAATGAAAGTGCTCAGAATTCCTTTAGACATGACTGACTTAATAGAGTTCATCTCTAGGATTCCAACACCATGAACGGTTCCAAAATCTGACATCATATGCAAAAGTTAGAGCTTCTTAAAGTTTGGTAAAAAACAAGCCCCGTGGGGCCAGCCCTATCCGATGTGACCAAGTGCCCGAACTAGGAGTGGGAGGCCAACTGTTAAGTGGGATTAGTGCACCACTAATCACTTTATAATTTAATTAATCCATAATTTAGTTGGTGGCCTTTACGGCGGAGCCACCAAATCTAGAATGCCACCAGACTTAACGAGCTTAACTGGCACTTCTCCAGATTTAGCAGAGGTTTTTTAGGAAAAACTGTTTGAGCCATAAATTACTTATTTCTAAACAAAATTTCGAAGCAGAATAGTCATTTCTTGCTAACTTCCATGCTAGGAATTGATTGGAGCAGGCTTCAGAGGTAGAAGAGGTCATGTATAGGTGTTTTTGGTCACTTGAAGATTTTTTAAGCGAAGGGCCACTGTTAGGTTCCCATATTGTCTATTTTTGACCGTATATTTTGCCATTATATTACCCTCTTCAACCCTTAGTTGAAAGCCTTTGCTAGTGTTTTGGCTTAATCACTCCAAAAGGTATAGAGTAACTCTCCTCATTGCTATATGTTTAATTATTCAACACGTAATCATGCTATCTTTATAATTGTTCCCTGAAGTTGATTAAGTGCTGACCAATTGTTGAAACTGCCTAACTGGCAGGATCACATTTTGCAGTTGCTGAAACAGCGGAAACAGTGCAAACCGTGAAGCTGAAACAGCAAGAACAGCATGAACCTCGAAGCTGAAACAGCACGAACAACACGCGCACTTTGAGGAACAGTTGAGATTTGCATAACAAATCTGCATCGACAAAGGAGTCTGACCGATTACTATATTGGTCGTAATGATCATGATCCACATGACTGTAACAATATTCTGTTATCGAGAACTGACTTTCCTATTTTTGGTACAAAAGGGTTGAATCAGAATGTATGAAAATCTTTTGTAATAGATGTCTCCTCTATAAAGAGGAGACATCTACATTAGAGGGATAGACAGAAAAGGAGGGAACAAGCTGTAACATAGAAACTGTAGTGAAGGGATGAGACTAAATCTCTTTTTGTAATATGGTTTATTGGCAGATGAATACAATTATGTTCTGAGTATTTTATCTTAGTTTCTATGTTCTGGGGAATCTTGTGAGAGGGACAGGGCCCACCTTCATCACAAGATTCACCCATCCTCTTTCTGTTGTGTGGTGTGTGTGTGATTTCTGTTTATATCACGAGTACTGCTTCTAATGATATTGACTTTTGCTGAAACTCTGTTTTCCTTTTTAACTGATTGATGCTGTATATGAGTGCCTCACTGGTGATTAAGATTTACGGAGTGTATTGGTGAACCGGACAACAGTGGCAGGTGCTGAAAGTCCTTACTCTGAGGATAGGGTCCTGATCCTTTGTTGCAGGACAGCCATCACTTCCTTTTGCAGATTTGTTTCCTTTAAGTTATTTGTTCTTACTTCATTCTTGCAATAGGCTGTAACTGTTGTAACACAGAGTAGGGATTTAATAGATAGTAGATTTTTTATACTACAACTTTTAATACCATTAAGATTGAGTACATACAGTACGTAGTCACCTTTGGAATAATCAGACTTTCCCGGGTTGGTAATTTATGTGGCACTCGACTATTTTATTAATAAACAATTAAAGTGACCAACATTTTGGCGTCGTTGCCAGGGAAGGCGACTGAAGATTTTGAGGGTATTAACAATCCTCTTTTAGAGATGCAGGATGCATGAGAGGACGCAAGAAGGTTAACCATTCAGGCGGCAAAGGCAAAGGAGGAGGAAGAAAAACTTTTATTGATGATATTATTTCAAAAGCGGAGACATCCCAAAGGTTAAGCTCTCGAAGGCCACATACCCAACACTCTTCCCAGATAGACTATCAAACAGAGGAAGTAGTGGGACCAGAGAGGGTTATAGTACCATCAAAATATACTGAGGAACCGGTGGAAGAAGACAAACGACCAATAGAAGAGCCAATAGAGGAAATTAAGGTGGAGGAACCAGTGCAGGACATTGAAATTCCAACAGAAAACTCCGAAGACCAGGCAAGCGCATCAGGAAAACAACCAATGGAGGATAACAATGAAGGACTTTTCGGTGGAGGTCGCAGAATAGAAGGAAGGGGAGAAAATTCTCTCTCCACCCTGGAATTCCCTATTGGAGATCTCCCCAGAGGAGCAACTCCTATGAAGAATATCCCACTTTCAGCATTACCCAATTTCCATGGGTTATCCACAGAAGATCCTGATGAATTTCTTTTTGAATTTGATATATTGTGTAGAAGCTATGACTATGTTAATGCCGCTCAGAAATTGAAGTTGTTTCCAGCTACATTAAAAGGGAATGCATTAAGATGGTTCATGAGCTTGGGAGCTCATGTGATTACAACATGGGACCAGATGAAGGAGAAATTTTTGGCTAAATACCAAGATTATTGTAGAACAAGAGAAAGGAAGGAGGAATTATTCAAGATGACTCAGAAGGAGGACGAAAGTCTGGAAGACTTCGTGGAAAGGCTACAGTATAACTTACAGCGATCTGATCATCCTGATATGAGTAAGGATATTATCAAGTCAATATTGCTAAAAGGGGTACGAGATGATTGTTTAGATATGTTGAATATGCTTGGAAAAGGAGACATATCTAAGGAATCCTATGATGAGATTATCAATATCTGTAAAAGATGTTCGAGAGGAGAAGCAAGCAGACCAAAGAGCAAAGATAGTACATACTCAAGAGTCCAGAAATCAGCAAGTGGAGGAGCAACACGGGCCGAAATAGGTAACTTACTTGAAGAATTTAAAACTGAAATGTTAAGCTCTTTTGCTTCACAAATTAACCGTGCAGGTTAAAAAGAAGCAGGTAGAAGCAGAAGCTGCTCTGGGTATTTTTTGCTCTAAATGTAGGGAAAAACACCCACTAAGGGAATGCCCCCTGGACAAGGTATCATTCTGCACTATCTGTGAAAAGGACCATGAGACTCAACATTGCCCTTCTTTACCAGGAATAAAAGCAACACTGCAGCCAACTGAAGAAGAAGTTGAAGCAGTGTACCTCCTCACACAGAGAAGGCAATGGCAACCACGAGGACAAGGTACAAATTCTAACATGTCGTTTAATCGTTGGAATAATCATCCTCCTTTTCAAACAAATTACCCACCCTTCAATCAAATGCAGTACCCACACTTTAATCAAATGAATTTCCCACCCATGCAGCAACTGAACCCTTCTTTTGTTGATCCTACGATGTGGAATCCCTGGGCTCTACAACAAACCTATTTTAATCAATGGAACCCAAATTGGACAGCTCCACAGATCCCATTTCCAAACCAATTACCTCAGTATCAGCAATCTCTCTCCTTACCATCAAATGCTCCACCAAATAATCAGACAATGAGACCTCAGCTGCCTGTACAACCTAACCCCAACCCGAATAATAATAAAGCTCTGCAGGTAATTGATGTTCAAAACCAACTGGTTTCCCCTATGCAATGTAATGACATTCATTTACGCTCTGGAAGAATAGTTGAACCCATTATTGATGACATTACTTCCGATTCTGATAAAGAAGAAATCAGAAAAGAAAAGTCATCTAATGCTGAAACAGTTGGATCATCCTCTAATAACAATGCTGAAACAGTTGAAACATCCTCTAAAAAGACTACTAAAGTAGCAGAGCCACCATTCCCTGAACGTTTGGCTCTTACCAAAACACTTGAGCCACCTACTTTTAATCTGTTAGGAGAGCTGTAGAATTTATATGTTAAAATTCCACTCTTACAAGCACTGAGAGATGTACTAATTTATGCTAGAACTGTTAGAGATATTTGTATTAAGAAACCTGGAAGAAAAGCTAAGGACCCCTCACAGTTCATGTGATGGGTGATCTAGCTGCTCTAATGTCAGAAAGAAACCCTCCTGTGAAATATGGTGACCCTGGTCATCCTACGGTCACAGTACAGGTGGGAAAAACTTTTGTTTGTAGAGTTCTGGTAGATCTGGGTGCTGCAATAAACATCATGACACTTGAAACTGCACAGTTATTACAGTTAAAGGATGTAATTAGGGAAACCCCAACCATTCTAGAGCTAGCTGACCATTCCACAATCAAACTTGAAGGAGTCATTGAAGACCTGATAATTTCAGTCGAATCTTGGAACTACCTAGCTGATTTTCTGGTGTTACAGACCAAAAAAAAGTTGGGGGGGCATCCATTGATTTTAGGAAGACCTTGGCTGGCTACAGCAGATGCCTTCATCAGCCGTAGGTCAGGTTCAATGACAATTTCTAATGGATGTAAAACCAAACAGCTTACTCTGTACCCTCATGCTACACCTATGATTAATAATGATAACTCTGTGTGGTTAGATTATGAGGACGATGAGACCCAACCCATTTTGACTGTCGGACAAGCCCTAACTTTTAAGGATTCAACCAAAGATGAATTAATTAGTAGCTTTATTTCTGAACCTTCTTCGGTTAACTCTGAAATACATGATCACTTGACTACAATCTTGGAATCTGAATCACAGCAAAATCTTAGAACTGAAGACTTATCTCAGACATCAGCTGACACCTCCTCCAAAAGTATAACAGTCGAAATCGAGCCTGGAAAAACATTAAATATAAACCCTAACCTAACAGATGCTGAAACACAACAGTTAATGAAGTTACTCCACGAGAATAAACAAGCATTCGCATGGGATTACATAGATATGAAGGGAATTTCTTCTTAATTATGTACTCATTGTATTTATATTAAAGAAGGATCCCGCCCAATCTATCAACCCCTATGACGAATGAATCCCAATTTAAGGGAAATTGTGAAGGAAGAACTTCAAAAACTGTTGAATGCAGGATTTATATATCCTATATCTGATAGTGAATTGGTTTCACCATTAGTAATAGTACCTAAGAAAAATGGGAAATGGAGAGTGTGTGTGGATTACAAAGCTCTAAATAAGGCTACTCAGAAAGATCATTTTGCCTTACCATTTATTGATCAGGTACTAGATAATTTGGCAGGTAAGAGATTCTTTTCCTTTTTGGATGGATTTAGTGGATATAATCAGATCAAGATTGCACCCCAAGATCAGGACAAGACCACTTTTACTAGTCCATGTTGGACTTTTGCCTATAGAGTTCTTCCATTTCGACTATGTAATGCCCCAGCAACATTTCAAAGAGCGGTGATAGGAATTTTTCTTGATATGCTTAATGATTCCTTAGAAATATTTATGGATGACTTTACTCCTTATGGTGTGACTTTTGAAGATGCTTTACAAAACCTTGAAAAAGTACTTAAACGATGTATAGAAGCACATCTTGCCTTAAGTACTGAAAAATGCCATATGATGATGAATCAAGGTATTGTTTTGGGACACTTCATCTCATTCCTACGAATTCAACTTGATCCAACTAAAGTACAAGTAATTCATACTCTGCCTATCCCTAAAACACAAACTGATGTAAGAAGTTTTTTAGGACATGCTGGATATTATAGAAGATTTATCAAGGATTTTTCTAAAATAGCTTCTCCTTTGTTTGTGTTACTTATGAAAAATGCTGAATTTAAGTGGACTGATGGTTTTCAAAAAGCATTTAATGAACTTAAACATCAATTGTCTACAGCTCCCATTTTAAGAGGACCTGACTGGGCACTCCCCTTTCATATATCCTCTGATGCTTCAGATACTGCAATTGGAGCTGTCTTGGGTCAAGAAGAAAACAATCTTCCCTATGCTATCTATTTTATTAGTAAAAATATGACCCCTGCTGAACTTAATTATACAGTCACCGAGAAAGAATTCTTAGCAGTTATTTATGCTATTAATAAGTTTCGACATTATATTACTGGTTACACTACTTTTGTGCATACTGATCACTCAGCCATTAAATATTTAATGAACAAATCAGTTACAAATGCTCGAGTTACCAGATGGTTATTATTATTACAAGAATTTGATATCACAATTGTAGATCGACCAGGTAAAGAAAATGTAGTTGCTGATTTTCTTTCTCGGTTAAAAACTGATGAAAATATTCCAGTGGACGATTCTTTTCCTGATGAATATTTATTTGCAGTATCTACTCACTCACCTTGGTATGTAAACATTGCCAATTAATTAGTTGCAGGGAAACTACCATCACACCTATCGTACAGAGAGAAAAGAAAGATTGTTCAGCAAAGTGCTAGGTACAGCTGGATAAGTGGGTGTCTCTTTCAGACAGGACTCGATCAAGAAATTCGAAGATGCATAAGAGAAGATGAAGTTTATGATATATTGAAGGCTTGCCAGGATGGCCCTTGTGGAGGGCATTTTGCAGACAAAAGAACAGCACACAAAGTTCTTAGAATGGGTTACTATTGGCCCTCACTTTTCAAGGACGCAAAGAAATATGTTAGGGCCTACGATAGCTGTCAGAGAATGGGCCAGCCTAATCACAGGGATGGAATGCCACTTAACCACCAGGTAATACTTGAACCTTTTGAAGGATGGGCACTCGATTTTATAGGTCCCATTAATCCTCCATCCAATCAAAGAGTTTATATACTGGTTTGCACAGATTATATGACTAAGTGGGTAGAAGCTAAGGCACTCATCAAAGCTAATGAAGAATCAGTGTTAACTTTTCTATTTGAAGAAATCTTTGTTAGGTTTGGTTTGTCTAGAGAGCTAGTTACAGATGGAGGACCTGCTTTCAATTCTCATGGCTTCAAAGATACACTCCAGAAATATCACATTAAGCATAAAATGACTACACCTTATCACCCTCAGGCAAATGGGAAGTGGAAAGTACAAATAAAGTCATAGAAGCCATTTTAACAAAGATAGTCAAGGAGAATAGAAGGGACTGGTTTCAAAGGTTGCCTGAAGCATTATGGGCTTACAGAACTACTTGGAGGAACACTACGGGTTTTTCACCTTATGAATTAGTTTATGGTAAAAGTGTTGTTTTTCCTGTGGAATTTGAAATCAAAACCTTAAGGACTGCTTTAGCTGTTAACCTTGACTTGACTGATGCACAAACAGCTAGGTTGCAGCAGCTTCAGGAATTGGATGAAAAGAGGTTGGATGCCATCCATCAAACAACCATGATACAACAACAAAGAACCAGGTGGCATGACAAAACTATTAAGCACAAGCAGTTCCAAAAAGGTAATTGGGCCTTACTGTATGACTCCTGTTTTGAAAATTTTCGGGGTAAATTAAGAACAAGGTGACTAGGACCTTATGAAGTAGATACTGTTTTTCCAAATGGAACAGTCAGACTCCTAACGATTGATGATTCTAGAAGACCATTATCAGTAAATGGGTATCGACTTCGTTTGTATAAACAACCTATTTCTAAAGAGGATTTCAAAGATACTTGCATGATAGGCATACACTATGCCTTTTTGGGGGAACCGGCTATCCCTCAATGCACTTAATTTCCTGTTTATGTATTTATTTTTAGATTAGATTTCTTAACTAATAATCCCTGTCAAGGGTTGCCATGTTACAATTAATTATTTTGCAGATCTTAGCTTTGGATGGTGGCTGAAGAGAAAAATTCCAATATAGGAAGAATTAATCTGCAGATTGGAAAGCATTGCCATGTCATTCCAGATCATAATTCATTCCCTCCACCATTCCCCATTGCTGATACACCATTTCCCATTGCCAAAACACCATTTCCCGTTGCTGAAACACCATTTCCCATTGCTGAAACACCATTTCCAGTTTCAGAAACACCATTCCCCGTTGCTGAAACACCATTTCCCGTTGCTTAAACACCACTTTCCAGTGTCGAAACACCAAATCCCACTGCTTAAACACCAACCTTTTCCATTTTCCTAAATGTCCCCATTTTTACCCCTGAGAATGAAGTATTACTTCAATAGAAACATATCATTCTTTATTCAAAGGAATCAGCCATTTATCCTATTAATAATATCCCTTCACTACTGCCTCTCGTGAATAATAAAAACCTCATGTATAAAAACCCTCACACCTTACAAACCCTTTCTATAATGATCATTGACCTATTAAGGACGAGATAACACTTTTCGGCGCAACAACCAAAGGTAATTGTAAAGGTATGCATGTTAAGTGTGAATATTAAATTGTAGTTAATGAGGAGATAGTTGACATGACCACTAAAAGCGTCGTACTGCCAACCATATCATTCAACCGCAGTTGGGGGGGATTACCAAAATATTGTAATCATTACATAACACGCCGATCACCGCCATCCCTATTCCTCGCGGTTGTGTCTAATCCACCTCGTTTATACCTTATCACATCATAATTTCATTTTGCAACGTTCTGCTCTGTTTCGACCTCGGCAACTCGGCTCTGCACTTTGTATTCTGCCTAAAACAGTAACTATGGGAGGAGATGTTGTTAGACATGAACTGGGCTCGACGGCATTACTGGAACTTTACCCAGACGCATACCAAATCTTCCTACAAGCAGGATGGGTGGACTATTTCAGAAGACTTCTGGATTTTGATTTACATCAGGTTCTAGAATTTGCATGCAATTTGAGGGAGGGGTACCCTATTGTCCAAGGGGTGAGAATCCCAGTAACAAAAGAAGACATAACGCAAGTTTCGGGGCTTCCAACCAACGGTATTCACTGGTTCAGCAGGAAGCATCTTATCCTCAATGCACAGCAAGATTTCCTGTTACCTGGGGAGCAGGTGGAAGCCAAAGGCAGGGGTGTTGCGCTTCGATCACTACCACCACCTTGGCCAAAGGTTGCAGAATTTGTCAAGCATTACTTCACCTGGGAGGGCCGTTATCAGGTAGTCTACCAACACAAATTTGTTTTATTAAATCATTTGCGGCATGGTGATCTAGTAAATATGCCCTATTATCTGCTTGGATGTCTAATAAATATGGCACACTATACTGTGAACGCAAGGCACCAACTCCTCTGCCTCACACACCATCATTTGGTCCAACTCCTGATAAATAGAGGCTTCGCCCTGCACAATCCACCTCCCCTCAATAACCCTCCCCAGCAAGCTGAGGAAAATCCTCAGCAAAATGAAGAAAATTCCCAGCAAGATGCTGAAACTCAGCAACCAGCAGCAGAAACACCCCAATTGAGCACTGAAAATCTGCAGCAGTCCTCACCCCCTGATGAAGCCGAACCATCCACCCCCATAGTTCATATCCCTACCGATGATTTAGACGAGGATACTCTCATCACTTTCCTTAAGAGGAAAAAGCAACAGAAAGCTGCAACCCCACTAAAAAGAAGAACCAGGGCCTCAGTTAAGGGAGCTACTATTTCTGATGATTCCCTTACCCTGAGTAAAAGTCCTCGCAAGAGGAAAACTACTGTCTCTCCTGGTTCCCTACCTCGGCAACGAACAAGGTTGTTTGCAACAACTGAGGCCGTTATCCCAAATGTCCCTCCTATCATTTTAAATCCTCATATTCCGCATAGCCCTGAACCTTCACCTCCTTCACCCTCAGATGTCGAAATACAAAGTGTTCACGATTTTGTGACATCATTTTTCTCAACAGAGGCAACTGCTCCACAAGAACCAGCTGCCGATACATTCAAACTAGACATCCAAGACGATATAGGACATGTGGCTGTTACACAAGAACCAGCCACTGACCCAACAGGTGCCACACAAGAACCACCTGTTGGGAAGCAAAAAGAAGATGACCTGCATGTGGCTGTTACACAAGAACCAGCCATGGACCCAATAGGTGCCACACAAGAATCACCTGTTGGGGAGTAAAAAGAAGATGACCTGCAACTAGTAGGTGCCACACAAGAACCACCTGTTGGGGAGGAAGAAGAAGATGCCCTAGGTGAGACTAATACGCAAACTGACCCAACAGGTGATACATAAGAACCACCTGTTGAGGATGCAAATGATGAAGTTAATGCTGAACAACAATTCTCTTCTCCTTTGGAATCTGCAACTATAGAAGCCCCGGTTACTCTAGCCTCCCTACAGGAAGAAAATGAGTTCTTAAAATCAGAAATTAAGGCCTATCAGAAAGAGTTAGCAATGGCTAGGGAAGCCTATAAAAAGGAACTCAATCTGTACATGTTAGCTCAGGTAGCATCTCAAGCTGAAAAGAGTGTAGAGAAAGAGCAATACAGTGAATACATGTGTAGTGAATGTGGGGATATCTATACTCAAGCAGGATATAAGATAATTGCAGTCCCATTGACTGGAGCCAGCCCTGTTATATTAAAAAAGGAACACCCTGCTATTACACAAGAACCAGCAGGGTCTTCAAGAATTTCAGAAGAAGAAACAGAACCACCCCGGCCTACCCAAGTTATTGATGAGTAGAAACCAGAATCAAAATCTTTTACAACTGTGCATATACAAACTGAACCTCCCTGTGTCAGCAATGCTCATGCACAGACTTCCAATTTTCAAGAACTAAGCAACACATGGAAGGCAGAATACAAGCTCCCCCAAGGAAAGGCATTTCAACAACAGAAGTCATTATGGCTTAACTATGCCTATAGAAATTGGGAAGCAATGGAACAGTCTCGTGCACAACACAAGGAAAATAAGCAATTAAAAGCCAGACTGTCCCTTATCTTCGATTTGGTCCAGTGCTTACTTGCTACAAGAAAGCCTTCTTTTAATTATTTTGTATTCTTGAGAGAACACTTAGCGTTCTCCAATTAAAAGCAATTAAGGATGGAAGACCACACCAAGTCTCTACACCACAACAATTCATTAAGACTTTTGCAGAAGCACCAAACAATGACCAGAACTTGCTGTGTGAACTCTATCTTCACAATGAGGCTATGCTTGAAGATAGAAATATTAATTTACTTCCTATTTGTGGTGATATTCAAATAAGAGCTTTTATTTCCTTTCTGGCCAACCAGCTTACTTGGCGGAATGCTTTTATGTCTGCAAAACACAATGAGGAGAACTGTCTTCTCTGGATTCGTCCGGAACCACAGAATGCAGCCATCTTCCTTATGGAACATCAACGGAATCTACGAGAACCAGGGATGATCGATCATATTAGGAATCTGCAAGCAACAGTCTTGGAAGACTGCCAACATTATGTCAAAACTAAAGGACCTCTGGCCATAAAAGCAAATGAATTATTCTGGGAACACTGTCCCAAAGAAAGACGAGAATATCATCCCTACAATCCCCTCAATCTTCAGGCGGAAATCTCACGAATACCTGATTATGTAAAATGCATGAGACAATGTGCTGAACGGTGGATTGGTTACCATTTTCATTTCCCTCTCTTATGGCTTCCTGGAGAACAATACAAGGCTCAATTTACATTGACTAAAAAGGAAGAGTTGGCAGCATGGAAGAGACTTCAGAATGTCCAAGGGTTCAGAGACATGGTTGACAACACCTTCTACACTTACTGCATAAGCAATTTACACTGTTCAGCCCAGTATTCTGATTCCGATTCAGAGTAGACGTTGCATGCGGACATGCAACATTTTCAGTTGGGGGGGATGTTAGGTTCCCATATTGTCTATTTTTGACCGTATATTTTGCCATTATATTACCCTCTTCAACCCTTAGTTGAAAGCCTTTGCTAGTGTTTTGGCTTAATCACTCCAAAAGGTATAGAGTAACTCTCCTCATTGCTATATGTTTAATTATTCAACACGTAATCATGCTATCTTTATAATTGTTCCCTGAAGTTGATTAAGTGTTGACCAATTGTTGAAACTACCTAACTAGCAGGATCACATTTTGCAGTTGCTAAAACAGCGGAAATAGCGGAAACCGTGAAGCTGAAACAACAAGAACAGCATGAACCTCGAAGTTGAAACAACACGAACAACATGCGCACTTTGAGGAACAGTTGAGATTTGCGTAACAAATATGCATCGGCAAAGGAGTCTGACTGATTACTATATTCGTCGTAATGATCATGATCCACATGACTGTAACAATATTTTGTTATCGAGAACTGACTTTCCTATTTTTGGTACAAAAGGGTTGAATTAGAATGTATGAAAATCTTTTGTAATAGATGTCTCCTCTATAAAAAGGAGACATCTACATTAGAGGGATAGACAGAAAAGGAGGGAACAAGCTGTAACACAGAAACTGTAGTGAAGGGATGAGACTAAATCTCTTTTTGTAATATGGTTTATTGGCAGATGAATACAATTTTGTTTTGAGTATTTTATCTTAGTTTCTGTGTTCTGGGGAATCTTGTGAGAAGGACAGGGCCCACCTTCATCACAAGATTCACCCATCTTCTTTCTGTTGTGTTGTGTGTGTGTGATTTCTGTTTATATCACGAGTACTGCTTCTAATGATATTTACTTTTGCTGAAACTCTGTTTTCCTTTTTAACTGATTGATGCTGTATATGAGTGCCTCACCGGTGATTAGGATTTACAGAGTGTATTGGTGAACTGGACAACAGAGGCAGGTGCTGAAAGTCCTTACTCTGAGGATAGGGTCCTGATCCTTTGTTGCAGGACAACCATCACTTCCTTTTGCAGATTTGTTTCCTTTAAGTTATTTGTTCTTACTTCATTCCTGCAATAGGCTGTAACTGCTGTAACTGCTGTAACACAAAGTAGGGATTTAATAGATAGTAGATTGTTTATACTACAGCTTTTAATACCATTAAGATTGAGTACATACAGTACGTAGTCACCTTTGGAATAATCAGACTTTCCCGGGTTGATAATTTATGTGGCACTCGACTGTTTTATTAATAAACAATTAAAGTGACCAACATCCACCAGGTGTTGGAGGCCATTCCCAGAGCAGTTGGTAACCAAATTCAGTAAAAAAAATAGTCATCTCTGATAGATTTGAATGTTATAAACTTATTGGACTAGGTTCCAAGAGCACTGGGTGCATGTAACATTAAGTTGAGCACTTTTGAAGCTAATATAAAGGCCTACACTATGAAGCTGGAGCAAGGAGATGTAGCCTAGGAGGGGTGAACTCCTTCAACAAAAAATTGTGTATTGAGCTCTGTTATTTTTGCTTGCTATATTTTTATATGATGTTGTTCATCCATTTAAATTCATGCTTTTAAGTTCATGCAAAACACTAAATTCCACCAAGTTAGATGAATTGACAATCACATGCTCATGGATAAACTCTCTATGGATAAGGAAAGAAAAGCAAAGAAAATTTATATCTAGAAATGATACTAGCACAACATTAACTAGAAATCAATTTCATATCAATATTCATCATGGATTTTTATGTATGTGTTGATTGAGATCCCTTTGTTGCCATGATGGCAGGATACTCATTGTCACCATGGTTGTTTTGGTTGAGATCCCTTTGATGCCATGATGCTGGGATACTCATTATCGCCATGCGTAAGTTTATGTCATGGTGATAGGAGGTATGTGGTGAGTGATATTTCCTGTAGCAGAACGTCTCATAGAGAGACTTCGCCACACATGTAGAGGGAACATATCCTTGTATGACAAAAAACATAGTCCTTGTACATCTTCACCCTTTCCAGCACTGAATGAAGCGTCCAACAACATCTTGACATCGGGCCCAGAGACATAGTCCACACTGGATGAACTCCGTTATCAACATCTCATGTCTATGATTTGTCGATGTCATTATGTTTCCATTTTCTTAAACATGCATATATGTTCACTTACGCTCTTTTTAATGCAAATCTAACAACATCACGGTAGTAAAATATCTTGGTTAGATCTTAGAGTTGAGTCAACCTGGATCAATTCTATATGCTTTTTGTAGCTACGAATACGACCTCTAGTTGGATTCCTATTGGGACAAACTCATTTCATCAGGAATTTCTATGAAATGTTCGCTATTATTTTTCCATTCGATTATAATAATCATGCATGTATTGGATTGGATGACATGGCTCACTTTACCACACTCTCTTGATAGGATTACATGCTCCCTTTTTGGGTTGACATGCTTGTTTGATGAGTTGGCATACTCACTTTATGAGTTGGTACACTCACTTAGTCATAGATGTTCTCTGCTTAAAACATGAGGGATGCAATTTTTTGTTCCTTTAATATGTTGAATATCAAACTCTAAGTTTTGGAACAAGGTTTGCCACATGGTAAGCTTTTCTTTGCTAGTTTTTTTAATTTCTTTATGTTAGAATTTGTTCATAGCTACATTATTAGTTCTTAGTTGGAAACTTTTATAAATGAGATATATATCAAACTTATTTACAACATTCAAGGTTGTTTTTATTTCTTTATCTATTGCAGAACAATTATTTTATGTATCTTCCCATATTCTTTACGAAAACTGGATGATTTATTCTTTGGTTTGACCATTATTATTCCTAACTTTCTTCAATACTTCTCCCCACCCAATGTTTCTTGCATATGTCTCCATGATGTTTTACCAATTCATCACCTGTAACATATAATATTGGGGGTATTTTTACGTTTCCTCTAATATGTAGTACTACTCTTTTATGTGTTAGAGTCCATGGAAAAGGTTCCTTTTTGAGTTTTTCATTCAAAAAAAAATTGTCCTTAGCACAATAATTATATAAGTGACTCACATAATTCAGAATACCCAAAAATATTTGGAGTTGGGTTTTATTTAGTGATGTTGTTGGGGAATTTGTCAACAAACATTATTGCATGTTGTTGTAACATGAATTGGTCATTTGAGATTAGATGATGAGGAAAACTAAAAGAGGTTTTAAATAATTCCATCTTCTTTCTCAAGGAAACCAATACAACATATTTTATAATCTACATGAACTTGTTCATATGCTTTAAATATTGATTTACTAAATTTTAAAATACTAGTATATCATTGATTTACATTATCAACTAATTAAAATATGGTTTAAGGATGTTATCAATAACCATTTGGAAATTTTTTCAACGTTTTTCAATCCCAAATGCATAACATTCCATTCAAGTTGTCCTGCAGGAACACTGAATGCCATTTTAAACTTATATTCTCCATTGATAACCACTTACCAGAATCCAAATTTAAATCAAATTTGAAGATAGTTTTGCTCGTACAATCCAATTCATTAGACTAGAATTGTGAGGAATAGGATGTGTGTCATCAAAAGTAAGTCAATTTAGAGGATTATAGTTTATTAATAACCTTGGAACACCTCTGACTCGCTAAGAATGTTTAATGAAATAGAACCCATTAATAGTTCTAGGGGTTTGTAGATTCTCTTATTAGTCCGTTTTTCTGGGGACCTTTGATTTCTTCTTCCCATATTTTTCTATGTTTTGGATTATTGGCGATTTATCTACTTTTGCATGGTCTTCCTTCATAACCTAATTTGTAGGGAAGTTCCACAAAATATTGTCTATTTTCCCAAAAAGAGGTAGCATTCTTGTAGCATACTTGTTTGTCAAATTTATATAGTAGATATGTTATTTACTTCATTTGTTGATCCTACAATTGATCCTCAATATTTTGATTTAATTTCATATATTTTAGTTATTGTATTTTTTTCTCCTTTTGATGAAGTTTTTGGGCTACCTACACTGTTGTTGACAATTGAGGAGTAGAAACAAATGGAAAAATTACCTTGGTACCATAGCCAATTTCATTTATTCCTTTAATATTAGGAATAATAATGAAGTATGTAGATTTTCCATTAGGCATCTTCTCTTAACCGTGAGGTTCAACAAAAACTAAGAAAGGAGTACCAAGAATGCATGCTAGTAATATCTTTGCACGCAAAAATTACATATGAAGACAATAGTGGATAAAACTCAGTGTGGCTTTTGCAACTTCATAATTCATTTCCATTATCTTACTTCTGAGACCAACTACTCAATGATTTGTTTTAATTTCATATGTAGATGGGATAATATATGCGTGAAAGATATCTAGATTAGACCCAAATTTTTTCAAGGCATTGAGCTTGCAGTTTTGACCTTGAATTTTTAATTTTATCAAAACATGATATGTATGATGTTGAATTGTTAATATTCTCATAGAAATTAACCATTTAATGCTTTAAAAAAATATATATATTAAATGATTTTATTCTAGGGGAAAAACCTCTAGAGGAGGTGGTCCAAATGCCATTGTCTAAATTTGACTTTCTATCCTTCTAATTTCTTCTCTTTCCCAAAGGTGTATTTTGTAGCCATCCTCTTCATCTACATGCTCTTCTATTTTTTTCTTTTTTGTTTGAGTTCTACAACTTCTCTTTCTAACACATTTATTTATTTTCCAAAGATATTTATAGTTAATTGTTCTAATTTCTCATTCCTATTCTGCCTCCTAAATGACTTGGTATTCTTTTCAAAGCAAGCATAAAAAAAGAGGCCTCTTACTAGTTGTAAACTCCTAAGTTTTAATCATTTACCATTGTTTATAGGAAGGAGTCCAATATTTCAGCCTTCATTTCTCCTTTTGGAAATGCTCTGATTTGTGCAAGCATCTACACATCATCATCTGATCTTGCTTGATCCATACATACTTTTGTTTTTGTTTTAGGTTGAATTTCTTCACAGTTTGAGGCTTCTAATTCTTCTTTTGGTTTATAGATATCATATTATGTCTGGAAATTGTAAAATTGAGGATTGTTTCAGATGAAATCATCTGCAATAAATAATACTTATTTCTTTAATTATGAAATATATTCATAATCGTATTCAAATTCATAGGTAGTAGGACTTGAAGAACAACATTCCTCATTTAATACGTGTACTTCTTCCCTTTTGATGTGAAATGAATGATTTGGAAAATGATTTGTATCATAAGTGTTTGATCCACATTTGTTTTTTTGTTGTGCTATTATTTTCCTTGAGCTTTCGACTCTTTCTCTTGCTTGCTTTACTCTTTCTTGAGAATATTTTCCTATTGATTTCTTTGAGGCTTCGTGGAACTTCTTTTTCCAAATTCCTGGTGTTCCCATATAACGAATGAACACTTGACTACTTTGGTTTTTGTTTGAATTTTTTTAGCTTGATATATTACAGATTGAAATAATGGGTCTTTGGATAATATTTTATTCTCTTTTGGAATAACTTCTTTGGAAACTAGGTTTTGATTTGTTATATTTTTCTTAAAATTGTGTTTTTCCTTTAAAACCTTTTTTTCTCTTTTCCATCTTCTCATAGGGTCTTTAGTAGTTAAGCCGCATTTCTCATAAATGCACTTACTATCAAGAGAGTTTGGAAATTTTATGAATATATCTATTTACCTTCATGTTTTAATAAAGACTTACAAGGGAATTGGTAATAATGGAATATATTTCTCCCCATGTGTAGAGTTCATAAGGTTGTTTAAAAAGTTATTGAGCTTTAAGATACACTAAAAATTTATCATTGATGGCAACAAGATAAACTTTCTTCTAGAGTAGATCCTTAGTATATCTAACTTCATAAATGTTTTGTATCCATTCCATGTGGAAGACATCATAACAAGACATATTCCTGCAATTCATGTTCATTGAAACCAATGCATGTTTGTCAACTATTTCTTTCTCTATCCCACAACATTGCTCCAAAATAATTGTGGTTAGATTAGTAATCATGTTTCTATGTGGGATATCATTATCATGATGTATTATATCGCTAATTTCATCCCATAACATTTCATATTCCATTGTAGCAACCAGAGCTCGATATCACTCTGTTTCGAACAATTTTGCAAGGTTACCAATAAATTATTGAATAATGGATTTGAATGTTCCACTTCAGACTTTCCTTTAATGCACATGAATTTGTAGGAAGCATATTCTACCAATGGCCTACCTTATTTGTCTTACATGCATTCCATCTATGTTTCATTTAGAATACTACTCATCTGCAAAAGATAGAAATTCTGGAAGTTTTCCTTTTCTGTAAAGGTATGTGGTTGATGGTTTGGATATATTCAAATGGAGTGGCTCTTTAGCTAGTAATATATGTGAATCAGACTAGTTTTTAGTGACTAACATATGGTGTTATGATGAGGACTCATTACTTTCAGTAGGAAATTTTTGTGGAAATTTCCTCACCATTGGAAATTTCCACCTTTTATTTTTGGTTTGAAATGCATGTTCCATGGCACCAAATACTATTTTGTTTTGAAACATAATAAACCCTAGAGGAAATATCACTAGATTCAACATAGTTCTTGAAAAATTAAGGATGGTGCCACCACAAATGAGCATATATAATAATGTAGAGCTTGAAGTACCACTTTCAGGAGTAGTAATCTTCTAGAAATGTTAATGGATTGGAATATTACCAATGTAATTGTCAAATTTGGATAAAAGTTCCTCCCACAAATTCCAATTTATGGAGCTATTGTCTAGGAGGGTCCCCAGATATTCTAGAGTTTACAGTTTTTGTAGCCAAACTTTCAGCCACATGATGTTAGACAAAAAATGGGGTATTAGAGAAAAATTCTTGAGACTTAGTTCTTATAATATCCATACCTAAAGTAATACATAATTATTCTAGAATATTAGTGAATTGTTGAGCTACATGGACCATTATGATTCCCATTCCCATAGTTCCTTCTGTAATTTTTTTCATGGATGAGCAGGAAATCATCCTGAATAATATGGAGGCCTTTGATATTTTTCTCTATTAATATTTCTTTAAAAGACTAGCACAATTCATCCACAACCAGGATGAAAGGAAATGGAGATAATGGATCACCTTTCTAAATCCCCTGAGTAGACGAGAAAGGTGGAGATGGTGATCCATTAACCAAAATAAATAGTGAACCTAATGAAATGAGATTATAGATCCATTCTCTCCAATTCATAGAGAATCCAATAGACTTTATGACACTACATATAAATTTCTTGTTTAACTTGTTATATGTTTTAGATAGGTCATGTTTAAGCAACATTCCTAGCTTCATAGTAATTTTCAAAGAGTATGGATTCATGGGAAAACATGAGACCATGTAGGATTTACCGACCTTTTATGAAGCCCATCTTCTCTAAAGAAATAATATTTGGGAGAAAAAGGTTTGAGTCTATTGGATATGATTTTATTAGTGATTTTTTAAATTACGTTACATAAGGTGATCAATTTGTAACAATTGGGCCCATCCACATTTTCTTTCTTATGTACCAAAATAGAAAAATGGTGTCGAAATATTTAAGAATGCATCAAGACTATCAATATTCCTCAAAATCTTGGCAAACGTTATTCCCAATAATAGGAAAACATGGTTGGAAAAATTAAATAATGTAACCATATAGTCTAGGTGGTTTATTTCCTATCATTGCTTTAACAATGGCCTCTACTTCTTCAAAGGAGAGAGTTTTGAGTAGAGCTTCATTATGTTCTAGTGTGATCACTTTTCATATTTTCCTAAATATTTTCTATGTCACCCATGATCTATCAATTAATGGCTTAGATAGGTTGTTTTGAAAGAAATGAGATAGTTCCTATGAAATCTCCTAGTTGGTCTCCATATTTCCCGCTTCTAGATTTTTTAGAGAAGATATTTGATTATGGCGACGATGTTGGAGTATTAAGTTATCA
The DNA here is from genome assembly GCA_031772625.1 of Pinus tabuliformis. Taxonomy (NCBI): domain Eukaryota; kingdom Viridiplantae; phylum Streptophyta; class Pinopsida; order Pinales; family Pinaceae; genus Pinus; species Pinus tabuliformis. The sequence goes on from CM062816.1 coordinate 1,433,261,784, forward strand.
AAAAAGGTTGTATTTTCTCCATTCTTTGACCCAATGGGTTCATGATTTCTGTTGTGAAAAGATCTCATCCTATATCCATCATTCATCCAAATCATTAAGGGCAGTTTCCTCTTATTTAATTAATTCCCAATACCTACCCTTTAGGATATTGTCTTATTGAATAAATTTCATTTTTTGTTCAAACATACATATTTTATCTAAAATGTTCCAAATTTTCCTTATTCTAACCTATACGCATCCATTTTATGTGGTTTGATGGAGTGTTAATATTACAAAACCTCCCAATTTTCCTAGATCACCCCCTCATTTTTTATTATTCATTTGGAAATATGGGTGGAATCAATAGAATCTTTCAAAATGCAATGGTCTGTTTTGAGGCCAAGATGTTAAAAATATGCTAAAAAAAATGGGATAGTGCTCACATCCATGATAGGGGAGGATAGATGCCTCTATGAAAATATCCCATCTCATGATATCCTATGAGCTTAAAAAGTGATTCAATTTTTAGGCTACTCGTTGCTACCCCCCACACCTGTAGTTTCAATTATAGATTCTATTTTTTTTTGTTAATATCAATTAGTAGCACAAGGTAAATTGTTTCATGGAATAAGACAATATACATCTATCCTCCTGATTACGCCACACTTCTCCTCTAATGATCTGATGAGATTGAAATCATCACTTATAATATAGCAAGAGGGGGAAATAATATTAGAGATGATGACAACAAAATGAAGGAATGGGTGTTTTTATTTAGGGATAGTGCATCCATAAACATTGGATAGGTAACAAGAGTCCCTAGAGCTGATGAACTAGATAATTATGGTTATGATATTGAAGGAAGCAAACATATTGAGATTTTTTACATCCTGATCATTCAAAATGATTGCAAGGCTTATAGATTGACCTTATACATCTATCATTGTTCCATGGAATCCTCTCACCCATTTGATTACTATTATGTTAAGGGTGTCACTCGATATATTTTTACTTGAATAATCATTACTGAGAGTTTTTTTAGTGCCATTTTTCTTTGAACATCCTTTATTTCCTCTATAGTTTAGGCGCCAAATATTCCACAAAATTATTTTCATCATCATGGTTTACTTGAGGCACATAAATTTTCCTTGATTACCCTAATACAGCTCTTGAGTTAACCAATATTCCTCCTAATTAATCCACGTGTTTCAAGTTACTCTTTTTTCCTCATTTGTTTTCATCCTTTTGGGGTTTAGTCGAGTATTTTAATTAGTGAGTGTCTAAACCAAGAAAATTAGTGTTTATTGCTCCTGAATTTGATTTAGAAATTGCATGATGATACTTAGGATAAGTGCATCCTAGTAGGAAGACTCAGTGTTTTAGGAGGGATAATAGATATTTTGGCAATTTGAGAGAATCAAGATCCATCTATTTGTTTTTCTCTCAGATTTGGTCCATTCCTTTCGACATGACAGATATAATAACTAGTAGTATCGGTGGAGGAGGAAGGGTTAATAGGAAGAGGCGGCAAGGGAACATTTGAAGAATAATGGGCTTTGGAGGATGAGGCAGGGCATGGGGAATCCATGATTTCAACTTCAAGGAGTTTCTCAACCAATGGAGGATTAATGGGATGAACTGAAGTGAGTGGCACATAACAATTAAAATTTAAACCTTTTTTCTTTGAGGACTTTGGTTGTGAAGGAGGAGTTTTAAGCTTTCTATGGTTGTTTTCTACTAATGTGAATCCTTCATTATCTTGGGAAGAATAAAGCACTAGATTTTCATTTGAAGCTAATATAGGATGATTTATTATATATTGAAATATTCATGGCATCAGTGATAGTAGAGTGGGATACAATCATAATTAACAGTCTAATTCCATCAATCAAACTAGTAGTAATTATCTATATATTCTTGAAGTGGCTTAGAAATATTCATATAAGTGCAAATGTGAGCATAATATATATACCTTCCTTTCTTGGACACTTTAGAAACTTTGATCGACCAAGAGAATTTTCGATTTAGAGAAGGGTTTATTCATCCGAAAACTCTTGTGGCAAAGTGTACATATGAATCTAAAATGGTTCCACTATGAAATCCTCCTTGTTTGACATAAAATTTTGTGTCCCATTATTCAAATAAATACTAGCTGAATTAAATAAATAAGTCCCACTCTAGAAAATCCAAGTGTGGTCCTCTAGGATAGAAAAAATAATAGTAAATATTCCCTTGACCCCAAATTATATAATGATTCTACCTTTAGGTTTCCATTTATTGAACACCTAATGAGATATCATCTTTTATAAAGGACATATACCAATAAATTTCCCAATGGCTACATGATCCCTCATATATTGTATATTTTCCAATATAATTTGAGTGGACATCAAATTTGGGGTCTATTTTTGCTTTTGGCAACAACACTTTTGGCCATTGTTTGCTAGACTGAGAAGTGACATGTTTATCATTTTTCATTTTACATTAGGATTTGGAATAGAGGATTAGGAAATGGAAGTGAGTGACAAGTATAAATTATTACCACTTAAAGCAATCCTATCATAGGAGGGAATGCTAATCCCTCCATTCCCATTAGCCATAAGAAGGGTGTTTGATAAGGGAACCAAGACCACAATAACTAGTGTTTGAATACATAACTAGAAGCTTTATAATTATTGAGATAAGATAAGACTATGTTTTTTATTATTACATGTCTAAATGCATATTATTTATAAAAAAATATTGATTGACAAATGCCTATTAAATTTGTCTTCCTTGAAATCCATAGGGAACCTCCTAGAGAGGTTCCCATATTTAATATCCCCTCACAAAGAAGATAAGTGGTCTTTATCGACCAAAAACTAAAGTTTTCCTCAATACTCCAAGAATTAATCCACATTATCTTAAATTTAGCCCTAAATACTCCATCACCCAAGTAGGAATAGGCATGGGGAATACTTGTGCTAGTAAAAAATGAAAAAATCTTCAATATTTTTCCCTTTTTTTGTTTTCTAAGTCCTTCAAGGAAACCCATTGGGGCCACTCTACAGGGTTGAATTCATTTAGGGATATTGTGGGTAGATGTTAGAGCTTAATTAAATTAGGCATTACCATGTTGATCCTTTTCACTCAAAATACAAAACTTTTCCTTAAGAGGACTAACATCATACTCCCTACGTAATTTGTGCCCTAGAAGGACACTAACCCTAGCTATGTCTTGAAATTATGGCTTAATTTGATGGTTTTCCTTGTCCTTTTTTGATTACACCATTTCCAAACTATTCATTTGCACTTGTGTGCCTATAATTTTATTTATCGATCTATATCTTAAGCCATATATCACACGTGCCTCTCTTAAGGCTTGGTATATGATATGCTTATCCTATATGTCTTTATCCATTGAAGATTATCTTTACCTAGAAAACATTTACATCACCTTAATCCATTTAACATAGAATACCTTTTAGGTGATCACTGGGAAGCCTCCGTTGTGGTGCAATTTCACTAATGAGAACAAGGGAGATTATTGAGGTGACATTGAAAATCTCCCTCATTGTTGCAACAAGGTTTGGAACCTATACCAAAATAATTGTTTCTTTGTCCATTGGAGTTTATCCTTACCTAGCATACATTTACATCACCTTGAGCCATTTGACATAGAGTACCTTTTAGGTGATCACTAGGAAACCTCACCTGTGGTGTAATATTACTAAAGAGGAGTGGGATTTTTGAGGTGACAATGGAAATATCTCTCATTGTTGCAACAAGGTTTGACCCTTGCATTGTGAGGCCTCTTAGAAGGTCTACTACATTTTGAGGCAACATTTTGTTAGCACACCTAACCACAAAAATGCAAATGATTGTGACATTCATAAATTATCTCCTTAAAAAAAATACAATTAAAATTTTAAATAATAGAACTTAAATTGAAATGGTAGGTGGAGTCCCGGCTCTCTTGGTGTTATAAGGAGATGAGTATAATGCACATTCCAATTTTCATGTGAAAATATGGACATAATTGATTTATGGCTACATATAGATGTTACAATTTTTCTTTTGAAGTCATATAGTGTTATCTTACTTCTATGTGTAAGTTTTCTTCACATTACATATATAGGGCATATGTCTGGAAGTAAAACATTGAAGATATCAGAGACTTAGTGATCCTAGTGGTTTCTCTATCATTTTAATTTCTAGCATGCGACCATTATGATTTCATAAAATATATATGATTCCTCATAAGAAGGGTGTTTTTAATAAATACACAATGGTTTTACCTCTCATGATGATTACAAAAGGTAAATATTGGGATTATGGTTCAAAATGTTAAGAAAATGAAGCAACAAAGGATCAATTTGACTTTAGCCTTAGTCAAATTGAGTAAATTGAATTTTCACATCTGTAGGACAACTTGGAGGAAATTAACTAGTGTGACATGGTTCTTGTCAATGAGTTATCTCAATAAATTCAAGTTAGAAGGTTTCAGGTTCAATTATGCATGTGTGATTGCTAAATTTTTGTAATCTAGTTTAGTTATTTTCATTTGTATTCAATTACCTGACCTCTAACTATTGATAGATTTAGTTGAAGGTGCACTTGTGCAGTATAACTTATATATCTATCAGTTAAATAATAAATCAACCTAAAATAGCTAGTGCATGCAAGGAATTCGAGTTTCTCAGCTGAAGTGGAGATGGAAAGGAAATGTAACAGTAGTTGTAAACTAGTTTTGAGTGTACATGAGTTGCACGAGTTAGTAGATCAATCCTTGGGAATTGCATAATCAATTTGGAGGAAATTTCTATATTGTAGGGGTTAATTTCCTTAGGATTGAAATAAGGGAATACAAGGCTTAGTGAACAAAAAATTGGTTAGTTGTTGGCCAATGTTTTTCATTGAGTAGAGAGAACAATTATTCTTTTGCAGGTTGAGCTCAAAGTTGGAGCTTGCAATTGTAATAGTTTTTGTATTCAAATGATTAATTAAAAGAGTCTTGTGGGGTTTTTTCCTATTGAGCTCCTTTAGAAATCAATGTTTATTTATGGCTTTTCTTATTGCAAGTCTATGCATGTTGTTCTAAATTGTGGCTTTCCTTCCGCAGATTGATAGAGTATAATTGTGTCTCTTGTTTTTCTAATTGAAATATTGAGGATTTACAATTTACATCAAGTTTATATGTGGTATCAGAGCCTTGAAACCGCATTAGAACTAGTATTTCAAACTTGTCTCTTAGGAATTTCAAATTCGTAGCTTCCGTGCAACAACTTTGTCTTTCATGTGGGAAAATGCCTTTCAATAGATTTAGATTGGAGTATACCTTAGAGGGCACCTCAAGTTTCATAACCTGGAAGGATCAAATGGAAAACATGCCTAATGATAATGGCATGTTAGAATATGTTAAAATGGACATTGTGTAACCTCGGTACTCTGTTGCACAATAATTATCCCAATGGAAGAAGGATGGTGCTAGAGCAAGGAGGAGCATCCTGGAAGGTGTGAGAGACCATGTGTTCTCAAATATCCATGGAAATGAAACGCCATATGCTATGTGGAAGACAGTGAGTGAGCTATTTGAAAATTGCAGTGACTATAGAAAATTTGTCCTCAAAGACAAACTTTAAAAAACTACGATGCAGAAAATGATACCATTTGACAATATCTCTCCAGATTCGCTCAAGTTTGAGATGAGATTGCATTGGCTAGGGTGAATGTTGCAGAAGAGGATCTAGTGAGCCTATCTCTTCTCGGACTTCCAAAATATTGAAACAACTACCAAGACTCTATGAATGGAAGGGAAACATTACTAAATTGGGAGAGGTTGTGGGCTAATTTGGTACAATAAGAAATCAAGATAAATACCAGAAATGGAGTAACATCCAAAGAATAGGAAGAGGGATTTTCTCTAGTTGGAAAAGGAATGAAGACCAAGGGAAATAAATCCCAATGGGAGGGTGAGTCCACCTAGAACAATGCAAATAGGAAGGATCTAAGCAAGATAAAATATTTTCACTACCATGAATTCAGACACTATGTAACAAAGTGTACTCCACACAGGAAATCTAGCAAGGAGCTTGAAACAAGAGTAGGAGGTGAATCATTGGCTTCACAATTTGAATTAAATTTCTCCCTTCATTCTTGCCTAGAAAGCATAGTAAGAGGGGGCAATTTGTACCTAAATTCTTGTGTCTCTTACCACATGACAGTAAACAAGGAAATTTGTAGTACCCTAGAGGAGAAGGATCTCTAGATGCATATAGAACTTGGGGATGCTCAAAGATACAGTTCTATAAGAATTGGTACGATAACCTTTAAGAGGGAGTTGGACTCCCATATTCACCTCAAAGATGTTATGGTTGTACCTAGGCTGAAGTAGAGCCTGATCTCTATAGTTGTATTAGAGGATAGAGGCTATGATGTTATTTATAGTAAGGGGAAAGCCTTCTTGAAACATGTAGCTACTGAGCAAGTGAAGCATATTGGAGTTAGAGTGAAAAATATCTGAAATCTTGAGGTATATTTTTCCATGCATGAAATTATACCTCCAGGAGTGAGTTGGGGTGTTATTGAGCCTTAATCCTAAAGTTGCAAAGAATTGGAAAGGATCCAAAGGACATCAGTAGAAGTTGTAGTATAGTCTTCTCATGGATGATTACCTTGCTACAGGGGCCCACAATATTCAGTATCAAAAGGATCAACATGAGTTGTTGCAGAGAAATTTTGAGGAGCACAAATCAGTGTTGATAGCACTACAGGAGGCACAATGTCGAATCAACATCAGTGCAGTTTTACCAAAAGACAATTGTAGAGACTGAATTGATTTCATGTTTTTTAGATGCTTCTCAGTTTCAGTTGTTGTAGTAACAACAAAAACAGTGAGAGGTAGTGCTAAATTACATTCCAACTAAAGAGAAAAACATTGAAATTTTGACAAAGGAAATGTCAAGAGGTAAATTCAAATTCCATAGGTGCAGGATAGGGGTGGTGAAAAATCCCTTTCTTGATAAAAGGGAGTGTTGAAAGAAGGTACAAGAAAGGTTCAATTTGACTTTAGCCTTTGTCAAATTGACTAAATCGAATTTCCACACCAAAATGACAACTTGAAGGAAGTTAACTAGTGTGACATGTATCTTTTCACTTAGTTAGCTCAGTAAATTTGAGTTAGAGGTCTTGGATTTTAGTTATGCATGTGTGATCACTAAGGTTTAGTAATCTAGTTTAATTATATCCAGTTGTATTTAGTTAACTGAGCTCTAACTATTGATAGAGTCAGTTGACGGTCAATTGTGCAATGGGACAATAGTCAAACTCAAATATTTTTCAGCTAGCTGATCAATCAACCCAAAATATCTAGTGTATGCATGGAATGTGAGTTCCTCAACTAAAGTGGAGATGAAAAGGAAGTGTAACAATAATTGTAAACTAGTTCTTAGTGTACAAGCATTACATGGTCAGAAGATCAATCCTGGGGAATTGCAGAGTCAATTTAGAGGAAATTCCTATCATTAAGGGGCTAACCTCCTTAGTATTTGTGCAAGGAAATAGGAGGCTTGGTGAGCCATAATTTCTCATTGAGTAGAGAGAACAATTATTCTCTTGCAGGTTGAGCTCGGAGGTGGAGCTAGCAATTGTAATAGTTTATGTATTGAACTAATTAATGCAAAGAGGCTTGAGGGGTTCTTCCCAGTTGCGTTCCCCTCGAACTCATTTTTTATTTGTGGTCTCTCTTATTGAATGTCTATGCATGTTGTTCTAAATTATGGTTTTCATTCAACAATTCATTAGAATAGAATTGTGTCTCTTGTTTTTCAATTTGAAATCTTGAGCAGTTGCAATTTGTATCAAATTTTTATACAAAAAAGGTCTCCATTTTCTCTTTGTAAGGACAAAAGGGCTCATAAAAAAATTTATTTGAGTGGTTATCCCAACCAACATCATATGTTACATTATTTCAACTTCAACAAAGTTAAACCCAAGCTCCACATGTAATAAAGTGCATTGCATGTTAACCCTAAGTCCACCATATGGAGGTTTCATAACACACTTGAGAAGTGGTTTCTTAACGTAAGGAATATATCGTAAGATTAAAAAAGAAATCCCTCATGTGTGGTGCTATACAACATTGCTATTATTCCTATGGTGTCAAACCTTTATATGGATTTCAACATGAGCATCATATGTCATGTATTATAATCTGCTTGACATATACTAAGTTTTTGGTTAATTCATATCTTTCATATGGTACAAATGAAATGATATTACAATTATATAATGCCCACATGTTAGAGATTCATTTAATGCATAACACAGGGTATGTGATACAATATTTGATATATTAACGTGTCATGTGTTTATGTCAAGTTTGTACTTCATTTTAATGCAAAAGGTAGAGGATTGAATTAAGATATGAGAAGTGCTCTGAAACTTGAATTGGGCCTCTATCCATGAAATGCATGAAACAAAATCCCTATTTTCATTTAGTTGGGTACCAAGAATTAGTTTAAAGACATAAAATCCATGGAAACACACCTCCTAGCATGTCTATTAAAATCTATAATTTCTTGAAACTTCCTTTTAAAATTCCATTTAAGATTTGGAAGCAGTTATGCATCATTCTTACTTTAATTTAGAAAATATGGTGGTTTGTTACAACAAAGGTATCTTTTTATGTCCATCTATGTATATTCTTAAATGGTTGTGCCACTTCATTCATTCTCCATTTGTCATCTTTCACCTATGCATAATGTTGGCTCTGCATGTGTATATTAGCTTTGTGCTCATGGTAGTATTGGCTCATTCATGATTTATAAAACTATGAATGTGGAGGTCTAGAGTTTGTATCCAAGTTCCTTGTATACTATAGTTAATGGTGCTGGAAATAAGCCAAAAAAGGTGGTCTCCTTAGTATGATTTCCTAACTAAACCTCACACCATTTGGAGTAGGATCCCCATTCAGATAATAGGCTCAACCACCATATTCTTAGGGATTTTCCTTGGATGAAATTATTGACATAAGAGACTATGCAAACATTTTTCGAAACAAACAGGTAAGTTGACATTATGAAGCATACAATTATGATGTATATAAATGTACTTTCATAAAAGGGAAAAGAGAGAGTGTACCTCTAGGAGAAAATTAAAAGTACTATTCATAAAGAGAGACACGAGAATAAAATTATCATTGATTACCATGAAAAGTAGTTTACAAGATAACATTTTTCATAAAATCATATCACAATGCACATTGAATTAGATACATACGAAATCCAATGGAATACTTCATTTTCATTAGTATGTGTTCACATAAACATACACTGCAAACAATGACAAAATAATCTTCCAATCATTCACAACATATGAACTAAAGTGCACATGTTCTAAGATATTCATATATTAGGTGAAAGTCCCAAGACACACCATTATAATGATACAACACTAGCTCCAATACTGGAACATTAAGTCACAATTTCTCCTCCAAAGAAGGATCTTCTCTGCTATGCCATGCTAGAGAAGCCAATGTGAAAAGTCCAAAGTCCTTTCTCTTGAGCTATGAGGGTGTATTTATAGTGAATGAGCTGAATCTCAACCTCCCATGTGACTCTTGACCTCCCTAATTACCCTTGAGCTCCTACTACAATGTTTTGAATTCCTATGTGACCTTTCATCTTCTACATGAATTTAAAACTTTCCACTGACTTTTCACATTACATGTGGGACCCTTGGGATTCCTCACATTTTACATTTTTTTCATTCCATAAATCACATAATTATGTTCCGTGAATTATGTGGCAAAATACATTGACACATATGAATTTTGTGGTGACACTTTGAAAATACATGACTTGGAAACAATTTCATAATAGTTCATTTCATTAATGTTATGCTTCTCCTTGTTGTTATGATTTTGACTTCATCATGATAGACCTTTGATTGTACTTCATCTTCACCCCCTAATGTTTCTAGATAAGTGTTGGAACCTTCCAAATTAGCATGAGTTTCCATCTCTTTGTCTTGGTCAAAGATTCCTTCATGTCCTTCATGATGGTTATCTCTTTTACTCCTTCTTTGCAAGCACTCTCTTGTGACATCTCCTTGATAACCTCCCTTGAGAATCACCTGATCATGTTGATATGATAAAAAATACAAATGAATTCCACTCATGACAATGAAACATCAGTGCAAAACCACATATTCTACCTTTTATTGCTCATTGAAGATGTTGATTATGATGGGAAAATGGGAAATGGTTTTGAGAGAGAGAGACTATGAAATTCACAGTTGAGATAAATAGTTACAAAGGGATGATCATGTTTTCAACTAGAACTAAATAATTCATATTAGGGAGAGGCTCCTTCAAGGTTCTTCATGGTGGGCAAGTCCCGAAGCTAAGGATGATGATCATGTTGACTGATGATGCATAGTGCGTAGTGCTCATGCAAGAGGATGAAGGGATTCTTAATTTTAGCTTCATAGGGATCGAAGGATGACCTCGATGTCCATTGGACCTATGTAATGCATAGTAAGTTGCAAGTTAGGACAAGGAACTGTGCAGTAAGGGGATTTATTTAATAGGAGAGACCAGACTAGCCACTATAATTGTGCATTGGATTGTGATAGAGGGGTAGAGTCAAAGGATTGCATAACGAAGGTTTTTAGTGACCTAGAGGTGGACCTACTAACCAATAGAACTACAAAACGTGTAGTGAGAGACTCACCTGGTGAATGGATTACGTAGTTGATTAGTGTAAGGAGCATAAGTCTAAGTCACTGTACCTTGAGGATGCTCACCTAACCATGAAGGGGAGAGATCCTTTTTATTACACAAGTATCTTCAACAATGATCACAAGGAATATTTACTATCCACTAGAATTGCTCCATGTGTAATGGAGGCAAGCAAGAGTCAATCTTGGGTGCAGTGAGTGAGGGTAAGCAACAAGGACTTGGGAGACTTTGCCTTAAGGTGCACAATATTCTTGTGGGAGAGGTTTCATTTAAGATGGAATAGTGCACAATTGAAAGAGGTAAGGATGCATCCTTTATGGGTAATAACGAAAAATTCATTGATTCAATAGCTGAGAGTTTAGGTATGGAAAGTGTGAAGACAAGGGAAAGCCCAAAAATTGCTAAGTGTTGGATCAATGGAATAAGAGAGAATACATGGCATCGGAAAAACACACACACATATATACCATCAAACATAAGCCAAGAGAATGCACAATACTTAAGATGAACATGCATACCTTTCAAACGACAACACAATGACACTTATTTCTAATTGTGACAATTGAAACGTAGCTTTGTGACACTTAGAATACAAATTACGACACAAGTTTTGACTGCAACCAGAAAGTGCGCTAGAGTGTGCTAGATATGCTTATAGTGGTTTGCCAAAGTGTGACACATGCAAGAGTGAAACCAATTAAAAGTGATGTTTGTGGTAGTAAGAATCGATGAAAACGACACCTGCAAATGTTGAAAGCTAAATAATGAAAAATTGACACTTATGAGAGTGAAACAAAGCAAAAAGATAGTCACAGAAGTGAAAGTGATAATAATGAAAGCAAATGTGTGCAAAAGTGATAGTTGAGAAAAATCACTAGAATGATGGTACACATGCAACTAAGAGTGAGAGAGATTATCACAGTGAATGTCACATGGATTGTTTTAGTGTTATTCAATTCTACCTGTCACCGGTGATCAAATATGCTTTTACCAAGTTTTGTTAGGGGTCTCAAAGTCAAATTTTATCATGTCACTAGGTTTTCAGAATAAAATTTGGCCACTGGCTTGTGTGTTAAGGTCTATTGCTTCTCCTTCAAAATTTACATGTCCGGTCACTGCCATCACATAGTTGGATGTGCCATCATTGAACAAATCATCATCATCATTTCAGTCATGTCACCATGGTTTTCATTCAACTCATCTTCTCCACTAGGTCATTAGGGATACAGTCATGGAGGTTGTCATTTCATTCAATAAACCGGGAAATGGCAGAGTAGTGGTAGGGTTTGATTAAAACTTTATGTTTCTAAGTGTAATTCACTTTAGAATGATGTAATAAGTTATGTTTAAAATCTGCATGAAAACGTTCCAAGCTACATATTTTACATCAAAAAGAAAAATGAAAATTATGGTGGGCCACCCTACCATTACAAAGTTGAGTTCTATAGCTTATAAAGACAATTTCTCTCTCATTCCTCTCATTCATCACATTTTCAAGGGAGATCTCATCCATCAAAACTCATTTCCTCACTCATTTCATTGCTAAAGTGTTATGAAACCAGCTGAAGAAAAAGATAGAAAAGATGGATCAACACCTTAAAATTCAGCCTCTTAAAGGGGGCAACCTCCTTTACATTACATAAATGAGCAATTCTTCGATGATTCAAATGATAAAACCTCCTTTCTATATATAGGAGTCTAAGGAGTCACAATATAACCCAGCCGACCTAACAATAATAATATAAAGCCACAAAAATAACAATAGAGGGATTCTATGGGGCACAGTAATAAAAATATGGGGACAATAGGGGCACAATGATATTAATAAGGGATACAACTACAATAGTAATGGGGTAATCACTAGTATTATAGGGACCTATCATAAATATATCTCGTTCATCATCAACCACTTCCTCAACATTTTTATGGCCAAATACATTCCAAAAAATTGGTATGAAGCTACCTCGTTGCATTTTCTATGGGAAGCCCTCCTTTTCATGTTTTCAATACTACAAGTACTATTCCTATACATTCTATCCTCTCTCACACACAAACACACTCCTAAAACCCTCACACCCCTTCACTCTCAATCCTAAAACCTTCTATACCTAAAACCTAGCCCTACACTATGTTTTTGGCAGCCTTCATAGTTGGGACTATGTATAAATTCCCTAGCTCTATTCCCTCACTCTTTTCACTTCCCTCCATTTCCCTAAGTTCCCTAACATCCCTCCTCATCTCATAAATTTTTCCTACACCCATTCCTACTCCCTAACCCCTTCACCCTATTCCGTCATTCCTATCCCCTATTTTTCCCTCTAGGATTTTCATTCACAAGCTTACTATGGAGAACGAAAGGAGGCCTTATAACAAGGGTGGGAAAATGTCAAGGTTCCAAATTCAAGTTTAAAAGGGTAATATTACTTTCTTTTAACTCATTTGCACTCTTAAAATTTCAAGTATCTCTCATTCATCATCGTGTAGGAGAAAACTTTGTGAAAATTGAGGATTTTGTTGCATTTTGGGAGAAATGCGACCTTTCTGTGGAGAAATGCAACCTTTCTGTAGAGAAGTGAGACCGTTTTAAGAGAAATGCAACCTTTATGTAGATAATTGCAACTCTTCTGGTTCTAGCACAACCCTTCTAGAGACACCTTGGGAGAATGAGTTTTTGGAGGCCTTCCCCTCGGTCATTTTCAAAAATTGAAGATGTCATGGAAACTAGATAGACAAGGCTAGTTTACCGTTCTTCTAGATTTCAATTTTGACTTCAGGAAGGCACCTAAAAATGGCCTCAAAATTGTCCCGACCCTTTTTGTTTAGTGCAACCCTTCTGGAGACACCTTGGGAGAATCAGTTTTTGAAGGCCTTCCCATGGGTCATTTTGAAAAATTCAAAATGTTCTGGAAATGAGACAAAAAAGGCTAGTTCGTAATTCTTTTAGATTTCAATTTTGACTTTAGGAAGGCACTTAAAAATGGCCTCAAACTTGGCACTACGCTTTTGCAATTTTCTAAGGTTTTAATTAAAATTTTCAATGTGTAATTTTTCAGAGTTTCTAGTTTGACTTTTGTAAAAGTCAAAAGGTTAAAGTGGATTAATGTAAATTTTCAAATGTAAATGTAAATGGGTTACTATATGGGTAAATAGGTGTCTTACCCTCGATTTAATGATTTGGGTAAATATCTTGTGATAGTTAGATAAACGAGGAAATGGTTGAGTAACCTCCCTAGTATGTAGCAGGGATCAGATAGGTGCATGTATTTGAACTTATTTGATGGAAATTTGACCTCTTAGGGAGGATTTCGACTTCAAAGCCTATATGAGGCATTTTGTAATCATTTTCAAGGGTTTTATGTTGTGGAATTAATCGTTGAATGCTAGTGTAATTGAGAATTTGGCAAGAACTAATAGACAGAGTTAGCAGTTATTATATTGGGATTCCTGTGGTATGTGTTTTAGTTGCATTTTTCTTTCTATGATCATAAGTTTTAATGTATTGTACCTTTAATTTCCATTTCCATGTTTCATGTGCTTGTTTTCTAAGATAATAAATATAATTCATTGATGCAATGCTCTATTTTGGAGAAGCTTTCACATTAGTGTTCATTTTTCTTCTGATATAAACGAATTCATGAGACTCATGCTCGTTTAGAAACCCTACCTATCTCCCATATACACAATGGTAACCCTAAAATACTAAAGTGTGTGCATACCTTTCCCCATTACATCTCTGCAAACCCAATTCTTAAAGCCTAGACCTAGCTCCCTAGACCTAAGCCATTATTCAACAAGCAACCAAAATCAAATCAAACCCTAATCTAAACATATATAGCTTAAAATCCTTTATATTCTAGTCATCTCTTGGTTGTGATTTCGTAGAGAGAGCCCTCTCTAGTTTGTTAGGGCTAGATACCAAACTAAAATCTTTGTTTTCGGTTACCTCCATCGATGCCTCTTAGCCTGGGACATTGTGGGGTATGACATTTTGGCGTCATTGCCAGGGACATGAGATATCATATATTCCTTGAGAAAGAGAAACAAAGATCATATCTGATTTGCTGATGGTGGACATTGGTCAGATACATATGAAGGATGACACATTCACCTAGCGACTCCAACTTCATTCAAAGACTCCACTAGTAGCAAGATCCAGAAATAGAAATGAGTTCTCAATCCAAAAGGTATGCTCCTATCCATCGAGATCATGTTCCATGCTCTCCAAATTGTACACCTCAAGTAGATTGGCAAACATACTTGCCAAAATTCTGAGATGGAAATGGTGATGATGCTACACTTCATTTAATAAGATTTTCTATGCATCTGCGTAAGTTGAGGATTAATTTTCATCAAGATTATTTAATGAAGATGTTCATGGTCACATTAGAAGAAAGAGCACGGTTTTGGTATGAAATCTTGCCTTCTTCTTGTATTTATTCTCTCAAAGATTTTCACTCAGTATTTTCTGATTAGTATAGAGAAGCCTATCCTTCTTTTCTTTTGATTGATGATTTCTGTGATCACTTTGAGAATTTTATTCAAGTGATGGAAAGTGCTTATGGTGATGAAGAGTTTATGGATGATTAACTATTGGATGCTTTGAATTAAAACCCTTTTCACCACCATGAGAAGATCATGGATTCTACTCTGGATGTCAGCGAATTTGAGCAGAATTCTCCAATAGATGACAATGATCTTATATAATCTAAAAAAGGTGATAATTTGCAGTAGTCATTCCTTTCTTTTAGTGCACAAGATAAATATGATAATGGTCGTTACATCTACCCTCCACTCCTTCATGAAGATTCTAATTCTAGGTTGGTTTTCTTTAATATTCTTGAGAGTCATCATTCATCCATTGAGTTCAAAATTAATGAGAATCATGTTTGTTTCCTAGAACTTAATGATCAACCTATTCAGGAGATTTTAAATGAGCAAGGAAAAGAAGAATAGATAGTCAAATGATTTATGTTTCTTTTGAGGAACTAATGGATAAAAGGTAGATTTTAGATCCTTTTAATCAATCTGATTCTCAAGAGAATGAGAATGCAGCCTAAGATGATGGAATTAAAAGGGTATGCGATATATAATTACAGCTTGTTGTGCCAGCTGTGGAAGAATATTTTGAAAGTAATCTTTTCCAAATAATTGATGAATCTATTGCTCTATAAACTTTAAATCCATATTTACATGAAGAGACATTCATACATGTAGCTTCAGATTTTGAGGATGTTAGATTTCAAATTGACCATCATGAGTTAAAGGAAAACAACGAAAAAGAACGGGTTGTTTTAGAGCCTCTGGCAGATGATGATTTTCCTCTAGGATTAGAAAATGAAGAGTTTGTTGAGGAAGAGTAGTTTCTCCCGTATCCTATGGATCTGTACATTTTTTCTATTGATACTATTATTGCCTCAATCACATATTTTCAAGAAAAATTTCCCATTTCTCTTGATGCAAATAAAAAACTTGATGAACATATTTTCTTGTTTCATCCTGATGAAAATTTTGCATTAGAAAATGAGGGGTGTTCTTGTATTTGTGCTAACTTTCAAGAAATAGTAATGTTCTAGATTATTGAATACCCTATTGCAATTTTTTTGCATCCATCTAGGGAGATGAATTTTATTGTGTTTATGGATCATGTACACATGTTCAGTGCACACTTGGAGTGGCCTAGCTTTTCTTTTTTCTGCCTACTCAAAGAAACTACAAGCAAAATTCAAATAAGTAGCCATTTGTTGGATTGGTTACACTGGATGGATCATTACACATGATTGTATATACATCTTCAATAGGTTGGCCATTATCATTGGGAATTTGAAGCCCAAGGAGAAGGCCATAAGGATTCTATGATCAACTGCTATTTTCTTTTTGTTAAAAAAGAGTTGTAAATTTAGTTTTTCAGTCAGTATGTTTTTTATAGTCAAGTCAGTCAGTTTGCCAGACCATTTTCAGTTTGAGTTTGGTCTTTGAATTTTGACTCCATGGCCAATGAATAAGGCTACTTGGTCTATGTTTTTCCTGACACCTCCAAGGAGCTACCATCCCCAGCTGGAGCCAATGCTAGTGTCAGTGCATTCTTCCTGTCACTAGTGATCAAATATGCTCTTACCAACTTTTTTTAGGGGTCTCAAACTCAAATTTTATCATGTCACTAGGTTTTCACAATAAAATTTGGCCACTCATTAGTGTGTCTTGGTCTACTGCTGCTCCTTCAAGATTTCCATGTTTGGTCACTTCCATCACTCATTTATATGTTCCATCATTGAACAAATCATCATCATCATTTTAGTCATGTCACCATGGTCTTCATTCAACTCAACGTCTCCACTGGGTCATTAGGGATAATGTCATCAAGGTTGTCATTTTATTCAATAAACCGAGAAATGGAGTAGTGGTCAGGTTTGATCAAAAAATTATGTTTATAAGTGCAATTCACTTCAAATGATGTAATAAGTTATGTTTCAAAGTTGCATGAAAAGTTCCAAGCTACATAGTTTACATCAAAAAGAAAAAAGAAAATTATGGTGGGCCACCCTACCATTACAATGTTGAGTGCTAGAGCCTATAAAGGCCTTTTTTCTCTCATTCCTCTCATTCATCACATTGTCAAGGGAGCTCTCATCCATCAAAACACATTTCCTTACTCATTTCATTGCTAAAGATATTTCATTCATCATCAACCACTTCGTCAACATTTTTATGGCCAAAGACATTCCAAAATATTGGTCTCAAGCTACCTTGTTGCGTTTTCTATGGGTAGCCCTCATTTCCATGTTTTCAAGCATAAAAAACCTATTCATATACATTCTATCCTCCCTCACACTCAAACACACTCCTAAAACCCTTACACTCCTTCACACTCATTCCTAAAACCTTCTATACCTAAAACCTGGCCCTATGCTATGTTTTTGGCAGCCTTCATAATCGGGACTATGTATAAATTCCCTAGCTCTATTGCCTCACTCTTTTCACTTCCCTCCTCTTCCCTAAGTTCCCTAACATCCCTCCCCATCTCATAAATTTTTCTTGTACCCATTCCTACTGCCTAACCCCTTCATGGTATTCCCTCATTCCCTTCCCCTATTTTTCCCTCTAGGATTTGCACTCACAAGTTTACTATGGAGAAGGAAAGGATGCCTTACAACAAGGGTGGGAAGATGTCAAGGTTCCAAATTCAATTTTGAAAGGGTAAGATGAGTTGCTTTTAACTCATTTGCACTCTTAAAATTCCAACCATCTCTCAATCATCATCATGCAGGAGAAAGCTTTGTGAAAATTGAGGGTTTTGTTGCATTTTGGGAGAAATGTGACCTTTCTGTGGAGAAATGTGACATTTCTATAGAGAAGTGTGACCCTTTTAAGATAAATGTGACCTTTATGTAGAGAAGCACGACCCTTTTGGTTCTGGCACGATGCTTCTGGAGACACCTTGGGAGAATGAATTTTTGGAGGCCTTCCCGTGGGTCATTTTCAAAAATTCAAGATTTTATGGAAAATAGACATACAAGGATGGCTTACTGTTCTTTCATATTTTAATTTTTACTTCATGAATGCACCTAAAAATGGCCTCAAACTTGGCGCTACGCTTCTGCAATTTTCTGAGATTTTAATTAAAATTTTCACTTAGTAATTTTTCAGAGTTTGTACTTTGACTTTTGTAAAAGTCAAAAGGTGAAAGTGGATGAATGTAAATGTAAATGGGTTACTATATGGGCAAATAGGTTTCCTATCCTCCATTTAATTCTTTGGATAGATATCTTGTGATAGTTAGATAAAAGAGGAAATGGTTGAGTAACCTCCCTAGTATGTAGCAGTGATCAGATAGGTGCATGTATTGGACTTTCTTTGCTAGAAATTTGACCTCCTAGGGAGGATTTCAACTTCAAGCCTATATGAGTCATTTTGTAATCATTTTCAAGGGTTGGATGTAGTGGAATTAAACCTTGAATGCTAGTGTAATTGAGAACTTGGCAAGAAATAATAGACAGAGTTTGCAACTATTATAGTGGGATTCATGTGGTATGTGTTTTAGCAGTGTTTTTCCTTTTGTGATCATAATTTTGAATGTATTCTACCTTTACTTTCCATTTCCATGTTTCAGGTGCTTGTTTCCTAAGATAATAAACATAATTCGTTCATGTAATGCTCTGTTTTGGAGAGTCTTTCACATTATTGCTCATTTTTCTTCTTATATAAACAAATTCATGAGACTCATTCTCATTTAGAAACCCTACTTCTCTCCTATATACACAATAACCACCCTAAAATGCTAAAGTGTGTGCCTACCTTGCCCCATTACATCTCTGCAAATATGACTCTTAAAGCCTAGACCTAAGCCATCATCCAACAAACAATCAAAATCAAATCAAACCCTGATCTAAGCATATCTAGCCTAAAATCCTTTATATTCTAGTCATCTCTTGGCTATGATTACATATTGAGAGTCCTCTCTAGTTTGGTAGGGCTAGCTGCCAAACTAAAATCTTTGTTTGTTACCTCTGTCGATTCCTCTCAGCCTTGGACATTGTGGGCGATAACAGATTGTGAACTCACTTTCCTCATCAACGACATAAGCAATGTCATCAGGGATTGCGCAATGTCAGAGTGATGCACAATGTCTACCACTAAATACTGTGAAATTATTGTTACCAAGGACTATGTGTAGTGGCCAATCTAGGGTGCTAGATTAGACTAGATTTATTATCAACTAGGGTAAGTAAACTTCGAGGCATGTGTCTACAGTCTATAGACATAAAGGATTCCTAACTAAGTGTTTATTGTGATAGGTCACAATACTCCTTTACAGAAGGTTAAGATATGTTTCCTCTCACCTTAACACTCAGATCACCTAACTTAACTAACTGTCCTAAGGATATAGCGTATTGCTAGACTGAGATTTTAATCCTCTTACAAGGATGCTATGCACAAAAGCTCTGTCTAGTTAACACTTAAGCATTCATGAAAAATCAAAAGCACACTAAAGTTTAAATGCATGAAAACAGAGTCTATGGAGATGCTTTAAAACATAACGATGGATCAAATCTCTTACAAGATATGGTTCAATGATCTAACGATAAAATCTTCAAGCTATCACAATAAATACCATTTGTGAGAATTTCTAATCAAATCGACAAAGTCATAAACATGGAAATAACACTAAACACTATGCGTTCTATTAAAATTCAAAATCTGCTAAGGACATGAAATTAACAGTATACCAATCCACGCACGGCCCGTCCACGTTTCAATGGTACACTGAAGTAAACTCAAGAAACGAGAGTATTAACACATAAACACTGCTGGAGTAAAACCGTGACTATATTTAAGTGCTGAAGATTGAAATCACATACAAGATTTCTGTTCTGAAACGATGCATAGAGATAATAATTGTAATTGTTCTTGAAAACAAAATAATACGTAGTCTTTATCTGCCTGTCCCTATCTGAATCAAATGTACATTCATTAAGCAGATGTTTTTGCTTTTACAATGGAATGATTTTTGGTCATTTCTAATCTAAACCGATTTCCAAAAAAACAAAACGAAACCGGTTTGGGAAACCATGGCTTTTACTGCTTTTGTAACCAAAAGGCTGGGGTTTGACCAACGTGGACCGCATAACCAGGAGCTTTTGATTTGTTGTAGAATCGATTTTTCACCATGCATGCACATTCGAGGTCTCATTCCTGTTCATTGCTTTGGCTTGCCTATCATGCCACATGTCAGATGATAAACCATTTACAGGATGTTATGGCTTCCTGTAATCTTTTTATTGAAAATTACTAATTTCTGACATAAAAAATCATAAATTAACTTTAATTCAAAATAACAACTATAATGCTATTAATTAATCAATTTCGAGGGATATAAGGGGTCTGTGGAGGAAAAAGGTGGACAAATGATGGTGTTTCTAGAAGAAAAATATGGTAATGGAATGGTACCAACATCTCCCCCAAGCTCAATAACATAGCATGTCCTCATGCTAATCCTGATGTGCTGCCTCTATACTCGGTTGCTGTCTGTACCTCTGCTGCTTTTAACAATGCATCTATGTTCTTCTTAGCTTGGGCATCTTTCTCAATGTGGAGCTCATGTTTCAAACACTTGTATTTCTCCTTGAGGGCTTTCTTTTGGGTGTACCATTTGGTTTCCCACTTGAAAATGTCGGTTTGTTCAGCCTCGAGTTATTTGATTTGCTCCTTCAACTTCTCATTTTTCTGTTGAGTCTCCTTACTCTCAGTTCCCAACATTTTGTTCTCCCTCTTAATGACTTTCTCCAGCATGTTGGCCTCCATCAGTTCTTCTTTTAACTTTTCAATTTGCTTTTCCAGCCCCCTTTGTTTCTTGATTGTAGGTGGTGACTCTTTTCCTTGCCGATTGTTGCTCTCAACCTCCATTTCAGCTTCTGGTCCACGCTGCGAGTGAGCATTGCTCTCAATGTCCATCGATGCATGTGCATTTCATTCTGGTTGATCTTCTTGTGGCTGGGTCTTTTGTGCTCTCCTGGATCTTCTTGTATATGTAGTGGAAATTTTATCTTGCTCCATTTTCTGGGCAACCTCTTGTCTCATCTTTCTCATCCTCACACTACTACTGGGTGGAGGGACATTGCTTGATTTTCACACAGGGATCTCTTCATCAATGTCAAGCATAAATCCTGAGTGCTCTTGCTGTTCTTGCTCATCCTCTTCATCTTTGATTTGATTGGCAACCAGAAATTCCTTCCATGTTTTTCCCCTTCTCTGTAATTCAAATTCAATTAGAATTTTAATTAATCCAAAATGACATAAAATTTTATCTTCATTACCCTTTTTCTTTTGGATAGTTTTTGACATCTTGGTCAAGCCCCGCAAGAGGAAATATGGTAAACTAATGGTGCACTACCCTTTTAAATGTAACAGGAGTTTGATGTGGTATAAAAAGGCTATGCTATAACAACCCTCACACGTAACAAATTTTTGAATGATATACACCATTTCATCCCATGGATGCATCAGCCAGCTCCTAGGGATACCCTTCTTCCAGTTAATAGATGAAACCCTCGAGCTGGACATGAATTGGGTCCATGATTTTTCTTTGAATTGTTTTGTTCTGAAGTATTTTTCTCCTTCTAGGCTGATCCCCAAGGATTGTGCTATGGTGTCTTCTGAGATCCTAAATGAGAAATTGCCTATCAATGCTTTCTCCCCATTAAATGTAAAGGCAAATTGTTTAGTTACTTCCTCATTGCTCCCATTAAACTTCTCCAAGAAGGGTAGCCATTGTTTTTCTCTTAAAATTTCAATACAGTCATCGTGGTATTGAGAACTATCAAATGTGTTTGGCTCTACTCTATTAGTCATTTTGACAGAGAAACTCTTGCTCTAACCCTCTTCGTTTATGCTTACTAATTTAACAAGGTTATTTTGGTTTGTTACCTTTGCTTTTCGCTCCACACAACTGACCTGGTGGTGCCCTTTGTTCTTCGGGATCAACTCCTTCAATGGCTTAAGCAGTGACTGGATGACTGTCCTTGAATTATGGCAGAGGTGGAAACTTGTGAGCCCAATTACTGTGCTTTCCTTTCGTAGCACTTGCTGTTCTCGGAATTTGTTTTTGAAATCACAACACTTGAATTGCTAGTATGGAATGCCCTTTTTACAATTGAGAATGAAATGGAATTTTAACAACCGACTTGACCCAATTCACCATAATAATAATAGAGCGTATTCATATTTCAATGACAAAGGAGTAGCTGTACTAGGTTGTATGAGTATCATCATGAGAATGCCGTAAGCATGTATGGAGTACTGGAGTATAATAACGGATAGTTATTTGCATGAGTCGACTTGGTCGAACAATCATGTTATAACTTAGCCGATTCAAAAACAATGAATGAAACCGTGTAACATTTGGCTTTCCAATAGTTCACCACCTATCCCTTGCTCATTGGTACTTGGCCGAATAGGGAGATGTTGAACCGATAGTAAAGTTTGATGGCCGATAAGGATTTAATAACAAGGCTGGGAGGGTGGTATAACAGAGGATTTAAAAATCATAGGAGGAGTATGGGGATAGGCTAGAGTGTTGGGAAATGATAGGAATTAGGAATATGAAAAGGGTGATGGATATGTGGGTGTTTTTGAAATTGATCATAAGCAGTCATAGTCATCACATTTAACACTAAAATAATCTAAGAATTTAAATGTTAAAAGTAAAAATTACAATAATACATTACACTTTTATTGGTTGATCAAGAGTTGAGTTGGCATGCATAGGTAAGACTGGTCTTTCTTGTTCAGGTATGACTAATCTTTGCTGTCCATAACAGGTCCCTCTGAGATGAATTTGGATACAACAGGTCCCTCTGAGATCTGGAGAATGTTTGTGCAGCTTCTTTCAAATCTGGAAAAGAACTATATGTGTGCAGCTTCCTTGATCTTTGGTGTTTGATGGAGCCTCAATGACGAGCAACCTTTGAATCTCTGTTGAAACTTTGTTGAAGCTTTGCTGAAGTAACTTGAGATAGCAGTCTCTAACAGGTCCCTTTTATGTTTGTTGAACAGGTCCCTCTAATGTTGGTGCTAGTAACATGGTCTTCTGAACAGGTCCCACTGCATAGTGCTTAAATAGGTCCCTCTGATTAGAACAAAGACAAAATAAAATTCTTTATTAAAATACTGAAGTGTTGAAACAAACTCTTTGAGAATTTACAATGAGGAGATGAGATAAAAACAAAAATGCTGATGCTTCTCCCCCACTAAAGCTTTGACTTGTCCTCAAGTCATTATTCAATCGATGAATCAAACAGGAAACAAAAAGAAAAGGAATTCTTACCAGCCAAAGAATTGGTTTTCAAGTAAGAATTCTGGGTTAGAGTGTGCTAGAGTATGGTTTTCACATCTAAACCATTATTTTATTTTTTTTAACTTTTTTTTTTTAGCTTTATTTTTTTAACTTTTTTTTAATTAAAAATTGTTTTGTTTTTTTTTGTTTGTTACAAAAAAAATTCTAAATTGAAATGAAATGAACTAAGGTAGAGATACTACAGCTGAAGGCTGCAATATCTCAACCTCCCTTTGTTGAGATACAGTTTGAAGAAAGTTTTGCTTGCTGATGGGCTTAGGGTAAAGTTTCAAGCAATGGCCATTGACAATAAAGGGGTGGCCTTCTCCATAAATGGTAATAAGCTTGACTAATCCATTGTCATAAACTTGAACTATTTCGTATGGGCCCATCCAATGTGTGGTAAATTTGGCTTTATGATCTCTGAATTTAGAGTCAAGGTGTAAAGCCCAGTCTCCTTCTTTGAACTGTTTCTTTTTGATATGTGCAACATGCCACTGCTTCCTTTGTTTCTGCATGAGGAGTGTTGTCTCCTCTACTTGCTGTCTCATTTCATCTAGCTGGTTCAACTGCTGAATTCTTTCTTGTTGTGCTTCATTAAGATGAATTCCCAAATCCGCAGCCATATTAAAAGTATGTATTTGAAACTCAATAGGAAGCATTACCTCTTTGCCATACACCAACTGATATGGTGTAAATCCTGTAGTATTCTTCCACATGATTCTATAAGCCCAGAGTGCATCTTTGAGTTTCTCCTCCCAATTCTTTCTGTTCATTGCTACGGTCTTAGTGATAATTCCTTCCAAAGTTTTATTTGTGGATTCCACCTAGCCATTGGCCTGTGGATGGTAAGGTGTACTTCTTCTATGCTTGATTTGATATTTTTCTGTGATGTCCTTAACTAACTTTGAAGTAAACTGAGGACCTTGATCAGTCATTATCTCCCTTGGTACTCCATACCTTACAAAAATCTCTTCAAAAAGGAAGTTTACCACTGTTTGTTTAGTTGCCCGGACTAGTTCTTTGGCTTTAGCTCATTTTTTCACGTAATCAGTACATACTAAGATGTACTTCTTACCATTGGAAGTTGGATTAATGGGTCCTATGAAATCTAGAGCCCATTTTTCAAATGGCTCTAGGTGTACTTGAGGCTGAAGTGACATCTCATCCGTAGCTGTTGGCCTACCCATTCTTTGATAGCTATCACAACTCTTCACGTACTTCTTGGAATCCTTAAAAATAGATGGCCAGTAGTATCCAAGACTAAGAATCTTGAATGCTATTCGTTTAGCTGCAAAATTCCCACCACACGGTTCATCATGGCAAGATTTTAAAATATCAATTATTTCATCATTTCTTACACATCGTCTAATAATCACATCATAACCAGTGTAAAATAAATCTCCATTAACCCATGAGCATCGAGCACTTTGTTTGACTAGCCTCTTCCTTTCCTTTGGAGTAAAGTATGGAGGTGTTCTTCCCATGGACAAATAATTGGCCAAGTCAGCATACCAAGGATTCACTATTGAAATTGCAAATAAATTTTCATCTGGAAAAGAATCTTCAACTGGAACAACCTCACCTTGATTTTGCAGTCTAGAAAGAAAATCTGCCACCTGATTCTCCTTACCTGGTCTATTGTAGTTGGAAATAAGAGTAGTCGCAGCAGGGTGGCTCTATTATACGAAAGCGAGGATTTTGTCAATTGGGTGAAGGCCAAGCATCCTTTACATTCGTCGAACTTGACAGGAATGTGGGAGTGTCCTGATTTTTACCCTGTTCCTCTTTCTGGGACAAAACAGTTAAACACTTGTTCAATTAGGCCCTCTCTCAAACATGTTTTGAAGGTGAGTCTAGGTGATAACATGATCGATTATTATACAGTGGGAACTTACTTTTCTGGTCAGGATTGATACGTGCCCGACAACACTAGAAACGATGATAAAAATGGGTTGAGATATGACTATGGAAAATTCTATGCCTCCAAGTCCTTTTTTGATCAATATAAGCAGCGACGATTTCTATGGGGATGGGTGGATGAATCAGACAACGTCTCCAATGATATTACCGAGGGCTGGTCCGGTCTTCAGGTAAAGTTAGTCTGATCACACCTATTAGTCTTATATGTTGTTTACATTTTTTATTTCTTCTACTTCTTGATGCATGTGTTTGTGTTTTGTTAAGGCCATTCCAAGAACCATCTAGCTAGACAACATCACTAGAACACAACTTTTGCAGTGGCTAGTTCCCGAAGTAGAATCCCTTTGTCGAAACAAAACTTTCAGAAAAAACATGGACCTCAGCAGTGGATCTGTTGTTGAAATTGCAGGCATAAATGTAGTGCTGGTACTTACTACACCAATAAATTTCTTTTAATTTAGTACATTTTACCTAACAATTGTAGGCTCAGAACATCTCAATGGTTTGTTTTAATGTTTAAGCTAATTAATTGTCCCAATATTGATTTTAGGTATCGAGTTAGTAGTTCTTTTGTTGGTTTTTAAGATTCTTATAGGAGGGAAATCAGACAGGCCGTCTATGACCTTATTTGAACTAAAGATCACTTATAAGACTGAACAGATTTTAAGAAATTATTTCCTTTTCTGTGGCTGTGGTTTCATTTTATTAACTTATTCGGTGAATTTGTCTTTGTTATTAGGCTGACGTGGAGGTCTCCTTCAATCTCCCAAGGGTGGAAATCACAGAGTTAGAAGAAGAGATGGGAGTGAATTTGGCAGCTCAAAATCTGTGCAGCCAGATTGGCTCAGCTGCCAAGACTATTGTTTGGCCATTTGGGTTGCTTGTTTTGGCTTCCAAGGAATTGAATGAACACATTGTTGTGTTTTCTCAAATTGTTTTCTATCGAAACGAATTGAAGATATTAATGTGCAGTGACCATAGCAAGTATAAATATATGAACACTGTAACTTATTAATCTGCTAAACATTCCAAGAAAAAGAAAGAAAAGCACATTAATCTGTCAGATTGTGTTAATGCTTGCATATCGTCTTTAGTGAGCGACCTTTATAAGACAACATATGGTACCTTCGTGAATCATGTGGGGTCCTTCAAGGGGTAGACCCTTTCACTGCGAAACCTGGTAAGCTACATAATATTGGTTAATTTGTTGGCAATTTTTTGTGGTTGTGGAAAATGGAGGTCCAGATAACATTACAATGGTGATGAAATGAAATAACAGGTTGATCATTCCATCGTGGAGAGCTTTGCAGAAGGGGGAAAGGCGTGCATAATGGCTAGGGCTTACCCCACCCTAGTAATTGGCGAAGATGCCCATCTCTACGTCTTCAACAATGGCACATCCTCTGTCACGGCCAGCAAATTGATTGCGTGGGAAATGGCTTCCTCAAATGAGTTATAATGTCTTGAACAGTAACAGAGAGTAGTCTAACGAAGCAAAGGAGTTGCCCAGAAAGTTATGGAAATTAGAGTTATATTTAGAGAAATTCTGGCAAGGATTTTTGTAAATCCAAGTTATAGTTGTTAAACTTCAAAATTTGAGGAGTCCTAGACGTTTTTGATGGCGTTGAATCCATTTCCTCCGTCAAAAACACTATTCAAACACTGCCTCTACAAGATGTTTTGAAATTTTTTTTGCCCAAATTCTGACCACTTTTGGCCATCTGGACCATTCCTCCCCCTCGGTAGACGACTTCCATAACAGAGATATCTCGACTCCCATAACAGAGATATCTGTCGTTCACGGAGCATTAAGGCAATTGGCAACTATAAGATTTATTCTGATCGAGCCTTCTAAACAGATCCTGTATTGTTGGGCCAAATTAATTGCGTGGGAAATGACTTCCTAAAATGAGTTATAATATCTTGAACAATAGCAGAGATAGGAATCAAGATCTATAGTCCCCAAAAAAAATCAGGATCTGCTGTCATACATCCCAATTCCAGGATTCGTCAAATAAAAAAATCGAGATCTGGCTTTTCCAGGAAAAGCTAATTCAAAAACGTGGCCCAAAAATTAATGAGCTCTATTTATCTAGTCAACAGATGTGCATCTTCAACTTTAATATTTTTCTATTGGTTGATTTGTTTAAGAAAACCACCGTTTATGCGTGAAGGGTTATGAAGCATTGTGAAGAATTTTATTTCTTCAAAAAGGTGGGAAAGAAAGTCAAACAATCAAGTTGATAATTAAGAAAATGTAATGCCCAAACATAATTAACGTTTATATGAATAAAATAATAATATGTGATTAAATATGGTTGATTAATTAATGATAATGGATTAAATATACGGATAATTGTTATAGTTATTTACTAGGTGGGGGAGGAGAGTGATATTTTTACATATAAGGTAATAAAAAATATTTTTTATTATAAATTTGATTAAAAGTTATTTATTAAAAAGAATAATGTTATAATATATAAAAATATAATTTGAATAAAATATATTTATTTAATATTTATGAGAAAATTTAATTGATAATTGTTTTGTATGAAGCATTATATAAATTATGAAACTCAAAGTTTAAATCCATCCTGAGTCAAACATACATGTATATAATTCAATATTCTTAATGGTAAAAAAATGTTAGAAATATATACATGTATATAAATAGGTGTGGAGCACATGGGCGGAGACACGTTTGATTCATGAAGGTAAGTCTTGAACTTGCTGAGATGTCATGTAATTCAATTAGAGTGAGCTAAGAGCATGTTTTGACTATACAATTTGTTTTTGCAATGTCATCAGTGGATCATGCATGACTGGGGCGACAAGGACTGTATCAAGATACTAAAGAGCTGCAGGAAGGTGATCCCAGAGATGTGGAAGCTCATTATTGTTACGTAGTGGCACTGGACTCTAATCAGAGAAGCCAGTTTTGGATCCTAATTTAGTTCTAGTATTTGATCTGGTAATGGTGGCCCACTGCTCTGGTGGGAAGGAAAGAACAGAGAAAGAATAGAAGAAGATTTTATTAGAAGGTGGATTTGGTCATTATAAAATAATCACCATTCTTGATTTCCAGTCTATGATTGAATCGTTTCTTTCTTGATTATCTTCTCTTTATGGGCTCATTTTTAATATTTACAGTATTAAAATGCAATCAAATTATTGTATTTACAAAATAAACGAAGATTTATCAAGGCCTTATGGAGACATGAAACATCCATAGCTAGTGATTTTCTTTAGTCTTACATCGCACTCTTGAGAAGACAATGCATTAATGGGTCATGATATGCTCCTCATCTCCTTCGAAGACATGGAGGATCCGTAGACAGTGTTGTCCTTTCGTCTTACCTCTCTCTGAGTAGATAATGTATTAACAGGTTAGGGGGTTTTGTTTTTTGTGGTTCTGTTATGGCTCATGAATGGATGTGTTTATGGATTGAAATTTAAGGAAAATATGGGTTTACTGTAGCATATGAATGGGATGCATCCAAGCATTGAAATTTCAGAAGTTGGGTTTATTGTGCATATGAAAAGGCATGTGTTCATGATTTTTGAATTTTACTCAGAGAAAAGAAAAGATGGATTTGGTATTGCATATGAATGAGATGTATTCTTCATATATGCTTGGCCATCTATAGAGGTTTCTTGATTTTGGGTAATTAACTTAACCTCTTGATTTTGGGTAATTAACTTACTCTAAAATAAAATAAGATATTCAATGTGTTCCTTGTAATATAGATATAAACAAAACATCTAAAGAAAAGTAATTGCATAATGATCCAGTGCAAGAAAACAAGGTTTTACACAAACCAATTAAATCCTCTAGAAAAATTCAACAATTCCAATTTAATAATCCTATCAGCCTCTCTTTGTACCTTTTCAGACAATTGCTAGTTTACTATGTTTTAAGTATGGTTTTTTAGTTGACGAATTAAAATTGTCCACAGGGTTAATAGTTTTAATTGATGATTATAGAATTTTTGTTATAGAATTTGTGTCGCAAATAATTACTCCTGAGAACACACCACAACCATTGCACTGCACATTGCCTCACCGAACACTGCCTTACCCTGTTGATCGTCAAAGGGGTGCAACCACCTTAACATGTCTAGCATCGAAGAGGCACCACCACCGTACACACCGCCGTGACCCTTCCAACTTGAAGAGGCAAATAACCGACTTAGTTTTTGTATAAATGTAGAAGAGGCATAGTCTAGATCCATGGAGTCTAAATTCTACGTGGTTGTAGTTGCTTGAACTTCTGTAAATTAATGTTTGGTTTTATGTGTTATTTTAACGATCATAATTGTGTTCTTCTCTTCTTTTTGTGTTCTGTTGTTTGCTCTGTAACTTCCATTTGGTATCAGAGTGTTGTGCTCTGCCCTTTCAATTGGTACTAGAGTAGCCAAGAAAGTGTGAGAAGCACCAAACGTGAGAATTTTACAAATGTAAGGATTGGAGTACATTTTGTGTGGTGTGAGCTACGTCCATATCAAGAATGATTGTTGAGGCATATTGTTTGTCACTGTGAATTGAGCCAAGGAAGAGAAAGTTTGATTCCAAGACGCCACATTGTGACGAAGAATGCAACAGAGGCAGTGAAATTTTGAGTTCATTTGGAAATGGAGGTAACGACCGAGTAAAGAGCGTTGAACCTGTAGTGCTCAACTCATTTGTGAAGCAGGAGGCATCAAATTTTTTCCAGTTAGAGATCTGAGGTGTATTTACCATTGAGTGAAACAAATCCCCTTTGGAGCGGTTAGCATCTATACAGTTAGCGAGGTGCAAATTTACTGTGGTATTATTTATAAATTTAAAGTTTTTTCTTGAAGCAAAGACTAGATAGAAATCTGGTGAACAATTCTTGAGGAAAAGAGTAGTCATTCCACAAGAAGAAAGGAAATCTTTTATTTTATATTGTTGTATGTTGTTAGATTTATTAGGTTCCTTTGCAATTTATTTGACCATAAAATTATCTATTAACTAAAAGGTTTCAGAAATCATTGAATTAAAGAGTGTGGGACTTTTAGTGTTTTAACTAAAAGGTTTCAGAAATCATTGAATTAAAGAGTGTGTGACTTGTAGTGTTTTCGTGGGAAAATTTAAGAGTAAGAAAGCCAAAACAATAGCAAAAGTTGTTAGACCTTTATTTGAAAAGGAAAAGGAATGCCTTGGCATTAAAATTCATAAAGGAATCAATACATGGCAACATTCTTCCACTCATTCCAGATGAAAAAACAAAAAAGGAGGCTTGGGATATCCTTGAAAGGACTTCTAGTGGAAGGGGGACTAATCAAGTCAAAGACAATAATATTGTTCAGCGTGTTGTAGGAGTGCTTGAAGATGAGAATGAAGATGGATCTCTAGTAGTGAATCTACAGAGAGATGAAGAGTTTACTGGTGGATCTCACTTGAAAGTGGATCACAATGTTGATTGTGTATTATGAGCAGGAGTTTATTTTCACATAGATAATGTTGCCAATAGAGAAGCATCTGGTTTAGTTGATCCAACAATTGAAGTTTTTGATGTTAACTTTGATAAAAACAATTCACTAGTGATGAGTGGTTGGATATGATCCAACAAAAACGTCTTATTCATACATTGTTATTTGGTGAGAGAATCCCACTTGCGTTTAAAAACCAAGTAGAACATACAAAGACAGAGATAGAGGCAGAAATAGAGTCAGAGACAAATAAGGAAGCCCAAAAAGAGAAAACAAAGACAAAGGAATAGCCAGATAAGGAACATAACCAATGTGATTTTGCAAATATTTTTAATTCTAACATTGATTTCCAGTGTGAAGGTACATAGAATGATTATGAATAATAATAACAGTTCCTTGAAGCATGGCTTGAAACACCATGTGTTGATGATGTTTGCATAGAAGTTGCAGCAATGAATGTTGAAGACAACAAGGACAATGAAAATATCAATGAAATTTTCATGTATTAGAGCCCTGAAGAGATTACATTCTATTATGAACTTATGTTGCATCAAAATGATAATCAGAAGATTCATGATGAAGAACAAACTATAGAAGATGACATGTGGCAGAAGTGCACATATGACACATTTTTGAAGAGGTAAAGGACATCCATGGACACCCTAAAAGTATTTTCTATGTTTTTATGATAAACAAAGATTTAACGATGGACGAGATGCAATAACAAATGAATGAACTCAAATTTGGAACCTACAACAATAAGGCAAAGATGAAACAGTTCAAAGGATATAAGATCTGGAAGAAAAGGAAAAAAAAATCCAGCACAAGTGTTGATGTCAATGTTTAGGGTTATTGTAAGCGTAACTGAGACTTAGACTAGCAAGCATATTTAAGTTATGTTGAGTCAAGGTTATTAATTAATGGGGAGAGTTGGATATAATTACTCCTAACAACGCATGTGCACATTGCCTCACTAAACATTGCCTTACCATGTTGATCGCCGAAGGTGTGCAACTGCCTTAACATGTCCACCATCGAAGAGGCGCCACTGCCATGACCCTTCCAACCTAAAGAGGAAAATAAGTGATTTAATTCTTGTATAAATGTAGATGAGGCATAGTCCATATGCATGGAGTCTAAATTGTACGCAGCTGTAGCTGCTTGACCTTCTGTAAATTAATTTGGTTTTATGTGTTATTTTAACAATCACAAATGTGTTCTTCTCTTCTTGTTGTGTTCCATTGTTTTCTCTGTAAATTTCAATTTGCGACACTTCATTGCATATCTGAACACCTTTTTCAAAATGAGGGATGGAGATTTTACATGGGTTAATAGTTTTCATTTATGGTTTTTAGAATTAGAGCATTATCCTTGACCTAATGTTAAATATCCATCCTCATTTTGAAAGAGTTCATATATGCAATGAACTATCGCAAATGTTATAATCGTCGATTAAAACTATTAACCCTTTGGACAATCTTTGTCCATCAAGGCAAAAAAACATAGTTAAATATGCATGAACATTCCTAAATTTTAGAAGTCATCAATCGATACTATTAACCTCCTTAAACCAATAAGCCCTACAAAAAGGAATGAGCTAAATAGGCTAGGAATTGTCCACGAATGATTGTAATATAAAGTAAATTTCTACCCAAGTGAGCAATCTCAACCCAAGTAGTGTGCTAGCTGGTAATTGTGAACATTAATATAAATAATTCAAATCCTTTAGGAATTAATGTGAAAAAACTTCTCGTACCATGAAGGTGCCATGAAGCCTTACAATGTTTTGTGACTTCGATTTGCAATGGAAGTGTTGTAGTGCCAACAACCAATCCATAATTAGTGGAATTGTGCATTGTTTCATTGAAAGCCTTCCTAGTTGTTTGTATCCTTATGAAGAATAAAATGTTTGAGTCAGTCCTACCAAATCCTATTGTGTAGGTGAGTTCACATTTGTTCTTATTTTGCACCATTTTGGAACTTTCTTTTACAAAATAAAATGTATAGGTAACACTGAATCTCCATCAAGATGAGATGAGTTGCAACTAAAGACTCTACCATATACTAATGTAGTTAGTTTGAAATGTAAATAGTGCATTGATCAATTAAATGCTTAATGTGTAGAAATTATGCCTATAGATTAACTTGATAATGCAATATAACTAAAGAAAAATACTTTAATCTACTTCTACAATCAAACTTGCAGAAGATTAAAATATATGAGAAAAATCAAGCTAAACACATATAACTAGAAGAAGAATCAATGCACATGAAACACAGAAGAATACTCAGGGGAAAGCCTCAACTAAAAACCCCACTATCTATATTATCATACAAGTTGGAAATATCTCAGAATTACACAAAGCTTTAGCTCTCACAGCTAGCCAGCTTTCAGTACAATCCTCACATATGCTCACAGGCAAAATAAACTTCTCATAAGTGTTACACACTGTCTTCCAAGCTTCTATTTCCTTACGCAGTTTCTCCTGGGTGATCCTCCTATTACCAAGTGTAACATTGATCACTCACACTGATCTTAGACCCTGTAAAACTACGCAATCCTCAAGGAATGAATTCCTTCTGCATGCATGAGTTTTCCTTATAGGAAAATACATGCAAATGATAATACACTGTCCCTGTCTTTAAGCTCAACTGGGTATTTCTCAGAATAGACATGCATGAGTTACTGATGAGAGAATCTTCAGTTATTTGGAGTACACTAGTTGGATGAATGCATGCATTAACTGACTGAACTCACAATTAGTTACTCAAACAGTTTGGTACTAATTTAACTAGACTTAACTCAATAAACTGAGCTAACTAATTACAACTCAAATGTAACTCAATCTTATCTCATTAATTAAGGGATAATCTCCTCAATTTAAGGGATGATTGTTGCATGGCTTCACAAAGACTTCTAACTTGAATTTCTCCAACTAATTAACTCAAGATGAATTAATTAATTATTTTTTTCAAGTAGCTCGTGAGACTAAATTCAAATTTTAATTCAAAATTTTAATTCAAGGAAAAATTAAAATTGGAATATTCTTGTTGCCACATTTCAACACTGCGTCTCAACAAGAAAGGGAT
Organism: Pinus tabuliformis; assembly: GCA_031772625.1. Taxonomy (NCBI): domain Eukaryota; kingdom Viridiplantae; phylum Streptophyta; class Pinopsida; order Pinales; family Pinaceae; genus Pinus; species Pinus tabuliformis. Next base: position 1,433,295,778 of record CM062816.1, read on the forward strand.
TATCTGCCACCCTGATCCTGTCTCTATGGAACTCGAATTTACACTTTGACAATGCCTTTGTCAAAATGTCGGCATCTTGCATCTCTGTCGAAATATACTGCAACAACATGATCCTCCTCGACAGTGTCTGAGATGATTGTACTCGATACCGATGTGCTTGGACCTATCAAGAAATACTATATTCTCAGAGAATTTGATACAACTTTGATTATCACTATAGATCACAATTGGATCCATCCTCTAATCAAACAAACCAACTAGGATCTTCCACATCCACATGGCCTCACATGCTGCCTGACTTGCAGCCATGTATTTAGCCTCTGTCGAACTGAGTGCAATCACCCTCTGTTTCCTGTTGTACCAAGAAACTGTAGCTGCCCCAAGGTTGAAAATCCCTCCTGATGTGCTCTTCTGATTTGATGGACTCCCTAACCAATCTGTATCAGTGAAGCCCTGTAGCTTCACTCCCTCTATCCGTTTGTACCATAATCCATACTGGATGTACCTCTGAAGTATCTCAATACATGCTTTTCCACCTTCGAAAACATCTTGGTAGGCTGAACAATTGCTTGACTTAGTTGGTTTACTGCATAGCACAAATCTAGTCGTGTGTTCACTATGTACATCAGTGAACCCACAAGCTTCCTGTACACAGTAGCCTCTACTACTTCTCCTAAAGTAGCATCCTCCTTCCTCCAGTTACCTACTAGAGGAGTCTTCATGAGCTTGCACTTCTCCATGTGGAATCTCCTAAGTATCTCATTGGCAAACTTGCCCTAAGACACAAACATCTGCCCGTCCTTCTGCCACACTTCCATGCTAAGGAAGTAATGCATGAGACCCATGTCTTTCATTTTTAATTATCTTGCAAGGTCCTCCTTGCAAGACATGATCAATTGATCATCACCTGTCAATATGAGATCATCAACATAAAGTACAATGATCAATGGCTTACATTTCGCCATGATGTGGTATAGGTTCCTATCTGATTCACTCTTTGTGAAGCCCAACCCAGTGAGGTAGTTCTCTATCCTTGTGTACCAAGCACGAGGTGCTTGTTTCAGCCCGTACAAAGCTCTCTTGAGTAGGCACGCATGCGACTCATGATGGAAGGTCTCAAAACCTTCTGGCTGCTTTATGTACGCCTCTTCCTCAATCTTGCCATTGAGGAATGTAGTCTTCACATCCATCTGATGGATCTTCCAACCCATCTGTGATGGTAGTGCTAACATCGATCTGATAGATGAGTACCTTGTGACAGGAGCAAAAGTCTTATCATAGTCAATCCCCTCGACCTGTGAAAAACCATGTGCAACAAATCTTACCTTATGTTTCTCCACACTACCATCAATAGCTTGCTTTACCTTGTAAAGCCAACGGGAACTCACTACTGACTTGTTCTCCGGTCTTAGAACCACATCCCAAACATTGTTACGAACTATGGAATCATACTCCTCCACCATAGTATTAACCCAAATTGATTGCTTCACTGCTTCCTCAAAGGAAGATGGCTCGGTCTCAACACATTCCCCAACAAGGGCAATGTATCCAGTGTACCTCTCAGGTGACCTCCTCTGTCTGCATTGAGAAGATGGTTCTCCCACATTCTCTCTCGCATCCGTCAACAATCTGTCAGCTTCTCTTATGCGCTTGCGTCCATCTCTGGAAGACTTTGGTTGAGTGGATGTCTCCACTCTTGGAATCTCTGCATGCAGCTGCTCCGCATCAGTCTGAGGCTCCTCCTCCATAGGAACCAATAGTTCCTCCACAGCCTGCAGTTGGAGCTTCGTCTCAAGGGAAACTCGCATGGCCTTCCGCTCATCAAACTTGAGATCTTTGTGAACCACTGTCCTCCGACTGGTAAACAGATACACCGGATGGTTTTGGGGTGTATCAGTGTACCCCACAAGTATCCCCAACTCTCTTTTTGGCTCAATCTTCTTCTGTGCATCCTTTGTCACATGGAAATATACCGAGGAGCCAAAGATCTTGAAGTGACGCACATCTCGTCTCTTACCGGAGAAAGCTTCCTTTGGTGTCTTCATCCCAAGTATGCGATGCAGGCTTCTATTATACAAATAGACCATTGTGTTGCATGCCTCATCCCAAATGAAGTGGTAGGCCTTGGTCATGCAATAATTCCCATGTTGCCCCTACAATAGTTTTGTTCTTCCTCTCAGCCACCCCATTCTGTTGTGGGTTATGAGGTGTCGTCGACTCTCATTTAATTCCTCCCGCTGCACAGAAGTCATTAAACTCTTGAGATACATATTCACCATCGTTGTCACTTCTCAAGGCCTTGATCTTCTTCCCTGACTGTTTCTTTACCAAAGCTTTGAACTCACAAAACATTGAGCAGGTTTGGTCCTTCTTCTGCATGCAATAAATCTAGCATTTACGAGAATAATCATCAATGAAAATAACATAATACCTTTGCTTCGTTGTGGATGCTATCAACAATGTTCCACAAAAATCAGTATGAAATCACTCTAAGATCTCTTCTGCTCGACTGTCTCGATCATGAAAGGAAGACTTAGCATACTTTCCCAAGGTACAACCTTTTCATGTGTCAACTTTCTCAAGTTTACCTTTGGGAAGTCCTGTAAATATTAGCTGCATTATCTTCAAGGTCCCATGATTCAAATGGACCAACTGCCTGTGCCACAACTCACCAATGTCTTGGATTTGGACCAATTCTTCTTTCGAACTCAATGCTACAAAATCGTCTACCTCTAGTTTATAGAGATTCTTCACTCGAATCCCAATCCTCTTGGTTTGACCCATGGCTATGTGTCTTAGGAACGCCTTCCTTTACTGAAGGCAACATCGTAGCCTTTGACCTCCAACATCACAACAGATACAAAGTTTTTCTTCAGTCGAGGCACATACTTCACATCTGTCAAGGTGAGAGGAGCTCCATGCTCCCTCTGAAAAGAAACTGTGCCCACTCCTGAAACACTGTACTTTCCATCATCATCCATCTCTATGCGCATCTTGAGGTCTTTTTTCTCTATGGAACTAAATAAACTTTTATCGCTGGTGATGTGGAACAAGGCTCCACTGTCAAGATACCAAACACAACCCACCATCGATGACACCATGCATGCGATGAGCGTAAAGTCCATTTCGAACTGAGAGGCTAATGCATCACCTTCTGATCCTTTTGGATCCATTCTAGGACTTCATGAATGGGAAATTAATCGCATAATGTCCCGTCTCGTGACAATTAAAGAATCTCACTTTAGACTTACGAACCTTCTTCCCTCCATGAGAAGAATTCGATTTGGAATGGGAAGCCTTCCCCTTTCCTTTCCTTGCTTTACTTGCTAAGTCTAGATTTTCTTCATCATCATTCTTTGAGGAAGAACCATCTCGTATGCTCGTCCTAATATCCTCCTGCATGAGATCCGACCATAGTCATTCACAATCTGACAGTTCCTCCCTTCCATTCACAGAGTCCTGGTAGCTATTCCCGCTATTTGGAAGGCCGAGGAGAGCGAGGCTCACCATATCATCATCAACAACAGTTATTCCCACACTAGCAAGCTTAGCTATGTAGGTGGTGAGCTTGTTCAGATATGTGGAAATAATATCGCCCTTTTCCATCTTGATTTTCCAAAGCTTATCCTCGAGCACCAATTTCCTATGGTCGATACTATTCTGGTAGAGGTCCTTCAATGTCTTCCACATTGAAAACAGAGTATCCTTCCCATGGAGACTCGAGACAATATGGTCTCGAACTCCCTCTAGGAAGATATGTCTCGCCTTCACGACATACTTCTTCCACTCAACCAACTCTTGTGCATTAGCTGCAACTGGCTTTGGGATTTCTTGATCAATGAAATCCTTCAATCCATTGTCTTCTAATATAGCTTCCATTCTATCTTTCCATTCTATGTAATTCGAGCTTCCCTCTAAGGAATACTCGAGTCTCAAACCATAGAACGCCATTGACCAACCTGAAGTATGATATGAATTCAATTTGCACCTGCAACCCTGAACTTCAAACTTCGAATTCTCTTCACAGTATACTGTTCAAAGCTTCGATAACCTTTTCTCCAATACCATGTAGAAATTCTGATTGTAGATTAACCTGATAATGCAATATAACTAAAGAAAAATACTTTAATCTACTTCATCTATCAAACTTGTGGAAGCTTTAAAGATTTGAGGAAAATCAAGTTGAACACATATAACCAGAAGAAGAATTAATGCACATGAAACACAAAATAATATTGAGGGCAAAGCCTCAACCAGAAACCCCACTATCTGTATTATCATACAAGTTGGAAATATCTCAGAATTACACAAAGCTTTATCTCTCACAACTAGCAAGCTCTTAGTACAATACTCAAAGATGCTCATAGGAAAAATAAATTTCTCATAAGTGTTCCACACTGCCCTCCAAACTCTTATTTCCTTACGCAGTTTCTCCTTGGTGATCCTCCTGTTACCAAGTGTAACACTAATCACTCACACTAATCTCACACCCTGTAAAACTGTGCAATCCTCAAGGAATGAATTCCTTCTGCATGCATGAGTTTTTCTTATAGGAAAATACATGTAGTTGATAGTACACTATCCCTGTCTTTAATGTCAACTAGGCCTTTCTCAGAATAGACATGCATGAGTTACTGATGAGAGAATCTCCAGTTATCTAGAGTACACTAGTTGGATGCATGCATGCATTAATTGTCTGAACTTACAATTAATTCCTCAAATAGTTTGGAACTAATTTAACTGGACTTAAATCAGTAAACTGAGCTAACTAATTACAACTCAAATATAAATCAATCTTATCTTCTTAATTAAGGGATAATCTCATTAATTTAAGGGATAACTATTGCATGACTTCACAAATACTTCTAACTTGAATTTCTCCAACTAATTAACTCAAAATTAATTAATTAATTATTTTTTTCGAGCAGCTGGTGAGACTAAATTCAATTTTAATTCACAATTTTAATTCAAGGAAAAATTAAAATTGAAATATTCTTGTTGCCACATTTCAACATAATGGTTATTTGTAGGGATTAAAATTAGTACATCATTCACAAAGGTTAACTAAGTTTTCAAATTGTCAAATTGATTATTGATTTTGAATATATATATATATATATATATATATAACAAAAGAATTTTTTGGTTGACACTCCAAGATATAAGTATAGCATTATTACACACCCACAATACTAAGACTTTAAGATGAGGCTTCAAGATAGGCATAGAGTAGTCCATATTGAATAATTGGACTTATTAGGAAAACCTAAGATCTCTCTTTATTTACACCATGTGATCCTACATTTAACACACTTAAACATAAAGCGTAGACATAAGTCTGAAGTTTAAATGTTGAGACTGTCCTAACATGTCCACACCCATGGACTATTATTTAATATGCAAATTCATGAAAATAAATTAAACACACACTATACATTATGGAAGGCATGGCATGGGCTATTATTTAATACGCAAATTCATGAAGATAAATTAAATACACACTATACTCTATGGAAGGGAGTATAGCAACAACAATTGTACTCTAATCTTCTTATACACAAATAACAAATTATTTTAATTTTTATATTTTTATACACGATAATTTATAACAAATTATTTTAATCATTATAAGTTTTCTACATGATAATGTTATTATACATCTATATTTTAAAACCTATATAATCGTAGACAGATAATTTAAGTTTATTAAAAAAATTGCAAGAATATAATTTTATTTGTGCAAGAATTTAATTTTAGAAATTTGACAAGTTTAAATGTAGATTTCCTCATGTGAGTCAATGTTCTCTCCATCATTATTATCCTTAAATGCGTAATAAATTTTTTAAAATTATTGCGAGGTGTTGGTGACATTAGGTTTATAGTATTGCGAGGTATTGCTGACATTACGTCGAGCATAATGCCGTAATTCTAAAAATCATGAATGAAAACTATTAACCCATGTACAATCTCCATCCCTCAATTTGAAAAAGGATATTAGATATGAAACCAACTGTCGCGATTCTATAATCATCGATTAAAACTATTAACCCTGTGGACAATCTTAGTTAGTCGACTAAAAAAACATAGTTAAATATGCATGAACAATCCTGATTTTTAGAAGTCATCAATTGAAACTATTAACCTCCTTACAACAATAATTCCTCCCAAAGAGAATGAGCCTAATAGGCCAGGAACAGACCCGGATGCCTGCAATAGAAAGTACATTTCTACCCCATGTGATTAATCTTAACCCATGTAGTGTGATAGCTGTTAACTCTGAATAGATGGGAGATGGGCGATGGGCGATGGGCTAACTGATAATATAAATAATTCACGTTCTTTAGGCATTAATGTGAAGAAAATGCTCCTACCATCAAGGTGCCGTGAAGTCTTAAGATGTTTTGTGACTTAGATTTGCAATGATCAATCGATGCTCAGTGGAATTGTGCATTGTTTCATTGAAAAACTTCCCAGTTGTTTCTATACTCACGAAGAATAGAATGTCTGAGTCGGTCCTACCAAATCCTACTTTGTAGACTAGTTCACATTTATTCTTGTTGTGCAATATTTTTTTTTTTTTAAACACATGGTGAATCGGTAACTATCAAGTTTAATCCATGGGAGACCCAGGATCAAACCTCATTGCTGCCACTATAACACCAAGAGCATAACCAACCACCTGCAGGTCGGGTATACTAAAATCCTATGATTTTGGCAAGAGCACACCCACGGTAGGGGGGTCCGCCCTTCTAGCCGCCACCACAGCAGGTCACTGTACTCAATGTGATTTGAACTTCAGACCTCCCGGGCTTCGCCCATGTGTCTTACCGTCTCTTGTTGTGCAATATTTTGAAACGTTCTTTTACAAAACAATAGGTACAGATGATACTCAAACTCCAAGAATATGAGATGAGTTGCAGCTAAAGACTCTACGATGTGCCAATGTAGTTTGACAATAGTGTACTGATGAATTAAGGGTTTGATGGATATTTGTAGGGGTTAGGTGTGACAGGTATCTATCCATTTTTTTCTTATCTAGCTCTCAAATACTTATCATTTTAAAATATACATATCAGTAACAAAGGTTACCTATGTTTTTAAATTGTCAAATTGATGACTAACGTTAAATATATATATAACAAAATAAATTTGTGTCTGACACTCCAAGATAAGTATAGCACTATGAAACACCCATAATACTAAGACTTTAAGATGAGGTTCAAGATAGGCATGGACTGGTCAAATATACATATCACTAACAAAGGTTACCTAAGTTTTTAAATTGTCAAATTGATGACTAACTTTGAATATATATATATATATATATATATATATAACAAAATAAATTTGTGTCTCACACTCCAAGATAAGTATAGCACTATGAGACACCCATAATACTAAGACTTTAAGATGACTCTTCAAGATACGCATAGACTAGTCCATAGTGGATGTTTGGACTTATTAAGAAAAACTAGTCTCTCTCTTCATTCACACCACATGATCATATGTTTTACACACTTAAGCATAAAGTATAAACATTGAAGCATGAAGCTTAAATGTTGAGACTCACAAAACATGTCCACACCAATAAGCCATTGATCAATACACAAATTAATGAAAATGAACGCAAAACAAGGTATACACTATGGAACTGAGGATAACAATAAGAATTTTACTCTAATCTTGTTATACACAAATAAAAAATTATTTTAATCAATATACCTTTTTATACATGATAATCTATAACAATTTATTTTAAGCATTATACATTTTATACATGATAAAATTATTGTATATATTTTTTTTAAAACGATATGAATCATAGATAAATAATTTAATTTTACTGAAAAAAAAAAAAAGAAATTAAAAACTTGTAAGAATATATTTTGATTTTTTTGCAAGATTTTATTTTTAAAATTTGATGAGTTTAAGTGAGATTTTCTCTATTTATAGTAGAATTGGCATGTGAGTATCAATGTTCTCTCCATCATTATTATCCCTAAATAGGTAATACAAATTTTCAAATTTTAAAAGTTATGTAGTTTATATTATTGCAAGGTCTATGTAATTAGGAATTAGAGGAATAGACATGGTGCATATATTCACTCAAAACAATTCATATTATTCAACTACAAAGCCCACATACATGCCATATAAATAGTGCTCATGAGATCCAACAAGTTCTAAACAAGAATAATATTGTTGAGAAAATATCTCAACAAAATTCCAACAACCAACATCCCAATGCTACCTATATACTATTATAATCATTATTCCAAGTCCCCCATTCAATACTTACATTACATTATTACAAAATTAATACAAAATGAAATATTACAATTCACATGTCACATCTCCTTGAATGTTCTTCCTTGACACTTATCCCCACTCTAAAGTCTCCTCGACAACACTCTTTTCACCACCACAATCTTTGAGCTTCCCATTCAACTCATTTAAGACATAACCGCCTCTAACCATCTTTGATAAACATTGTATAATTGATGCTTCTCAATCTTCTTAAGGAAAATCTTGATACTGGGCCACCCTATGGACAAAATCCCATCTATCAAATGCAGTGAACTACACTTTTGGTAGTTGTATAGGTGAGTTATCTCATTATTGGGCATATTTAGTAGTCAATTATGCAACTGGCCTTTCTACATACATGGATCTCATAAAATAACTTGTAACAAATGCTCTTGAAGTGCTAATCATGACAAGACCCATCAGTATATAAAAAATTCATACATTAACCTAGTGATGCATTCTCTCGATACAGAAGAACATTGAGAACCACTAATTTAATTATAGCATTTGTTCATTAATTATTTCTCCACCTTTTTACAATCCGACTTACAAAATCCACCAACAAACTATTTAACAAAGAAAGCAACATAACCCATGAAAATAAGACCAATACCTACTCTCCTCCAAATGGAAACTCTTCCCACTTGCAAAGTGAAAGATGTTCTCAGCCAACAAAACCTCATAAATAAATCAGATTTGCATCGGAGGAAGATCGATGCCACACTCGTTTAAGAAATGTATATGTTTCCAATCATAATAAAACAACCTCACCTCACTGTGGCAAGAATTGCAGATGAGGCACCTGAAAGAAGGGGATAGACTTATGTAATGCACTGAACCATAACACATCATTGGTTGCATCAAAATTCATTATGATTACTTGATTTAACGACGTCCAAGATGAATACACCCAATTAAAATTAGTACTTCTTTCCACCAAAGTAGGTGCCAAATAATTTAATGATGCAGCATTTAATGTTTGTGATCATAGAAAGTAGTTGGTGATTAACATTCATCACCATGAAAGTGTGAGTTACAAAATTATGACAATTGCATGATTTTGGTCTCTTTTCAAACTCTGCAACATGTTGGGATGGATGTTGTGATGCAATGGTTTGGTGGCCCCTCAATTATTCTTTGGGACTGGTCCCTCATTCTTCTCTAAAGAATTTTCTAATGGGAATCAAAATTGAAATGTGTTTACTCCCACTAGACTGGCTTCGTCATAGTTCACCCTTCAACATACCATCAGTAGTGATACTCGTAAAAACTTGGCAAATGTCTCCTTTCCCAGACTTGTTTAATCTTACCTAATCTCGTTGATATACTACTATCGATGGGGTTGGACCCTCCAACATTCAAAGGATCTCCCCAATATGAAGTCTCAACTAGACCTCACAACATCTGGAGTAGGAGTCTAATAAGTGGGTGGTAATGTAATGCCTTGACTGCAATATGTCGCAAGGGAAAGTATGATAAATTTGGGTGAGTGAAAGTGTGTGACCCTATGGAGAGTCAAGTGCGATGGATAAAGGTTGTAACACACATAGGGGAAAATGAAGTGTGCCACTTAGAAACCTGTAATAGTACACATCTTGAAAAGAACGCATGAGCGGATTGACATCAGAAGCTAAAATGCAGAATAGTCCATAAATTAAAGTGATGAGCTAATCCAACAACACACATTAAATAGGATTCGTACAAATGCATTCAAACTAGTTCATAAGCATATGCGTAAGTTAAATAAAATAAATTTCTAATGCAACAAGAATAGTCCTACTACATTAACAACATATCCATGAAAGTGTCGTGGCTCTGATATTATTATTATAAGTGAAAGTTCCATCCATACATACACCATTGATGACCACTAGCCCCAATAGTGGAACATTACAGTCAAGAACACCTACTCCTCAAAAGAATTATACCCTCTCTATGCTATGGAGAAGTCAAGGCTCTACATAATACTCTCGAGCCCTCTCTAAGCCTAAGCTTAGCCAAAATCTTGTCTCCCAAAAGCCTATTCTATGAGTTATGAGGTTATATTTATAACAAAACATGGGGTGAACCATGACATTCCCGCTTGTGACTCTTTGACTTCCCTCATGACTCATCAACTTATTTATAAATGACACATTACATTACATAATGGCTTTTCATATTCCAATATTGACACGTGGAATTTCACTTACAACATATTTACAAAAAATAATGTATTTTCCACATGTACCCATGTAAGACAAAATAGGCTAGAGAAAGCTTGACAAGACAAAACACTATGATTTTGAAGTTTGGGGAAAGACCAACTTGGCATCCTCCACATCGCGCTTCTTGATCACATATTGATGACAAGCTTGGTACTATATGATGGTGTATCCAAACCATTTGATGGTGTATTTCTGAAAGTGGACTCTTTCCTCCATGGCATCAAGGTATATGCTATTAGAACCTGTATCCAACTTGTTCTAAAGCATGAGTAGCATGGTATTGACCATGACCTGACCACTGATGTAATTTTACATGTTGTGTGCATCCAAATCCAAGTCTTCCATGGTGGCCTCACTCCTTAGCTTCTCCAACTAATCATTGATCTCTAGCCGAACTTGGTTCTTGGGTTTAGAATTGATGAGGGAACCGATTGATGGCATCCTATGCTTTCTCACTATAACATCCAAAATATTGTACAAGCACACATATGAGGCCTATATGTTGCCAATGAATGGGGCGACCTTCTCATATTTATGGATCAACATTCATGCCTTCACTTTCTCTAACTCTACTTATGGATTTATATTCTTCACTAAGTTAAGTGGGGATCCTTTGTACCACATTTACCATTCTTGTACATGGGAGATGGAAGCATGTATGTTATTGAGAGTTTGAAAAAACTCTTTTCTCCGTTGTTGTAAACCATGCACACAGATAGCTATTTTATGCACGGTGACAAATACATTATAGCGCTTCTGCATGGTATCACTAAGTGTTGATACTTTAGCAAGTATTCTTGTCTTCATCTCTCCCAATGCAGAAACTGCATTCTGTGTTGATTTTTAGTGTTGTTCTGCCTCTTGCCTAGTAGCCTACAAGTTCTTTGTCAGTTGTTCATTCTCGACTGTCAGGTACATAACATTTGAGCTTGTTTCTCCTACATAGGCTAAGGTGGCATCAACAAGGGAAGTTGGATGCTTCCTGGTGTTTGACACTATCACCCTTTCCTTGATGAATGTAGGTGGTACATGATTATTCATAAAGTGCTTTCTTTGCTCCTGTACAATCCTTCTTTGGAATTCATCAAATGATAGATTGTATGCATTCATAACCAGATCATTCTTAAGGAGAAAAAAATCTCCTTGCTCGCTTGGGGCTGGCTCTACTATTAGAGGTAGTGGAGATGGAGGGTTAACCTGCAATGCTTTTAGCAGCAAGTCAACATTGTCATTATGTGGCTCCTGATCCAACTCCATGTTTGTCACTTCAACCAATTGCTAAATCTATTGAGTAAGCTCTTGATCCTACATTTGCTCACCTTCCTCCTCTGTTGTTGGTTGTTGCAACTCTTCAACTTGTATGTCCACTATTTCCTCCATCATCGTGCCTTAACTTTGTTCTTCTTCCAGCTTCTTCTTCCCTTCCTCTTCTTTCCTCATCAGCTCCTGTCATTCCATCGATTCTTGTTCTTCTTGTTGTTGTCTCAGTTTTGCTACTTGCAAGCTCTACATTTCTCTCTTCCTATGCTTTGTTGTATGTATACTCTACTTCATTTTGCTTCTACTACCAAAGTTGCCTGCATGAAGATTGAATCCACTTTCACTCTGCATCTTTTTTCTACCTCTATTATGTCAACAACTTCTTCTTTCCTTAATTTTGTACTAGATTTATACCCTCTACTATTGTTGCTCGACTTGCTACCATGTTAGTGTTGACTCCTTTTGTATGAACATACGAGTGTCCACCTATATTAGCAAGCTATCTAGCACTTGCTCAAATGCTTCCCAGTACTTCTTTCAGTGGTCTCTCTTGAGGCATCTCTCCTTGGTGCCTTGGTAACAATCACTGCTGAAGAGAGGTACTTCACAAGTGTTGTCCCTATGGGACAGAAAGGACACTCATGGCCAACAAACATTAACTCTTGCAAATATAAATTCACAACATGATCAAACAACAACCAAGTCATCTGATGAGAGGGATTGCACAATTTTAACTGACAGGGGTGACTAAATGACTCTGGGAACTCTGCACTACACAATTGCAATAGTCAGTGTGGAAGCTTGATGACTAGAACTACACAATGTGTAGTTTAGTCTGGGCTAGGGATTGGGAGAGACCACACTTTTCACAAATTTAATGGCCAAGATGGGAGACTGGCTCCTGGAACTCTACAATGCGTAGTTAGAGCTAGCCCAGGCTAGGTTCTGTGTAGTTCTAGAAGCTAAGCAAGAGGATTGAGTGTCTAGATTGTGCAGAGTTAGTTGTGCACACTGAGATCCGGGTAAGAGGACCTAGATCTGCCCAAGGGGAGTAAGAAAAATAAGTATATATGAAGGATGGTGTGATTCTAAGTGAAAATATGATTAGGTTTTTTTGTATGCATGTGAAACAAGTACAATAATTAATTAAACCAAAGAAAAACAAAGCATGTGAAAAGAGTCACCACAACAATGACCATTGGTGCAAAAATGGGAAAAATCATGCGACACTCGGGAAAGGTAATATATAGCTTGAAACAACACTTCTACAAGCCAAAACAAGTTAAAGCACTAGCATCATGGGAATAAATAAATGAAACAACACTCGCACAAGGTAAACAACAAAAAGTGATAGAAAAAACGACAAAAGACGATAAAAGGAAAAATCACCTAGAAAAGCAACGAAGATGCTATGAAGGTTCCTTTATATGATTAGGAATGCTAGAGCTTGATGACATAATGTGGAAATGAGCTCTAGAGGTGCCCATCACATAGAATGGACCAAATTGGAATTTACGACCTGCATGCCTGAGATCAAGTAAAAATGTGACACTTGGTGGAAACTTCTAAAGATAGTACAAGTGCCCTCTTCGGGTCACTAAAAGTAGATCCCTATTTTAGGTATGCTTTTTATTTTTTAGGAAAGCTACCATGCATTTCGTAGAAAGATTGTGCATTTCTAGGAAGGACTAGACAACTCTTAGGCTCATGCACTATGCAAGTTATGAGCATAATGGTGTCCGCATAAGTTTTGGGCTCAATGGCTCTCAATTGCCTCTCCTATCTTGGAATTTCCTAGCTCAAGGCTAGCTTCCATTCAGTAATGCGCATTTTCGGAGCTAAATGTGCACTAGCCGCTAGGATAATGCAATTCCCAACAATAAAGCTAGTTTCCCTCAATAATTGTGTTGTTCTCTGAGGCAAGCCCAAAAGTATCAAGGCACCAAGTCAAGAGATCGTCTTGTGGGTTGGAAAATGAACTAAGTTAGCAAACAAAAGTTGAGATGAAAAGAACAATTCTTAGTCAAAGCACAAGTACCTAGATCAGTGCAAGATGAGCTACTGTGTTTTAGAGGGAAGGCTCCAAAATCAAAGTCGCTACAATGCTGGCAACACACTCGTAGAACTCTAGCTCTCTGTATGAAAATTGTCTCATGCAAATCAAGTCTAACTCTTCAGGAAGTGTTTTTCAGCTCTTCAATTATCATAGCTTCTTCACTTTTCTTGAGTTAAAGATGTAGTCGCTACCATTCTATTTATCGACAACACACATACCAAGCCAAGTCAAACTGAGTTTTTTCGATTGGGTATGAGGTGTATATAGATGCACAATTAAAATAACATGTTAGTGTTTCAGTTTCATCTCTAGTGTTTCTCCACTACCAATAGTCCTGGACAGCACCCAGGCGAAGTAACTTTAGTAACACAAGCATGGCTTCACTATTAGCAAGCCTAGATAGTACCCCAATGGAATCACTTGCTTCACCTCTCTGCACAAGAAGCCTTTTTCTTCTTTCTCCCTTTATTTTATTATTATTATTATTATTTTCATTTTTGAAATAATTGTGGATAGGCACTTATTTATTTCATGAGGCGGAAGAGGGATCCCAACTTATTGAGAGTAGAAGAGCTTATCCCTTTAGAGAAGGATATTTATATATACCTATGACATAGTTGTCACTAGTAGAAAATGAGCAATTAGTGACTAGGTGACTAAAAAAGTTCGTCACTATAGCTTTTCCAAGTGAAATACTACCAAAAATGAGCAATCTTAAGTGATTGAACTAGAAACAACTAACATAAATCACTAATTTAGTCATGGGTTAAAATATGTGACTATCTAATAAGTAATACAACTAAAAATTACTAACATGAATGACTAATTTAGTCTAAGAACAAAAATACAACTGCCTAACAAGTACTACAATAATATGAATCAGCTTTTTATGTTAGTCATCTTAATTGTGTCAAGCAATCTAAACTTACAAGTGATAGGGGATCGAAAGCTTGTTAAAGATTGGTTAAAAGGTTATCCTTCCTTAAACACTTATTCATCCTCGCATGGTGTATATGTGAGACAACTTCTCACTATGTACCTCTAATAATTTATAATTTTAAAATTAAATTTTTTAATTAAAAAATTATTTTATGTATTTTTTAAAAATCTATTCATTGAATCTAATTGGACCTATTTCTAATTTGAAATTAATTTAAAGGGAAATTTTATATTTTAATACTATAATATCAAATAAAAACTACTTTAATTTCATATTAATTCACCTACATCCATCTTAACCCGGAATCTATCAAGCGTTGAGAGGGGTCCAATCTCTCGAGGTGCACACCTTTTTTTCTAGTGAAAAACTTGAGGAAATGTTTTCACCTTGAGAGATTGGATCCCTCTCTGATCTTGATAGTTATAGGGTTAATATGGATCTAGGTTGGTTATATAATACTATATAATATCTATATTTTTATTTGTGTCTCTTTCTTATTCCCTCTCTCTATCTCACCCTCCAAACATACACACACTCTCTCTCCCTCTCTTCCCCTTCTCTCCCTCTCCATCTATATCCTTCTCTCTATTCCCTCCCGCTCTCCTCTCTCCCTCACTCTCTCTCCATGACTCCCTTGTCACCCCCTCTCTCTCGCTCCACATTTCTCCCTCTATGTTTTTCTTGTTCCCTCCCTCTCCTACCCCCTCCAATTCCATCTTTCTCTCCTCATCTCTATCTTCCTTCCTCTCTATCCCTTATCTCCCACCACTCTCTATCTCTTCCCCCAAATCACTCTCCCTCTCTCTCTCTCTCTATCTTCCTTCCAACTCTATCAATATCTCTCGCCCTCCCTATCCTTCTCCATCTCTATGTCTCCATCTCTTTCCCTTCCCCTTCTCTCCCTATCTCTATCCTCTCGTATTCTTTCTCTTCCCTCCTCTCCTCTCTCCCTCACTCTCTCTGCATGTTTCCCTTCTCACTCCTCTCTCTCTACACCTCTATCTCTCCATGTCTTTGTTCTTTCCTCCCTCTCTCTCCCACTCCATGTCTTCAACTCCATCTCTCTCTCTCCTCTCTCTTCCTTCCTCTCGCTCCCTCTCTCCCACCTCACTCTCTCTCCCCCCCATCACTCTCTCTTTCTCTCTCTCTATCCTCCAACTTTTTCATCATCTCGCTCCCTCTCTCCACCCCCTCCCCAACTCTCTCTTAAATTTGATCACATTGTATTGTGTTTAAGAAATTATCTAAATTAGAAAAACTTAATTGGTTGTTAAATATTAAACCTATATTTTGGATCAATCATGCCAAAGAAGATAAAATAATGAAAAACTTTTAAAAAGCATGCAATATATTTAATTTATTATAATTAGTCAATTTTCTTGCTCTCATCCCTTGTATCCTTAGCTATGATGGATTGATGTTGGTTCTTTATATATATATATATATATATATGTATGTGTGTCTATATATATATATGTGTGTGTGTGTATATATATATATATATACACACACACACATATATATATACATATATATATATACACATATATACACACACACACACACACACACACATATATATATATATATATATATATACATATATATACACATATATATGTATATATATATGTGTATATATATATATATATACACACACACACACACACACACACATATATATATATAGATATAGATATAGATATATATATATATATATATATATATATATATATATAGATATATATATATATATATATATATATATATATATATAACCGGCATAGATCATCTTAGCTTAATTTTATTAAAACCTTATTTTAATTTCTATGGGAATATTCTTAGTAATTGTGAGGATAGAGAATTTAGATGTATCTCAAATTGTAACATTTTCCCTTTTAGATTCAATTAAAAAAATGTTGTAAAATTAAATTAAAATAAAATATTTTTTCTATGAAATAAGTTATGGTTTTTTCTATAGCACTGACTAGACCTTATTCTTGCAACTATTCTTATAGCAATGAGACTTAGCTATGACCGGCATCAACTCTTGGCTCTCCTATCAGCATCCTGTCAATGTCCCTCCCTATCTGTGGATTACCCTGTGAGTGGCTATACGTGGTAGCTCATTATAGATTAGCCCTAGATGGGGGAATGAAATAGATTCAAGTTGAAAGAAAGCTAAATATAAAAAGAAACACTTGTATTGACACCGGGCATTGTCTATCTGGACTGGGCTTGTTGCTGTCGAAAACACGACACGGTGTTTCCGCCAATTGAGTCGCATGTGGTATTGATAAGCCATGGTATTGTAACAAAATGGATTTACAAGTTAATATCCATGGTAAAATGAGGGTGAATATCCATGGTTAGCAGTCTTGTCATATTGTTATAAAATATTTGATTGTGAAATAATTTATGTTTTTCGGGCATGTTGTATTCTTATAAAATATTTTGGTTGTGTAATAATTTATGTTTTTTGGGCATGTGGTATTGATAATAATGTTGTCATATTGTTATCAAATATTTGATTGTGAAAGAATTTATGTTTTTTGGGCATGTTGTATTCTTATAAAATATTTTGGTTGTGAAATAATTTATGTTTTTTGGGCATGTGGTATTGATAATACATGGTATTGACCCATGGTATTGTAACAAAGGCTATTTTTTACAAGTTGATAATATCTACTGTAATGTGGGGATGAATATCCACAGTTAGGAATCTTGTCATATTTTTGTAAAATATTTTAGTTGTGAAATAAGTTATGGTTTTTGGACTTGGAGTATTGATAAGCCATGGTATTGGCCCATGGTATTGGTTGTAAAATATTAAACCTATATTTTGGATCAATCATGTCAAAGAAAATAAAATAATGAAAAACTTTAAAAATCATGCACTATATTTAATCTATTATAATTAGTCAATTTGCTTGCTCTCATCCCTTTCTATATATATAGATATATATATATATATATATATATATATATATATATATATATATATATATATATATATATATATATATATATATATATATATATATATATAAAGAACCATCTTAGTTTAATTTTATTAAAACCTTAATTTAATTTCCATGGGAATATGAGGATAGAGGGTTTAGATATATGTCAAATTGTAACATTTTCCCTTTAAGATTCAATTAAAAAAATGTTGTAAAATTAAATTAAATTATTATATTTTTACTATGAAATTATGGTTTTTTGACATGTGGTATTGATAAGCCATGGTATTGGCCCATGGTATTGTAACAAAGCTGATTCACAAGTTAATATTCTGGTAAAGTGAGGGTGAATATCCACGGTTAACAATCTTGTCATATCGTTATAAAATATTTGATTGTGAAATAATTTATGTTTTTTGGGCATGAAATTCCATGATTAAGAAATAAGTTATGTTTTTGGACTGGTAGTATTGATAAGCCATGGTATTGGCCCATGGTGTTGTAACAAAGCCTATTCACAAGTTAATAAGAAAGTCAAAATATAACAAATCAAATTTTATTATTTTTATTAATTTAACTTTTTATTATTAATTGAGGTCAAATTTAAATGTTTACACTCATCCAAATATCATTTTTAACTTCTTCTTCTTTTTAATTTAGCGTCTTAGAAAAAAAAAACAAATTCTTATTAAAAATAAATCATTTAACCCAATTGCAATTTATGTATTTTATTTTACTTTCTTTTATTTTTCTATTATAAATATTTATTTTCTTTTTCATTTCGAGTTTAGTGCTTGGCTCAAATAAAATATTCATAGATTACAACATCAAATTGTAGCACCATATTTTTCTCTACCTTGTCTATATCTACGTGGAAATTCAAGAAGAAGGAAGACCATCAACATGATCTATGGGTTTCATGGGATCTGAACGCTCAAATAAAATATTCACAGATTACAACATCAAATTGTAGCACCATGTTTTTCTCTACCTTGTCTATATCTACGTGGAAATTCCAGAAGAAGGAAGACCATCAACATGATCTATGTGTTTCATGGGATCTGAACCACAGATGGAGTTTGCATGGGAAACACCTTAGGAGAGCATCAACGATTAAATGGAAGAAGGGTAGGGTGATCTATGGGTTTCATGGGATCTGAACCACAGATGGAGTTTGCATGGGAAACACCTTAGGAGAGCATCAACGATTAAATGGAAGAAGGGCAGGGTCACTCGGGGTGGATATTTTGGTAATTTGTACATGGGTATGAATTTGGAATCTATTCTTCCTTTTTACTAAAGAGGCTATTCTTCCTTTTTACTAAAGAGGACTTTTGTTCATACCGGTAAATAATTTTTAGGGTTTATATGATCAAAGCATAAACTTTATCTAGAGTTGACGGTTTGATGATTATGATAAGGGCAAGGTCATTAGTCGTGGATATTTTGGTAATTTGTACATGGGTATGAATTTGGACTCTGTT
Organism: Pinus tabuliformis; assembly: GCA_031772625.1. Lineage (NCBI taxonomy): Eukaryota > Viridiplantae > Streptophyta > Pinopsida > Pinales > Pinaceae > Pinus > Pinus tabuliformis. The sequence continues at coordinate 1,433,314,995 of CM062816.1, forward strand.
CTTCCTTTTACTAAAGAGGATTTTTGTTCTTATGGGTAAATAATTTCTAGGGTTTATATGATCAAAGCATAAATTTTATCTGGAGTTGAGGGTTTTATGATAATGATATTTTGGTAATTTGTATATGGGTCTGAAAGTTGGACTCTGTTCTTCCTTTTTACTAAAGAATATTTTTGTTTTTATGGGTAAATAATTTTGAGGGCTTATACCATCAAATAATAAATTTTATGAGTTGAGAGTTTAATGATTATGATAATGCAGATCTTGACTGCGGCCAACAATTCATCAAAAGACGATGAAAAATTAATCATTTTGCATGTCCTTATTATACAAAGGGTTTAATGATTATGATAATGCAGATCTTGATTGCAGCCAATAATTCATCAAAAGACAATGCAAAAGTAATCAATTTATGAGTTGAGAGTTTAATGATTATGATAATGCAGATCTTGATTGCAGCCAACAATTCATCAAAAGACAATGCAAAAGTAATCATTTTGCATGTCCTTATTATACAAACGGTTTAATGATTATGATAGACAATGCACAAGTAAGCATTTTTCATGTCCTTATTATACAAAGGGTTTAATGATTATGATAATGCAGATCTTGATTGTTCAACAATACATCAAAAGACAATGGACAAGTAATCATTTTGCATGTCCTTATTATATAGATCACTTCTCTCCTCCCTAAATTTTCTAGGGTTAGAATGCATGAAATTTTTTTTTTCTTTTCACCTTTTTTAGTGGTTGATTGTTTGTGTAATGGACCCTACCATGCCAAAATTAAAAGGGCTCAGGTGATGCAAGAAAATTTTATGGTCGGATGCAAATGGTAGACCTTCCTCAAAATTTGTTACCTGAAATTAAAATTTCTTGTAATCATGAACATAAAATATTTTCTGTTTCATCCTTAGATTCTGATCCCAATGCATATAGTTTTAAACCATGTTATTATATTTTAAGTAGAATATACTTAGATCCGTTAAACCTTACAAATCACCAAATCTTAGGTTAATTTCACCTAAAAAGAAATAATTTGAATGGATTTTGCAATTTAGATTCAATTCTTATAGACAATTATTAAAAATGGAAGAACTCAATGGTTTGATAACTTTTACCCACCCATCAATTTCGAAGACCTTTGGTATTATTCTGAACCTAAACAGAGAGAGTAGAAGAAGAAGAGGATCCTAGATGAGGTGGACCCTAACCTGCTTGATACTTTTCAAAAGTTGGGCATGCCCTTGACTAGAAGAAGAGATTAACCAACATTGTTGTAGATGTTGTTCTCGATAGTGTTTTCATTGCTACCATGCATAGGTAGACTCTATAGGTAGATGAGGTTATCTTTTGTCCATTAGAAGAGGTAATTCAAGAGTATCTTTATCTAGTCAAGAAGTAGCTTGGCAAGGTTGTTGCTCTTACTGATAACTATTATATTGCATTGAATTTTTAATTTTTTTAGTGATAGCTCCTTCTATTAAATATCCAAACACACTTTGTCACCCATGGAAATATCCACTTATTTCAGGATGTATGAGAGGGAGACCAGGCATTTTGAGAGGACTCTTATTTTTGTAAATGAGAGGAGTTCTATGAGGCGAGAGGAGTTCTGTGAAATATATTGAAGGATGAACTATACCATTTTATGACACCAATCATCTCCATTCCACAGTAGTGGATCTCTATTGCACCGAGGGAGCAATGATAAAGTATTCCACTGTAAATAATTGGTTTGTTTGGGAAGAGGAATGCAAATGTAGGATTTATAATTTTATTAGGAAATGAGGTTTTTACGATGAAGACAAATCAAGGATTTCATGGACCTGAGTAGAGACTAGTTCAACAATCACCTAGAAATACTCAAGAATCATTTTGAAATGTGATGATGCAATTGGAGAGTTACATTCTGTTACCTTGAAAAATAACTATCAATAGGGGGGGACAAAGAGGATTGTTTCTAAAACTATATATATAGGAAAGTCAAGGGAATACTACAGAGGATTTGTGCAGATGCAATCAAATTATCATAATGCAAGGAATTTTTCACAGTGTGTTTTGATGTTCATCAGTGACCAGGAAGCTAAAAATACTTATAGTTACATTGAGGTACAATTGAGCTACATTCTAAAGTCTCTAATTTCATTAATTGATAAACCTTCTTGTGTCCTTGTCTCTCTTAATTTCATTGTGGTAGGAATGGAATGGGTTAAAAAATCAAGCATATCATTGAGTCAAATAGAAACCCACATGTCGCTACATATCATTGTGCATACGCTTTGGTTTTTATAAAAGTAGAAGTGAAAAATATGATGTGTACACACACAAAAAATCCTAGCATGTATGATGAATCCCCCTCCAATTCCATTTTCTATGGTGACATTTTATTTTCTTTGTTTATACAAGTCATCTAGCCACATAATGGCCATTATGAAATGTTGAGGTATATGTCATATAAATATTTTATAGTCTACTTTATTTTATATTCAAGTATTCATCCTCTTTCATGTCTTAGAGTCTGCATTGTATCTTCTTTCATTTTCAATAGAGGAACTCAATATTGATGGTAAGAAGCAATAATTGAAGAAAGAGGAGAACGATAACACTAGAGTGACAAATGCAAAATGAGAGAGAGAAGAGAATGTGTCTAGTGATACCCTTAGAGCCAATATCTTGCATAAGACACACTCATAGAGACTGATGGTCAAGCCTTCAGAGTTGGTGAATTCACCTACAATGCTTTGGCAACACATTTTTGAAATGATGAAACAATATTTCATGTGTAAATTGTAGTCCAACCCATATTAAGTTGGAAAGTCATATTGTAATACTTGATATTTTATATAATAAAATTTGTATGGTTGAAATTATTTTTATTTGCACTTGATATTATTTAGTCTTGTAATTATCATATGTAACTTTGCGTTACCATATTAGATAAACATCCACATTGTATGACATTTTCTTAAAATTTAGTTGCAAAATCATATTAATTAATTTATGGTGATTAATAATAAACACATAAAATAAATCTAAAACCAATAAATTAGTAGTTTATATTAATTAATGATGAACTCGAATAAAATGAATATATGACTAAATTAGTCATTTATAAGGATTATGAATGAAATTAAACGAAATGAATAGAAACTACTATATTAGTCGTTTACATAATGAATATGAAAATAACAAAAAAAGATAAATGACTACTACAAATGATAATTTTTTTATAATTAAACGATGACTAAATTTTTCATATACACAACTATTAGTAGCTAATTTACATAATTTTATAAGATGACTAAAATTTAGTCATATTTCTTTGGTCATTAATTGGTTTTAAATGATGACTAAAATTTGCATGTTTATGACTATTAGTAGCGAATTTACAGTATCTTATAACATGACTAGCATTTTGGTCACTTTTCTTTGGTCATTAATTGCGACAATTAATGACTAAACTAATGAAAAATTAATGACTAAATTAATGACTAAATATATTACTAGATGGTAAAAATGAGGAAATCAATTAATGACTAAGCTAAAAATGACTAAAAGTTGGTCACGTTATAAGATACTGTAAATTAGCTACTATTGGCCACCGACTGAAAAATGGTTGTTTATATGCAAATTTTAGTTGTTTTTTTAATAACTAATTAGCCATTTTGTACTAGTGTGTTAGGGATCTTCACCTCTCACTCTACTTGAATGAGTTGACAAGGGTTAACTGAAAATAGAAAACCAATTAGAGTAGGTTGTACTAGTTAAGAGTGCAAGCATCGTGATTTCACCATGACTCTCTCTGAAAGGAACGTATTTTCCATCACGGTATCATCAACTAGAACAAATGAAAGACTCACACAAAGAGAGAGAATAGAGAGGTAACAAATTGTTGATAGTTGTACAAGTTCCTCTTGGATTTCACCATGCTTATCTAAGAAACTAAACATGGTTTCATGTGAAAACTAACCTATTGGTGAAAGGAAAACAAACCGTGGAAATTAGCGGGATAAAGAAAAATAATGTAAGCAAATCAGGAAACAAACAACAAAAGGAAACATTACTTCTACTCCTAACCTAAGTAGAACATAGGCCAACTCATGTAAAGTGATACTTCCAATGAAGCCATTGCTGCATTGGTTTGTCCATGTAGGCGAGAACATGGTCGACAGGAAATATATACAAGAAAACCAACCAACAAGAAATATCAAATAATTCAAACCAATACATTTGAAGCTTGAATGCATTTGTAGCAAAGTGAAAATAGAAGGCACATGAAAGGTACTCTTCATATGTATCATGGTGTCTTAACACATTGAGAGTTGAATATGAGCATGTACATACCTTCGGACTTCCAAAATGAACAAACATAAAGAAAGAAGAAAACTTTCATTTCACAACACTGATTGTGGCATACAACTCCTCCAATCCTTGAGCAATAAGATCATGTGATTCCCATGGAGGATGCGAAAATGGTAAGATAGATTGATTTTCAATGTGAACAATAGAGTAATGAGGAGCCTGGAAAAATTCAACATATTTATGACCTGAAGTGGAAATTACCTCAAGGCTACGTGAACTTGAAATAACCATCAGTTTGGGGTGGAATACCTCGACAACTTGAGGAGTTTCCAGTTCATCAGAAGATCAATCATCAAAGACCGATGACTTAGAATGATCAACAGTAAACAAATTAACATCATTATTAGATGAATGAATGAAAAGATCATGACAGCTGGGGTCACAAATATCAAGATGATGGGAAAAAACATCCTCATGATTTGATGAATCGTAAAAAGGTGGCAATGGAAAATGAGAAATTTCACCCTCTATTTTTTTCGGAAAGGTAAGTTGAGAGATTGGGAGGATCAGGGAAGATAGATTTGTCCTCTCTGCATTGAAAAGAAAAATTGGCATTCCATTTGTTGTGTAAATGATCAGAAGTAGAAACATATGGAAATGAATTTTCAGTAGATGGAACAGAACTAACAGAGTCATGGAAGGTGTCAAGATAAAGAGGATGATGTGAAGATAGAAGGAGGTCATCCTTCACTGCATATTCTTGTTTAGGCTCCCGCACATACGCATCTAAAATGATATCGCAAGTTGGGTGTTCAACAATAACTCCATCTAGAACTTGATCCTCATTAACATCACATGTGATGTCCAAGATGGATGAAATTAATAAATGAAAACCCAAAGGATCAAAGTGACTAAAGGATGGAGGATGAGGAGATAATACCACATGATAACCATTGGAGTTTCATTCCAAATTTGTGTAGAAATCTTGAGCAGGTGGGATAGGAGGAGATGGTGATAGATCAACAGGTGGAAACTCATCTTCTCCCACCTCGACCTGTAGAGCTAGAGTTTTTCGATGAGAAAGGGATGGAGGGTTAGTAGGGACAACAACCTTTTCTATCTTAGATTTAGAAGCTCTAGCAACGAGGTATATTGGGAGAGGTTCAAAGATTCTAGCTCATTTGGATTGTCAAAAATGTGAACAACATATTGAAATATTTCATCGAAGAATTCTGAGTCAACTTAATCTTGAGGAAATTCAAAACAACAGTGAAGAAAATGATCGTGAAATATTGAAGAGGTTCGTTAGGTGATTTTTGGGATTTTAAATCTTTTCTATTAAGGACCTTACAGTCATAAAGAATGAAAGTAGACATAGTCCTCTAAAAAATTGATCAAAAGAGTGTATAAAGGCTACAAGAAATGTGTGACACCATTTCTTTGCACGCCCTTGGAACATAAAAGCGAACAACCCATAGGAAATATCATTAAATGGGACATCATGTGTGTCACATAAACCAACAAAATAAAGTGTATGCCTGAGCAAGGTTGTTCCACCCTCGCCATCAAAACATATACCTAGAAAAGTCATCTAAAATGCTCACCGACACTTCACAATGAGCAGACATAGAAAAACATGTCTAGGTTTTGATTTGGACAGAAGTCATGAAACATGTGTAGAAATTAAAAATATACTTCAAGGGTTCATCTTGTCATATGACCCTCTATCTAGCACCAGAACTGTTTATAGTGGTAGACCCACCCACATTTAGGCGGTCTCCTCGATATGAAGTCCCAACTAGACCTCACATCATTTGGAGTAGGAGTCCCAATAGTGGGTGGTAATGTAACACCTTGATTGTGGTAGCATGCAAAGGAAAGTATGATCACTTTGGGCAAGACCAAGTGTGTGACCCTATGGAGAGTCAAGTGCGATGAATGAAGGTTCTAACACACAAAGGGGAAAATGAAGCATGCCCCTTAGAATCTTGTAATAGTCCGCGGCTTGAAATCGACACATGAGCGGAATGGAATCAAAAGATAAAATACATAATAGTCCGCAAATTAAAGTAATGAGTTAATCCAACAAGACACATTCAACAAGATTCATACAAATTCATACAAATTAGTTCATAAGCATATGCATAAGTTAAATAACATACATTGCTAAAAAAACAAGAATACTACTACTACATTAACAACATAAGCGTGAAAGTGTGTTGGCTCTGATATTATTATTATAAGTGAAGGTTCCATTAATACATACACCATTGACGACCATTGGCCCCAATAGTGGAAAATTGCAGTCAAGAACACCTGCTCCTCCAAACAAGTATACTCTCTCTACACTATGGAGAAGCCAAGGCTCTTCAAAATACTCCCAAGCCTTCTCTAACACTAAGCCCTGCCAAAAGCTTGGCTTCGAAAAACATGTTCTATGAGTTATGAATTTCTATTTGTAAGAAAGGGTGGGGTGACCCTAGACATTCCCCTTTGTGACTTTTTGACTTCCCTCCTGACTCATCAACTTATTGACTAAATGACACATTAAATTACATAATGACTTTTCATATTCCAATATTGGCACTTGGAATTTCACTTACAACATATTTACAAATAATATTAGATTTTACACATGTACCCATGTAAGACAAAATAGGCTAGAGACAACTTGACAATATAAAACACTATGATTCCAAAGTTTGGGGAAAGAACAACTTGGTGACCTGTACTTGGTTCTTCGCGACTACATATTACTGCCAAGCTTCGTCTGGTATGATGGTGTACCCAAACTATTAGATGATGTCTTTCTTAAAGCAGACTCTTTCCTCCATGGCATCCAAGTGTATGGTCTTTGAACATGTATCGAACTTGTTTTGAAGCATGAGAAACATGGTCTTGACCATGACAGGACCACCGATGTAGTTATGTATGTTGTGTGCATTTAGCTCCAAGTCTTTCTTGGCAGCCTCTTATCTTAGCTACTCTAAGTACTCATCGATCTCAAGCCTTACATGGTTCTTGGATTTAACATCATTGAGGAAACCAATTGATGGGATCCTCTGCTTTCTCGCCATGACATCCAAACTATTGTAAAGCTGCACATATGGGACCTATATGTTGCTGATGAATGGGGCAATCTCCTCGTAGTCATGGATCAAAATTCAAACCTTTTCTTTCTCCATATCTTCCTATGGCTTCATCTTCTTCGCTAAGTCAAACGAGCCCCCTTTGTACCGCATTTTCCACTCTTGTACACGGGCGATGGAAGCATGTATGTTATTGAGAGTTTGAACAAACTCTTTGCTCCATTGCTATAAGACACACACAGACAACTTCTTTATGAACAGTGACAAATATGCCATAGATATTCTGCATGGTATCACCAAGTGTTGATACTTCAACAAATATCATTGTCTTCATCTCTCCTAATGTGGAAATTGCATTATGCACTGACACTCGAACTTGTTATGCCTCTTGCTTGACAACGTGCAATTTCTTTGCTAGTTGTTCATTTTCAGTCGTCAAGTACTTAACATTTGAGCCTTTTTCTTCTACATAGTCCAAGTTGGCATTGACAAGGGCAGTTGGATGCTTCCTAGTGTATGAAACTATTAACATTTCATTTATGAATGTAGGTGATGCATGATCATGTAGAAAGTACTTTCTTTGCACATGTACAATCATCTTGTAGAATTCATTAAATGATAAATTTTACACATCCATAACTAGAACATCGTCAAGGATAACAGCATCTTCTCGCTCGCTCGTGGAGATAGAGAGATGACCTATGGTGCTCTCAGAATCAAGTTAACATCTCCATTATGTGGCTCTTGTTCCAACTCCATGTCTACCACCTCAATCAATTTCTCAATCTACTGAGCAAGCTCCTAATCTTGCATCTGCTCATCTTCCTCCTTTGTTGTTGGTTGTTCTAACTCTTCAAACTATATGGGCACTATTTACTCTATCATCACACCTTGCCTTTGTTCTTCTTCTTGCTTCTTCTTATCTTCCTGTTCTTTCCTCCTCAACTCATGTTCTTCCTTTGGTTCTTGTTTTACTTGTTGTGATCTCAGTTTTTCTATCTGCAAGCTCTAGTTTTATCTCTTGCTCTGCTCTATTGTTTGTACCCTCTACTTCCTTTTTCTTCTGCTGCCAAAGCTGCCTGCATGAAGATTGAATTTTATTTCACTCTCTAGCTTTATTCTCCTTCTATTCTATCAACTACTTCCTCTTTCCCTGATCTTGTACTAGATTTTTGCCTTATGCTACTGCTGCTAGACTTGCTGCCATGTTAGTGTTGACTCATTTTCTATTAACAGTTGAGTGTCTGAGCATATTTGCAAGTTAACTAGCACTTTCTCAACTGCTTCCCCAGTACTATTTTCAGTAGCCTCTCTTGAAGTGCCTCTCTATGCTACCATGGTAACAATGACCGATGGAGAGAAGTACTTCATGAGTGTGGTACTTGTGTGGTAGAAAGGACACTCATGGAAAGAAAACATTATTTGTTGCAAATATAACTTCACAGCATGATCAAACATAAATCAGGGCATCTAATTGAGGGATTGCATAATTTTAACTAGCAGGGGTGACTAACTGAATGTGGGAATTGTGCACTACAAAGTGCCAACTTTCAGTGTGGAAGCTTAATGATTGGAACTACGTAGTTCAGTGTGGGCTAGGGCATGGGAGAGATTGCACATTGTTTAGTCTTAGTGGCCAAGTTCGGAGACTGGCTCCTGGAACTGAGCAGTGTGCCATTGGAACCAACCTAGGTTAAGATCCAGAAGCCAAGTGAGAGGATTGAGTCTCTAGATTGCATAGAGGTAACTATGCACAGTGAGGTTTGGGTAAGGGGACCGAGATCTGCCTAAGGGGAGTATGAAAAACAAGTAGATATGAAGGATTATGTGATGTTGAGTGCATATCTGACTAATGTTTTATGCATGCATGTGGAAAAAGTGCAACAATTGATTAAACTAAAGGAAAATGAAGCACGTGAAGAGAATCGCCACAACGGCGACCGTTGGTACAAAAAAGGGAAAACTTATGTGACATGGGAAAGGAAATTCATAACTTGAAGAAACACTTCTACAAGCTAAAACAAGTTAAAACACCAAAAATCATGCAAATAAACAAGTGAAACAACACTCTCGCAAGCCAAAAAACAAAAAGAAACATAAAAGGCAAAAGATGATAGAAGAAAAACTCACCCAGAAAAGCGATGACAATGCTCTGAAGGTTCCTTGATCTCCTCGAGAATGATATATATGGATGTTAGAATCTATGAATGAGCTTTATAGGCATCCATTACATAGGATTGAGAAAATTGGAATTTATGATGTGCATGCCTAAGATCAAGGACAAAAGAAACACTTGGCAAAAACTTATAAAGAAAGCACAAGTGCCTCCTTTGAGTTACTAAAAATAGATCCATATTTTTTAGGGATGCATTTATTTTTTTGGGAAAAATTCCATGCATTTCCCAGAATATTGTGTAGTTCTAGGAAGGACTAGACAACTCTTAGGCTCATGCACAACACAATTTGTGAGCACAATGGGGTCTGTGAAATTTCTGGGCTCAATGGCTCAAGGATGACTCTCTTATCTACGTAACTTCCTAGCTCAAAGTTGGCTTCCATTCTGTACTATGCATTTTCTAAGCTCAAGGGTCATTATTAGTTAGCACTGTGCAATTCCCAACATTAAAGCTAGTTTCCCTCAAGAATTTCGTAACCCTCTGAGGCAAGCCCAAAAATGTCAAGGGACCAAGTCAGGAGATCAACTTGTGGGTTATAAAATGAACTAAGTAAGCAAATAGAATCCAACATAAAAATAACAAAGCTCAGTCGAAGCACAAGTACTTGGAACAATGCAATATGAGTTGCTATGGTTTAGAAGGAAGGCTCCAAAATCAAAGCATAGGAAATTTTCTGGAGGGTGGTTGTAGCTACTACAACAACAAGATAATATCTCCTTATTTCAATTCTTGGTGGATGGGCATTCCAAGAACTCTCAATCTCTTAGTTGATATTCCAATTGTAGTTCCATGTGACCAAATCCCTGATCAAAACTTTGGAAGTTTCTCTCATATGTTGTCATGAATGTGATTTCTTCCACATGAAAAAACTATGCTTTCTTACCTAATCGTGACGTGTTGTCCTCATATGGAATATTTGTGGCACTTTTTGGTCACCATAAATCTCCTCCCATGCAATTACACATGCAAATCATGTTCTCTTGAAAAAGTAGGTGTACAGTTCAGCTTGTAGGTCTACACAATAGTCTTTAAAGTGATTAATGTCAACCCAAGTAGTGTGCTAGATGTTAACTATGGATAGATGGGCGATGGGATACCTAATAATATAAATAATTGACATCCTTTAGGAATTAGTGTGAATAAAATTCTCATACTGTGAAGGTGCCATGAAGTCTTAAGATGTTTTGTGACTTAAATTTGCAATGAAAGCATTTTATTGTCAACAACCAATCCATGCTTAGAGGAATTTTGCATTATTTCATTGAAAGCATTCCCAATTGTTTGTGTCCTTGTGAAGAATAGAATGTGTGAGTCAGTTGTAGCAAATCCTACTTTGTATAATAGTTCACATTTATATTCCTAATGTGTAATATTTTGGAACTTTCTTTTAAAAAGCAAAAGGTGCAGATAACACTGAAACTCTGTCAAGATGAGATGAGTTTCAACTAAAGACTCTACCATTCAGTAATGTAGTTTGAAGTTTTAATAATTTATTGATCAATTAGAGATCTGATGGTTATTTGTAGAGATTAATTTTGACGTGTATATATCCATATTTTTCTTATATAACCCTCAAATACTGACGATTTTAAAATTTTCACATCGCTCACAAATGTTACCTAGGTTTTCAAATTGTCAAATTAATAACTGAATTTGAATATTCACTTATATATATATATATATATATATATATATATATATATATATATATATATATATATACAACAAAAGAAATTTGTGGTTGACAGTCCAAGATAAGCATAGCACCATGACACACCCACAATACAAAGACTTTAAGATGAGGTTTCAAGATAGGCATAGACTAGTCCATAGTGGATGTTTGGACTTAATAGGAAAACATGGTCTCTCTCTTATTTCAAACCATGTGATCTTACATTTAACCCTTAATCATAAAGCATGAACATTGAAGCCTTAGGCTTAAATGTTGAGACTCACACAACATGTCCACAGCAATGGGAAATTATTATTCTATATAAAACACTTACTAACTTTTCCTATTTGTGTAGTTCAAATAGCTTTTTTCTTTTGATTTTGAGAGTTATATTAGTGTTGGAACACTTTATTTTTTATAAAATGGGTTTATTTATTAGTTTTGTTAAAAAACAAATCCACTTTGTGCTTGGATATCAAAATCTCAAATGAGTCATTACCAAGGCTATCGTGCTTTTGATACATTCACACATGACTCAACATAGTTAGGTTTGTCCGTTTTAGGGGTTAGCATGTTCGAGGAAGTCTCCACTCTTGTTCTTTTTCAAAAAGTTATGAATTTAGATTTTTTGAAATGTTAAAATCTTCCCAAATTTCTACATGAAAGTGACTTGAAACTTGTATTATTATTTCTAATGTCCACCTTAAGTGGAGCTCATCAAATTGAAATATAACATTAATTGCGCATTTTCAAAATACATTATACCTAATGGCTTTGACCAAGCTACTCGAAAATTTTTCAAGAATAGCTTAGCATAATTTTTAAAACCTTTGAAATATATAAATAGTCCTTTGATTATACATAATTGCAAGAAATTATTTGCTAGCTCAGCATTACGAATAAAAGTGGTTGATTTGATCATTTTAAATTATTATAAAGCATATAAATATATTATATTACTTGATTCAATATTATTTTATGTTCAAGGAAGAATTAAAAAAATTACTAAAACATAACATGAAATTTATACTAATTCAAAAAAGTGTCTTTACATTAATAGAAAAAATAAACAAAAATACATAATAAATAATATCTAAATGATAAGGTCATCTCCTAGATTGTTCCAGTGCCGCATAACAATCCAAAATTAATGTATCCTCTCACTTCAAGTTAAAAGGGATGGCCTCCCTTATCATAAAGGTGTGTTCCCTGTAATTCATATAATTTTATATTCAACGATGAATCTTTTTTATTTGGCCAGATTATAGATAACAAGAAAAATTGTAGATGGTTAAGCTTTATATGTAAAATAAACTTACAAGCAACATAGTATTTGTGATTCAAATGAAAGGTCTAGTATGAAATTCAAATAATTAACAATATAATAAAAATAAGACACAAAACAAAACTAAAATATAAACAATAGAAGGTTAAAAAATGAGTTATAAGTACTCATATATCTCGAGTATTGTACTATCTGCTACAACAATACAGTGAGACATCATCCGTCATCATGTATTATACAGTGAGACATCATCCGTCATCATGCACAAAGTAGATATACGAAAAAATATAATCCGACAATAATATATATTGACAGATAAATGAATTCAACAAAGCCTCTAACAAACCACCAATGATTATTTCGGTTGTTGACTTATTAATCTTTCTCAAAATATATTTGTAGCAGTAACTCAACAAAAGGTTAAGATAAAATACATACATATGTGCTGACATTGTATGATATTTAAATGAAATATTGTAATTGAATAAGCAATGTCATGCACTAACACATTCAATTAGCATAGACCAAATATTTCAATTCGAATATCCAAAATAGTATGTATATGTATGAGAATAAACAAATAAAATAGGTTTCAAATGAATCATAAATATATCGTCAATTAATAACCCACAAGTTTATCTCAAAATTACCTAACATAGAACTTCACAGTCTTTGCAAATCAATGAATACAACATGTGTAATCAAAGCTCAAGACATAAGTTTCCTTATCCTAAGAGCCAGCCCCCTCAAATTAGAAATGAGGTCATTTTATACAAACATTTCAACTTAATAAAGTAAAATTAAATAAAAATAAACTAAACTAAAATAATCTTTGGACAACATTTCAGTTTTTTGACGATAACTTAGTAACTTTGGGCATTTTATTTACACTAACGACTAGCACTTGGGACTAAGGAATTTTCATGTTCCTCTTATTTGACTTTAGAAAGATCATTGTGGCTTCAACTTCATCATTCGCTTCATCAACTTGCTCAACTTTCGAATGTAAATGTGGAACCACTGCAGAACCTTGTTGTAAGGACGAGCTGTTGGAAAGAACCTTTGAGTTTCATGAATTTATCATAGTCATACTTTGACATCCACTACTTATTTTTAAGTTTTGATCAAGCTAGAAAAATATATTATCTGAGCTAATACCTAGGAGTAGGAAACTATTGGATCATATTGTCAAGGAGTGTTAAGACACCTATTTATCTGAAAAGGGAATCCACTACTATCTGAATTGAGTTAGTTCACTCCTTGGTAAAAGGGAGACATCCAAAATCTGTATTTACTTTCTTTAAAGCCTCTTCATATATTAGCTCTCTAAAAAACCAACCATTATCTCTCTAGATAGAATGAATGCTAATATTTGTATGAAATTCCACTTCACTTTAAACTTATCAATGATTCCCATGGAATTGGAAGTTTGGGTATTCATCCCCTCAAAAGTATTCCTTATTTATTTTAATGCTGAAATATTTAGAAGGCATTGATCTCTGAAGGGAAAATATAAGGTTTGCAGGGTTTCATCTTCCATTGAATTCACACAATCAATCGTTGAGTGAACATCCTTTAATCTTTCTTCCAGGGGAGCGTTCATATTCTTGGCTTTTATATTTCCATTAGATATTATAGTTTTCTCACATTACTGCAACATGCCAGAATAAGATATTATTTTAAGGATTTTATCAGCAATCATGACCCATATTTTATTTTTGGCTTGCAGAGAATATACCTCCCTAATGCAATATTCGCAACATATTTCTGCAGGGACTAAATCTTGGATTTCTTTCTTTTTGATATCTCTTGCAGTTATGTGATGTTGATATTATTTATTTCAATTTGGTTTTTCCATCGTTCATTTGATTTTTCCCTTACACATTGTTATTCCTTTAGCTATGTTTCTAATTCAGTGATTTTTACCTCATATAGCTTGATTTTGTGAGGTTCAACATTTCCTCATGAGTCATGTTTAAGGGCTTTCTTAACATATTTATTTTCATTTTCCTTAGACTCCTGGATCAACTTACATAATTTCATCTTCAAGGTATTAAATTGAGCCCCCTTCATGATTAATCATCATTTTATTTCCTCTAATATTTTGTTCTCATCTTCTTTTTTCTATACAATTTCAACGAAAGTTGTCAGGTTATAGGGTGGATTCTTTAAAGCCAACTTTAGATTTTGATTCCTTTGTCTTTTTCTTTTAATAACTTGTTGGCCATAGATCCATCTTAGACCAACATAATTGGTTAATCTTTTTTTTGTCAATATCTTCATTCTACTTCAATTGAGTCTTAGTAGCAGTTTTAGCATCCTTTAGCTATGCTTTGACTTTTGTGAGGATGGTTTTGAGCTTTTTTTTATTCACAGTGGATTCCAGTAATCCTCTCAGTACTACTTCACCATTCTACTTATGCCATTAAACTATATATGTATCTTGAACCTTGGTTAAGTTTATACTAATAGAGGTAGCCTTTGAACCAATGGGTGGTGCCTATCCATCAATTTATTGTTGTACCACTGTCATATTAAACATATTTCAACCAAAGTTAGTCTTTCATAAGAACCTAGGTCCCATGTAGGAGGTCATGTCCTTCATTGTGATTTCATCTATAACTCCTACTTCTCCCACAATTGTTATCAACTCCTAACCATTGGCCATTATAGTTTTTTATGTCCTAACATTTATAATTATTCATAATTATTTTTCTCGGGATTCTTTAGGTTCAACTTATTCCATTGAATCATGTATCTATTTTAATAATTCTTCATTCGCATTTTGAAGGTTAGATACATCAACAACACAATTATTAATCTTTTTATTTGATGAAAGTTGTACCTCATCAAGGGTGATTGCATCCACTTTCCTTTTCAATGAGTTTACTTGAAGGTTGTCACCTCTAACCTCTGTCTTCTTATGGAAAACCTGATTTACCTCTTGGGTTAACATATTACCTTTGATAGGGATTTCCTCTATTTGGGCAAACTCAATAATGACTTCCTTCAGTACTTGTATATCAACTCGATGTTCATCATTTTGAGACAATACATCAGCATTAACCAATAAATTTAAAAACATGTGTTTTGACTCATCAATATAGACAGATAAAAAAACTTTCCTTCTTGCATCCAATATTATATGTAGAGGATTATAATCCCAATAAGAATCGTTTCCAAGCTCGTAAGGCACCAATTCCTGCTTAATAATGTTTGGGGAAGGTTTGTGCTTAATCATATAAAAACCTACCCCAAATGGTGTCACAAGTAATGCCTTTTGACTTTGTAAAATAAAATGAAATTCATTTAAATGCATTTTTTGGGTGGCGACCTCCAAGGTGAAAAGATTAGGGCTAATGAACTGAGGAAGGTGACATGATTTTCCCTCGAAACCATCGACTCACATTATGGAAATATGGGGCAGAAGGTACCAATTAGTAACGTTGGTATCCTTTGATAGGCATAGTATTTTCCTAAGATATTTTCATATCCAATCCAATGTTTTAATCAATAGTTTAACTCACAAATAAAATTAAAATCGATCAATATTCTTCACATACGTTATAGGGATTCTTCCAGGATAAGGTATCTGATTCTATCGATCTCTTTGCTTTTCTTTTCCTTCATGATCCTTAAGTGTCTTTACCAAATTTTTTCTAACAAAGTAGTGAGGATAGTGAAACATGATTAAATGTATCAAGTAAGTACAGTTTCAAACAAAATTGAATAGTTGGAACTATACAAAAGTCAACATAGATATTCCTCTTCAAATATCCTAGAAACTTTATCACAAGCTCACTGGGATTTGCTAATACTTCTTAAACACATAAAATATCTTTCTATGTTTTCAAATAATAAGAAAAACCCTAAAAGATAGATAAAAGTGAAGAAATAGTTTGATGTAAGGGTTTAAGTAGCCTCATTCAGATGGGCAGTACTACTTCTTAAATCTCATCTGGGTTTTTTAGTAGACTTTGTAAGAGTTTTAGTTTCTCTTCTTCTACCTAGATAATAAAATATTAACATAACCTTTTATCAGCAATGTTCCTTCCTCAACTAGGTAAGTTAAGAGCTTTGGCTAGATCCTATTCAAAAATTCCAAAAATAGTTTACCATTAATAGGACAAACAATAACTCTTGACTGTTGGTTGAAACTCTCTGTTAGCAAAAAATTTGTATCAAGGTCATAATGCATGGCCAACAAAGCTACCCAGATTAATAATCTTCTTATTAAACATTGATATAAGCTAGGAGTTGCACTAGACACCAATTTTCTTGTAAGAGTATAAATATTGGCATTTTCTTCCAGGTTGTCCCTAATTTGAGCTAAAAGACCAGCAATATTTTATCCTACGGAGTCTAGAACCATGCTTGTATAACAAAATTCCATTAGAGACTGACACAGAACAATGCTATAACTTTCTAATAATAGAATTTAGAGTAGTTATTATTTTTTTGGACCTGGTTGATTGGACCTTTACTAAAATCTACCGAGTTTGAAGGAAATGGCCTTGTAGAATGAAATGGATATGTTGCATGCAAATCTGGGTTTAAATTACAATTTAACATCATTAAAATTATGTGTACTACATATAAATTTTGTAATACACCACCTTACACAAAATTTATTAGTTTTGTTTAACGAAATGACCCATGTCTGATCATGGCCAATCACATTAGAAAAATGCATAAGTATGGTCTATTAGGTTGGAAAGGGCCTTTAATTTTTGTGAATATCATGATCCAACATGACATCAAGGTCATCAATATGCTTATCAAGGCCATTAATATTCTTATTTCACTAGATGATAGTGAGTTGTTGAGAGGACAATATGGAGGACATAAATTTCCATCTAACAGGTTATAATAGCCATCAAATCAAATCAATATAGGTAGTTTGATATTGGTGGATAATGAAAACAACCTTAAACCACACGAGGGTCAACAAGAAATGTTCTTTACTGACCATTGGATGTAGAGAACATCAGTCGTTGGATGTTATTGAACAAAGAGAGCCACACAAATGCAACCTTTGCTTACCATTTAATATAGAACTATGAAATTGTATCAAATCACCTAGGAGTATTAGATGCATTAGATGGTCAGGAAAAAAGAATCTCATTCAACCTACCATCGAATATTATATTCTAAAGGTTGTTAATATTTTAATGTGTTCACAATTTCCATGGGAGATGACTAAATAGGGATTCAAACATAGGATTTCAACCTCACTAAACATAATACTTAATATGAAATCAAAAGACCTATGCATATCCCTTTGATTCTTGATTATCAAAAAGGATGTAAACAAAAGGCTCTTATTTTTTAAAAAGTGAAGCTAGGGTTCAAATATGGCTACAATATTTGGCTCTGACAGGGCATACCTCTTCATTATAAAGTGGTAAGAATTAAGACTAGATTCCTTCTATTGTGTCAATGATGTTTTGTTAGCAACTGACGAAATTCATTTAAAGTCAAATGTCCAATCACATGAGCGAAATAAATGTATTGTATCGGTTATCAATTTGAAAGGATATTGAAGTGATTGGTGATATAAATAATGAAGTTGATGTGAATTTATATGAATAATCAACATGGTTGTTTCGTTATTTTTCATTTTCACTTCATCATTCATCGTCCATAATCTAGAGAAAGTTAGTCGATTTACATGCAACGATCATGGATATTTCCATAGCTCAAACCCTGTGCGATGAAGAACTTCATGTGAAGCTAGACCATATGTTAGAAGAGCTAGAAGGGTTAAAATTATGATTAACATGAATATAAGAAAATCTATCTATTTTACCAAGAGTTTCCATCTTGTCCATTACCTGCATCCTGTGGTATTCTAGGGTGACAATTTCCAGGCAGGTTTTCATAATCCTCCTGAAAAAGTCATCTTATATCTCATTAACAAGTTTCATAGTCAAAAAGATATTTGGAACTCTATAATTAGATAATTTGTTTTGGTAAATTGACTTGTGAAGAGAGTTGTACATTTTGAACATATGTATAATTTTCCAAGTTACAATATTATATAATTAATGTGCAAGTTGTTATCTTACTTATCGATAATGTATTGTAAATGGTATTTAGAGACTATGTTTACAATTAATTGATTATTCAGAATATGCAAATGTTGGTTTAATCACCAGATTCAACTAGTTAAAGATAATTCACATTATACATGTGAACAGGGCATAAAACTTTATAAATAATTGCATTCTAGCATTATAGATGAGTCACAATGAAGAATAATGCCATGGAATGATATATACGAATCATAATGTTTTATGAGATAACTAGCAATAGTTTCACACTGAGCGTAAGGGGCTTGAATCCTTTTTAGACACAACTTCCATGATATTTGACATTTTATGTTGCTCCACTGGTAGTGAGCATCCATAACCCTAGTAGACTCATTCATTACTCCAAGGCATAGAAAAATTATAAGTTTCTTATTTGTTGTCCATGTCAGAGGTCTTCGTTTATATATATATATATATATATTTCTATTTCTATTTCATTTCTGAAAGGGGTGGGAATATTTTGCACTAGATCTTTTCCAATACCACTGACCTTGTTCTGCAGTTAGCAGGCGTCCATAGCCCTAGTTGTGATATTAGCATACCCCATTGGAAATAATTTGTGTGTAAAATAGGTGGGATGATAACACACTAGGATTTCCTTGATACCACTAGCCTTGCTCTGTCACCATTGGGCATCCACAACCCCGATGGATATGTAATCATTCCATACCCCAAGAAATCATGTCTCTATTCCCAAAATAGTATAAGTAGTAATTAGCTGTTTCTTTCGTGGAAATGTCATAAATAACAATCCTCTTAAAAACTTCCAGTTAATAAAATTCATAAGATTTTTAGCGTCAATCTATATAAGGTTAGTACTTAGAGAAGATTTGATAGTAGTTAGATAAAATACGCAATTTTAAATGGATTTAGCTATGTCTATCATTATGAATTTTTTAAAAGAAAAGAACACTTGATAACCTCATCATAAACTTGAAATTTAATATTTTGTTGAGGAAATATAATTCATCATTTTATTTTTATTTTCATTTTAATTAACTAATTATACATATATATATATATATATATATATAGATTGTAGAACTAGGATTATTATAAATATGTTTATTTATTTACATCTTCTTATTTTATATTAAATAGGAAAATTTAGTAAGATACATAATTCTTAAGAAATTAGCCATTCATAAGAGTTCCAATCACCCCATTTTTGAAAGGTTTTAGAGAGAATGAATTTTCACCTCCAATTTTATTTATAAAAAATGGTCTTAGCCAAAGATTACCAAATTTTCCATGTTTCCCTAGGACTTCATTTCTTTTGTGAGAAAATTTTGTTCTTTGGCTCATTTATCAATTAGATTTTTAACTTTTTTCTTGATGTTTGGATATCTAGTCAGAGACATTCTCTCTCATTTTTTGAATGTGAATTATTTGATTAATTCTTCATCGTAGGTCATTGAACTATTCATTTATCCCTTGCAATAATTTCATAAGATCCGACCCTAAGTACAATGGTATGACAATGTCAATATTGTATACTAGGTGGAACAATGATGTACTAATGGACTTCTTGGTACTAATATGATTAGCCAAAATGACATATTTTAGAGCAACATTCCAAATCCTGTTTTTGGAATGTATAGTCTTCTTCAGAAACTTCATGATATTTTTATTTGTGAATTCAACAAATCATTCCCTTGCACATAATAAATGGTTGAATTCCCAAGACTAATATTCTAGTTATCACATCATCTCTCATAGGTTGAAGAACAAAAATGTTTAACATTAGTAGAGTTTAGGCTTCTGTGATCCATATCAAGTTTACAAAAAAAATTCGGTGAAGATCACATGAGACATCATTTGTCGACGCGTTTCGAACCAACCAATGTGGTTCATCGTCAGGACAAGTTGAAGAAACAGATCCAGCTTAGCATGTTAAATAGTCTGAGCAGAGACTCCAACGGCTAAATCGACCAACGGCTAATTTTGACCTACGGTCCATAGGTCAAATACTATTCATAATTTAATATTATTATTATTAATAAATTATTCATCAATTATTATAAAATATATATATCATATAGTTGAGGTTAAAAATTTTATTAAATGGTTAGTTAGAAAAGGTAAATTATTTGATTTAATAATATAAGTAATTATTTATACTTAATATTATATTGGTAAAATAGCCTTGATAATAATATATTATTAATATTAGTAGTGAAAATATTATTATTAATTTAATATTATTAATATTAATATTATTATTATTATTATTATTATTTATGGAAAAAAGTTAAATTAGGTAAGTTATATAGATAAATTATTTAGTTTATTTATCTAAATTATTTATTAATAATTATATATATATATATATATATATATATATATATATATATATATATATATATATAGATATTAATAATCTTAGATAAAGTTAGGTAAAAGACCGATGAAAAAATAAATAAATAAATAAATTAAATAATTAATCAATTAATTAAAAATAAATAAATAAATAAATAAATATCAGGACAAGTTGAAGAAACAGATCCAGCTTGGCAGTTTGAATAGACAGAGCAAAGCCCCCAACGGTTAACAAGACTAACAGCTACTTTTGACTAGGTACCTTAAAAAATGCTACCCGAGGGAGTCCCCCGGGTAGCATTTTTTAAGGTACCTAGTCAAAAGTAGCTGTTAGTCTTGTTAACCATTGGGGGCTTTGCTCTGTCTATTCAAACTGCCAAGCTGGATCTGTTTCTTCAACTTGTCCTGATATTTATTTATTTATTTATTTATTTTTATTTTTTTCATCGGTCTTTTACCTAACTTTATCTAAGATTATATATATATATATATATATATATATATATATATATATAATTTAGATAAATAAACTAAATAATTTATCTATATATCTTACCTAATTTAACTTTTTCCCATAAATAATAATAATAATAATAATAATATTAATAATATTAAATTAATAATAATATTTTCACTACTAATATTAATATATTATTATGAAGGCTATTTTACCAATATAATATTAAGTATAAATAATTACCTATATTATTAAATCAAATAATTTACTTTTTCTAACTAACCATTTAATAAAATTTTTAACCTCAACTATATGATATATATATTTTATAATAATCGATGAATAATTTATTAATAATAATAATATTAAATTATGAATAGTATTTGACCTATGGACCGTAGGTCAAAATTAGTCGTTGGTCGATTTAGCCATTGGAGTCTTTGCTCAGACTATTTAACATGCTAAGCTGGATCTGTTTCTTCAACTTGTCCTGACGATGAACCACACTGGTTGGTTCGAAATGTGTCGACAAATGATGTCTCATGTGATCTTCGCCGAAAATGTTTAACATTATCAACAATATTCTTTTGAGGACATCCAAAATGAGAGAAAGTGTTTTCTACTATGAAATCAATGAAAACATTATCGTTAATATTTATAATAGGGATAACCTCCACCCATTCATTGAAATAATCAACTGTTTTTAAAAGCCACTAATGGTGACCACTAGAATGGAGATATATCTCACGATTGAAATTCAGTCCCCAATGCTACAAGGGAAATTAAGATGGAATAGGTTTCAGGGGAAGAGTTGCCAAATTCTATTTTCTGGCAACAAATTGACATGGGTAACAAGTCGTAACTTTTTCTATTCACGTATGGAAGAAAATAATTGACATTAATGACACACCCTAGATTTTTTGTTCACATACAAAAAAGAAAGTTGGAAAGTAAAATAAAATTCTTAAGATCTTGTATGCGGTAGCTTTCTAGGCATAATTCCAACCACACACTCCATCATGGTGTTGGTTGATAAGGAAATCAATTTCATATAATAAAACACAATTTAGTAAAATCCTAGTAGGTATTTCCAATATAATTTTTAATATATTATAATTATTTTACAACTTTCAATTTTGATGAACATTTTTATGATTTTCTCAGGCAAGCAGGGAACTATAAGCTTTAAAGGTAATATATAATATCATCATACCATTAAAAAGAGTGCAATACCTCATTGATTGGCATAGCATTTGAGTGTGACAATAATAATGCTAGTTCTTTATCCAACTATGTACTTTCAACCTAGGTAGTGAGGCTTAGATGAGTTATTTGATTTACTATAATCATCTCAAAATTTCTCTTATTTAATAATTAGCCAAGACCTTTTCCTTCAATTATTTTTCTTGGCTTTATCTCTAATCATATTCCTGATTTTTTGCAATCTACCTAACTCTCCTACCTTCTGCATCTTGTTGAATTAAAACATCATTCATAGTAGGGTTTGGTAAACACACAATAATTTTTTACTAAACAATGCAACCTCTGAAAGCCCTCAAGGAATTTACTAGGTCATAGGCCTATTTGTCAAATATATTATACTTAATTTTGATTTCTTGTAATCCCATACTAAAATATCTTATGAGCTATTCATAACCTTGATGATTTTCCTAGAGGACTATGGCTATGGTATTTTCAGAAGCAAAAGGAAAAACAATGAAATCCGTAGTGTAGTCCAAGACGATAATGACTAGAGCTTCCATCGAGGTTATCTTGATCTCAGAGAAAGAATATTTTCCACCATCAATCAATTTAATTTCTTCTCCATTTTAGAATGTTAGTTATTTCTTTTACAATGTCTAGAAAAGTAGGAATAAAATAATGTAAGAAATTTATTCTCCTTACTAGGTCATAGGCCTATTTGTCAAATATATTATACTTAATTTTGATTTCTTGTAATCCCATACTAAAATATCTTATGAGCTATTCATAACCTTGATGATTTTCCTAGAGGACTATGGCTATGGTATTTTCAGAAGCAAAAGGAAAAACAATGAAATCCGTAGTGTAGTCCAAGACGATAATGACTAGAGCTTCCATCGAGGTTATCTTGATCTCAGAGAAAGAATATTTTCCACCATCAATCAATTTAATTTCTTCTCCTTTTTAGAATGTTAGTTATTTCTTTTACAATGTCTAGAAAAGTAGGAATAAAATAATGTAAGAAATTTATTCTCCCCAAAGGGGATTGTATTTCAATTTTGGTCCTAGGAAGCGATATTTTCTATATAGCTTATACTATCTCAAGATCAACTCAGAGTCCTTGTTTGTACACAATGTGTATTAACAATTTACCTTTGGTCATGGAAAACACATTTTGTGGGGATTGAAAGATAAACCATATTTCTGACATTTCTAGAAAACTTTTTTAAGATGGTCTAGGTGTTGTGAATCAGACTATGAGTAAAATGTCATGCCATCTAACTATATCCTAATAAAAATAGCATTTTACGTTTTTGAATTCAATATCCATGGCTCTCTAAAATGTGAACCCGGTGTTCATTAGCCCAAAGGGCATATTTTCATGCATAAATGTTCCCAAGGGAGTGGTAAAGGTAGTATTGTATCTATCTTCTCTCTATAAGACTATTTTATTGTAGAAAAAAATTCCCCCCATCATGGAGATTTGATGGGCTCCCACTACTCGCTTAATGATATGGTCCATTTTAGGTAGGGGTAATTAATCTTCATGGAGACTCCGTTCAGGTTTTTAATATTGACACAGAGTCTAATTTCATCATTCTTCCTTCTGAGTGGGACCAAATTAGAAACCCAGTTGGAATACCTAAGAGACACTATAATCCTAGAGTCAAGCAATTTCTTGGCCTCCTTTTGAATGGATGGGAGTAAAAGTGGATTAACCTGCCTAAGATTTTTCCTAATGGACTTAAACTCTTTTGTCAAAGTTATTATGTCCATAATATCTATATCTCATAGGTTTTTAGGTCTTCACAACCCCAAGAAAAAACATGGAGTATACTATCAAATTGGCTCTATACATTTTTTCACCTCTTCAAGAAGGGACATGCAAAAATTAATAAGTTTTGGGTCCTCCCCTATTCGTAGATTTTATCTATTTTATTTCAGCATTCAAGGGTTTTAACAAAGTGGAAGATTTAACATCCTTTTAATCAAATATTTTCTCAAGGGGCATTAGCCCTAAAAGAATATAGTTTTTATTTAATTGTACAATTTCTTTCATTCCTCTTTTTTGTTTAAACATAGAAAAATCAGGATTTCCTTAATCATCATTCTCATCTCCTTCGATGCACAATTCTTTGGCCATTTCGATAAAAAAATTAATCTCCTAACTATAACCAAATACCTTTAATCATCATTCTCATCTCCTTTGATGCACAATTCTTTGGCCATTTCGATAAAAAAATTAATCTCCTAACTATAACCAAATACCTACCAACGTTAGATGTTATGAGGAAGATAAGGATGATCTTTAAATTCAATTTCATATTTGAGATTAGTTTCCTTAGTGGGGACAAATGTTGCTAGTTGGTTTTTATCCCTTGGAATTGTAGAAAATATCATGTAAGAAAGTAAATTCTTAGTTAAGTCCCATACTCTATTCTTATTGGCCCTAAATCAACGGATTTTAGATTAAAATTTATTAGTAATCTTTTTAATCAGGAGTTTGGAATCAGTGAACGCTTCCTGATTTTTTATATTAAGTTTGCATGCAACTTCAAGACTCAAGTCTAAGGCTTCGTACGCATCCACATTTTTAGTTATTTCAAAGTTTAAATTCAATGGGAAGGTAAAAATTTCATTGTTAAGGATAGATTTAAATAATATCTACACTGAATTTTCTTTGACAAGAACTGCCATCAAAGAATTTTCCTAACAGAATTTACATTATGTACAATATATTTGGATCTTTCTTTTTTATTAACCAAGTTATCCTCCTAATCCTTTGTCCTCAAAACAAAATTTCCCAATTTTTCAACAAAGGAATATATCGGGAAGTTATTATGGATTTAATCATAGCACACAACATATGCTAAACATGATCCCCGATACAATTGGTAGGTTAGACCCCCAAAAATAGGAATAGTTTTTTAAGATAATTTAAGCTAGAGGGAACCTCTCAACTTGCCCCTAGACAAAATAATTATGTAGCTAAGGGGAACATATACTACTACAACATCCTTGATCACCCTCTTTATGTGTTTTTGTTCTAAGGCAACTACCACATCTTTGATTTTGCTGAGGCATTTAACCTTCTGAGAGTCAAAGTACAAATTCTTATATTCTCTTGTGATGTCTATGCCTAAGTTATCCATAATTTCCTTTGCAATTAGATTATGTGACGTGCCTAAATTTAACATACAGTTATAAAGGCTTAATCATGTACTTTTAAACTTATGTAAACATATGGTACTAGATTATCTTCTTTTTTGACATATAAACGAATAGTACATTATGGAGCATCATCCTATTTTTGAATAGTATGAGTATTAGGCGTATTTTATATTTGATTTTTAGCCCCTTCATAAAATTATGAACTTATATTTTGTAAGTTCGTATGTTCACAGTTTATGTGAAGGGAAAATTTATTTTCACCTTAATTCATTTGGTAAGCTATGATTTTGCAAATTTTGAGGTACATTTTCTTCTTGCTCTAATTCTTTAGCAATTTCTTTGTTATCATTTACCTTATATTTATATTTATGAGACAGCAATTTGTCCCAACCATCTCTACAATTTTGGGCCTATATTTTCTTATTATCATTTCTTGGCCTTAATTCTTAGTTACATTGCATCTGGGCTTCCAACTGCTCAACAAAACACTCAATTTCTAGTGCCCAAAATTCATGATCAATATAATGAATTGTTTCCTAGTTGGAAGTTTGTTGCCATTGGCCTAGACTATCATCAATACAATATATTTTTGGATAATATTCCTCATTACGATTCATTTGTTGGCCTTCTATATCATTATCATACTCTTATAGGGGATTGGCATTGTTTCATGGTTGCAATTGAAGGGGACATTCATCTCGCCTATGACCCCTGTGCAGTATATGTGGATTGAAGGGTCTCATATAAGGGTTGTGATTTTTGTAAAGTGCATTGAGGTTTTTATTAGGTACATCATTGTAATTATGTCAGAAGTTTCTTTGGGGATGTAGGTCTGGATTTGCCATACTAGGATCTCTATTTCCCATTTCTAGCCTCTATATCTTATTTGATAATGCATTTTTTTGATCTCATTTCTTTCTTTCTTTTTGTTATTGAGGGCCTTTTTCACCTGAGGTTTTCAAAGTTTGGTCGGATCCCTTCTTTTTCCCTTACGGATTTATCCTTTTTCTCTTTACATTTACTAGTGGCTATGAGGTTCTCTCAATAGCGTAGGCCTTACTTTTGTCTCTTTTTTTTTAATGTAGAAGGCCCCATTTCCCTCAATCGTAAAGAGAAATTAGAGTCGAATGTGGAAAAATAGGCTACAAAGGATTGGTGTCATCAAGTAGTTGATAATAGCATAGCTTAAATATTTTATTTTATTTATCGATGGTTTCATTTAGTTTTATTTTAAGTTCACTGAACTATGTGAGATATCACTGATTACTCTTTCTTGCTCAAAATTTTCTTAGAAATAACTCTATTAACCTATCTTAGAGTTGATAGAGTTTTAATGTAAACCTCTAAACCATTTTCTAGCCTTTACATGTAAGATTTGTATGAAAAATATCATACAAATGTCATTGTGTTATACACGTAGATTATAAATAATCCTAAAATTTTACTACATAATCCTACGTGGTGTGCTCTCCCTCATTTTCAAATTTCAGGAGTGCCTTATCATAATTAGCAGGTAATTCAGGTAATTCATGTAACAGACGTTGTAAGAATTCATATTGGGCAGAGGAAAATGAAATATTGGTTTTTGTTGTAAAATTTTTGGATTGGTCTGAGTAGAGGAGGAAGGAGTACATGACGAACTAACAATCGCCCAAGTTCTTTCTTGATCTACTATTATCTTTGACTCCATAGTGGGTATCAATCGCTGGGAAATACCTCATTTCCTATGGCTTAGAGAATTGGAATGTGTTGGTCTAAATCTGTTTATTTGATTTCTCATATAAGTAGCGACCACAAGAGCATTTGGATCCTCAACGGTTGAATAAGATAAATCTTATTGAGACCTAGTAATCCTTTTGGGAGTATCTAGTTTAAGGTCGCGAAAGAAAAAATTATACTAATGCGCTAATTCAAATAAATCTTTATAAAAGGAATACCTATTTTGTGTGGTTGGTTCAGTTATGAATATGCATATTTGCTACCAAATTTACCTTATTACCTCTCTTGTCATTGAGGAGCACATGAGTTTGGTTGTGCTCATTCATATTCATGGGATAAGACTTCCAAATTATGAATGAATTTACTCTCGGAGTAATAGAAAACCGCAAAGTCAAATTATAAAGCCCATTTAAAATGATTTGTTCGTCATATAGCCTGAAAACAATAAAAGGTTGAATATATTTACCATTAGTCATAAACAAAACACAAAATCAATGTTCCGTGACAACGTTGCCAAAATAATGGTGTGTCCGATATTGTTCCAACGAAAGAGAACAATCTAAAATAACATTCATGGTGGATAAATATTATGTTTTATTAAGTTAAAATGGATGGCCTTCCTTAACTTCAAAGGGTAAATTTTCTATAAGTTATAGAATTAAATATTTGAAAATTAATTATTTTGATTTCGTTAGATATAGATAACAAGTATGAATGTAGATGGTTGAGCTTTAGATGTGAAGGAAACTTACAAGAATTATAGGATTTGTTATTAAAAGGAAAGATCTAGTATGCAATTTAAATAATGCCACAAAAATAAGACACAAAAAATTATTAAAATCTAAACAAAACAAAGTTAAAAAAAAATTCTAAGTATTCAAATATCTTGTTTATATTATTTTCTATAATACTAGTGAAACATAATCAAACATCATGTATTATACTACTCTTCAATAGTACACAAATTAGATATCGGAAAAGGTATAATTCGACAATATTATATAGTGATAGATAAATGAATTCAAGAAAGGCTATAACAAACCAGCAATGATCATCTCAATTAGACTTGTTAATCTCTCTTAAAATATATTTGTACCAATAAATTGATAAAGGTAAAAATAAAATCCATACATATGTGTTGATACTATGTGATATTTCAATAAACTATTGTCATTGAATAAGCAATATCATGCACTAGCACATTCAACTAGCAGAAAGATCATCCAAATATTTCAATTCAAATATCCAATATTGTAGGTATATTTTTTAGAGTAAAAAAAATCAAATGTAAGTTTTAGAGTAAAAGAATCAAATAAATTTCAAGTGAATTATAAATCGATCATATCTTAATAACCTACAAGTTTGTATTAGTACATATAACAAAAACACATAAATAAAAAAATAAAAACACATAAATAAAAAATAAGAAACCAAAAACCATGTATTCAATGTACATAACATAGAACTTCACAATGTTTTGAAATCACTCTGTATAACACGTGTAATTAGACTACAAGAAATATGTTTCCTTCTCCTAAGAGTCGACCCCATCAAATGAGAAACAATGTTATTTATAAGAAAAAAAATAAAAAAACTCATGAAGTTTTAGACAAGTTCCATAGGAAATACAATATTAACGTTACCCAAAGGTAAAAAAAAGAAAAAACAAAACTCTATAATCTTCAAACAAAATTCTTTCTTTTTAAGGATGTCCTAGCATATTTAGCCATTTTATTTGGATTAAAAACTAGCACTTGGGCCTGAATACTTTGTGTGTTCCTCTTATTGGACTTTTGAAAGATCACCACAGCTTTAACTTCATAATTCGTTTCATCGATTTGCTCAATTGTTTCTTATAAGGTTCGAACCATTGCGGAACCTTATGTAGGTTTTATAGGGATAGGTGGTTGGAAAGCAACTTTGAGTTTCATGAATCTATCCCAGTGAAAATTTGACATCCACTAAATAATTTTAAGTTTTAATAAAGCGATAACAACATTCGATTTGAGCTGATAATTGGGAGTAGGAAACTATTCGATCATTTTGTCGAGGAGAGTTAAAACATTGATTCTTTGAAAAGGGGAATCCACTACTAGCTGACCTGAAATAGCTTCCTATTCGTCAAAAGGGATACTTTCAAAATCTGTTTATACTTTAATTAGATCCTCTTCATAGTTTGTCTGTTCAATCAACCAAATGTTATCTATCAAAAGAGAAGGAATTCCAAATATTTGTATAAAATTTCACTTGGCTTTAATCTTATCAATGATTCCCATGGCCTTGGAAGTTTGGTTACTCATATCTCGTATGAGATTCCTTATTCATTTGAGTAACGAATTATTTAAAACACATTCATCTATGGAGGGAAAATATAAGGTTTGTAGGGCTTCATCTTCAAATTAATTCAGACGGTAAATGATTGAGTTAACATCCTTTAATGTTTCTTCCAGGTGAACATTCATATTCTTGATGTCTATATTTGCATTGGACATTATTGTTTTATCACATTCCTACACGATGTCAGCATAAGACTTTATTTGAAGGATTATATCAATATCATGACTCATATTTCATATTTATCTTAGAGTAGAGTATCCAGCACTATTGTAGTATCTGCTACACATTTGGGATTGGATCTATGCTTCCTTTATTTTCGATATCCCCTGTAGTTTTCCGATGTTCCTAATATTTATTTAATTTTGTTTCGTCATCACTCATTTAATTTTTTCGTTACATATTGTTATTCCTTAAACTTTGTTTGTAATTGAGTACACTTTCCCTAATGAGTCCTGTTTAATGGACTTTTCAAGAGCAGTTTTGTATTGTTCTATCTTCTCAACATATATTTTTTCCTTTTCCTCAGACTCCTTGATCAAATTGTCAAATTTCATCTCCAGGTTTTTAAATTGAGCCTCCTTCACTGTTAAGGATGTTTCCATTTCCTGTAATATTATTTTCTCGTCTTCTTTCTTTTGAAAAATTTCAACTAAAATCGTTAAGTTATAGTCTACATTTTTTAGAACCAGCATTAAATTTTTTATTTCCTGATCTTTGTATCCTAGCAACTTCTTTGTCATAGAGATATCTTTAGGAAATCCTCACTAGTTAATCACTTTTCTCTCAAGATATAGAATTTCTAGCATCCTTCAACTGTGTTTGAACTTTGGTGAGGATGCATTTGATATTTTTGTTATTGGAAGTGGATTCCATTAATCTTCTTTCTACTACTTCGCTAGTCTTGTTATGTCGTTCAAATATATTTTTGTCAATAAGATTCGTTAAGCTGACAGTAATAGAGGTAACCGTGGAACCAATGGGTTGTGCATGTGTATCCATTCTGGTTTTACCACTGTAATATTAAACATATTTTGACTAAAGTTAGTCTTTCACAGGAACCTAGGTCCCGTGTAAGAGGTCATCTCCTTCACCGTGATTTCATTTGTAACTCCTACTCCTGTAGTTGTTATCTTCTTATCTTTAACCTCTATATGTTTTTCTGTTATAACATTATTAACTATTGATAATGGTTTTTCTTTGGAGTCTTTAGGTTCAACTTCTTTCATTATATCTTGTATTTGTTTTAGTGATTTTTCATTTTCATTTTCAAGGGGGGTTTATCAACACCACAATTATCAATCCTTTATTTTTGGTGAAATTTGTTCCTCATGAGGGGTGATTGTATCTACTTTCCTTTTCGTTGGGTTACCTGGATTTTGTCACTTCTAGCATCTGTATTCAGATCCACAATCTGATTTTCCTCTTGGACTGACATGTTATGTTTGAAAGGGCTTGCTTCTATTTCGTATAATCAATGATAGACTTGTTTGAGTACCTACATCTAAACTGGATGTTCACTCTTCTAAGACAATAAGTTAGTGTTAGCCAAATTTTCTATTTCAGGTTTTGAGTCACGAATATACGAACATAAACCAACTTCTCTTCTTACATCGGATATGATATATAGAGGATTATAATGCAAAGATAAATCTTCTTCAGGTTGATAAGACATTAATTCCTTCTCAATGATCTCTAGGGAGGATTTGCGCATAATCATTAAAGAATCTACCCCAAAACATGTCATAGGTAATGCCTTTTTACCTTTTGAAATAATGTGAAATTCATTTGCATGCATCCTTTTCCATCATGGATATTCATGGCCAAATATCCTGGAAAATTGATCACAAGCTCATTGGCATTTTCTAATTGTTCTCTTAAACACATAAACATCTCCTCATCCATTTTTAAATCATTATGGAAATCTGAGATTATAGCTGAAAGTAAAGCCATAGTGTGATATAGGGGTTTAAGTTCCTTCATTGATATGACCAATACTATTTCTGAAATCTCATTGCGGTTTTTTATCATACTTTGTAAGAATTTAAATTTATTTTCTTCTTTCTAGATAATAAACTCTTTAATCGTTTTTTCTAGATCTTTTTCTGAAATTTCTAAAAATACATGACCATTCATAGGGAAAGCAATAACTCCTGACAACTGGTCAAAATTCCAAGTGATGAACAAAATGGTATTAGGGTCACAATACATAGATAGTAAGGCTACCCAGATAAGTTGTGTTCTTATTAAACATTCATCCAATATAGGAGTCTCACCATACTCCAACTCGCTTAGGAAACTATAAATATCAATGTTTTCTACCAAGATGTACCTAATTTAAGCTAAAGGATCAACACAAATTTCTCCTTCGAAGTTGAGAACCATCTTACTTTGATATAAGTTCAACAAAGATATACTCCTAGAAATGTTACAACTTCCTAATGATAGAATTCACAGTGCTTACCAATTTTCCAAAGCTAGTTTCTTGGCTCTTTACCAAAATATAGAGAGTTTGAAGGATATGGCATAAGCGTGAATGTAACAACTTTGTATCATGAAATGGCTCTCTAGCATGCAAATTCTAGTTTAATTTACAATTTAACCTCATTAAAATGATGTGTGCTGCATATTTATTTCAAAGTACACCATGTTACTTGAAATTTATTAGGTTTGATTAATGTAATGACCCTTGATTTACTACAAACCAATAAATTCATTATATCGGGTCTAGCCAGGGCCTTAATTTACATGCATATACTTGAGAAAATATAATTCCTAGTTGTTTTTTTTGTGATTCATTCTATGTACATGAGTCTCTTCCTAGTGTTTTGGAGATTGTTAAGGTCTAGTTGGTTGAGATATTCTCTCAAACTAGTTAGTTTCCTAGATTGATGTGTGGTTGAGATATTCACTCAACCAAGAGATTGTATGTCCAAGATAGACAAGTTATCTCGAGGCATAACTTGGTGTATTTAAATTGTATTATTGTTTCATGTGAATACAATTGAGTTCATTTAGAAAATATTTGTTGGTATCAGAGCCCGTATGGGCCTGGGCCTTGGCCCCTCATAGGCAAAGGGAAATATAGAGTTTGTTCTGTGTTTGTTTGTCCACATTTGTTGTTGCTATATGGAAGGAGAGACACATACAATTGAAGAAGACTCACTGCCGGAATGAGTAACGTGAGAAGCTATGAAGCATCGAGTAGTTTGATCGCCTATTCTGTGTTGGTAGCTAATGTGTTATGGATATATAAATTTGGGTGAAGAAATATGGAGGATTCAGGCTCTAAGCCTCTCCCTCTAGTGCATATAATCTAGAAGCGAAATTGGTAATGGTGTGAATAGGATTATTGGTATAAAGAAATTGCAAACAATGATGAAGGGAGTTTGCAACCTTAAATAGAGTCTTGCATCATCGATTTTTTAGAATTCACAAGGACTGTTTATATTTGGATAGAGTGAATAGACAATTTTTGGATTCTAACTTTAAGAACTTCTGTTAGATATCTATTTCAATCTTGCTTGTCAGTTGTCCTGGAAAACTACCAATAGGTACTTGGAGGACCTTCTTCATCTTCCATTCTATCCTAGTTGTGATGGCCACATTACCAAGCTAACCATTAACTCCTCTGCAGTGCCTCCTTCCTCATTTTTATGAGAAGGGAAAATTACGATGCATTTAAGATGCTAAAGTAAACGATTTTGCTTGGTGATTGTTATTAATTCTACCTGTAGTTAGGAAAATTGGAAATCAGGCTCCCATCAATGTGTTTAGTGGCCGAATTCAAGCCCAACTACCTGGAAATTGGCATCAATAGAAAATGAAAAGTCTTTTGGTATGCAATGGTCGTAGGCGCTATCTCCTAGTCAATTTTGTGTCTTTTCAATCGGATTGACATGGAAGGTACGAAAATAAATGGGCCACTTGGATTATAATAAATAATTCTTAGGACCAATGAATGAATTGAACAGATTCATTTTTTGACTAAAAAATGGATATATAAATCATAGATATGATCTAAAAAAATCATCCAATAATGACGTGTTTTGGGCAATACGTCGCTCTTCCTTGTCTTTATCTCTATAGAGAGCAAATATAAATTTAGTTGTTTGTTTAAAAGCATGGTTGTTTGTACATGGTGGGGTAGATGGAATTTTTTTGTTTGTGAAAGTGTATTGGAATTAAAATCAATATACATATTGATATTAGCCACCTCAATATGGATTTATTTTTGTTATAAATGGCTACTCTAATAAATGATAGGAAATCACTAAGATCCAAGATTAGTATCAATAATGTGGATGAACAATGTCATGACATAGTGAAGATTTCTTTGAAATTTTGTCCACGGATAGCAGGTGATTGGTTGTGTCAAAAAAGAAAAGTGCATTGGTTGTGGAACCAAAGATGTTGAATAGGGATGGACAACAAAGCTAAAGTTTTGTGTGTGTGGGAGAATAAAGAAGACTCAATATTATGTTGTAGTTTGAATCGCACATGTATTAGTAAGAAAGTATGATGTTTTGTAGTGGTATTTGGAAAGTATTTACCTAGTAACTCCATGAGTTGGAGTGTCTAATGTAAGCTTGATGAGGCATGTGTACCCCCATAAAGTTTGTGGTAATCTTAAAACCACTTTGGAAGTGTAGATTTGTTGTAAGCCAACAACCATTTTGTAGTGTAGGTTTGTGGTAAGCTAGAAATCACGTGTGAGAGTGATGTGGATAGGGATTCATGTAGACATAGTTTAGGGCCAGCCAACAAAACTCTGGTCATGCTTTAGGGTAGGTTGATAAAACCCAGAGCATGGTAATGGGTAATACGAGAAAACCCATGATGATGATGATGTAGGGGGTTTACAGGCACATGTACATGTATGCAAATAATGGTTGATTGAACCTTGTACATGATAGACCTCCTAATAGACTAGCAGTTATAGCAGTTGCTACTCATGCATTACAATAGATGGTTGTTCCTTCAAATGGACGTTGACATATTATTTTTTTATCATGTTTCTAAACACAAGGACCATGGTTACAATTTATTCACTGAGATCGAGGCAAGCAATCATTAAAGGAGGGAATTTGAAAAATATAATTCCTACTTGTCTTTGTTATGATTCATTCTATGTAGAGGAGTTTGTTCCTAGTATTTGGGAGTTTGTTGAGGTCTAGTTGGTTGAGAGATTCTCTCCAACTAGTTAGCTTCCTAGTTTGGTGCGTGGTTGAGATATTCACTCAACCGAGATTGTATGTCCAAGGTAGACTAGCTATCACGAGAAATAACTAATTTATTTATATTATATTATTATTTTCATGTGAGTAAAATTTTGAGTGCATTTAGAAAATATTTGTAATTAAGAAATATGGAAAATGAAATTTAAGAATAAACCACACAGATCATAGGTGGGACAGCTTGCACCTAGAGGCTGCCAAGCAACACTTCTGAATATTTATTAATTAATCAAAAAATATTAGACATATTTGTGATTACATTTTTGCTATGCAGATCAAACAAACTCCTAGAAAATAGGATCTAAATCCTAAATACAAACACAATAAAAAAACTACCTAGCGGATCCATTCTGCATTATTTTCAAATTTCCCACTTAATGGAGAAATGATTTATTTCCACACCTAATATCTGCATAAACAACTCAAATTTTATCTTCCCAAGAGCAAGAAAAAATTTAACAATAGAACTATATCTTAAATTTTGAAAACCTTTGTGAATCTCACTAGCACCTAATATGCAAACTATAAACATTTTGACAGTATTTTTGTAAAAGTTTTCAAATTTCTAATGATGTTATATATTCTCTATAAAAAAAAAAATAGTGATTTTTATGATAAAATGATTTAACGGTGTAAAATTTTGGTGAATCATTTCTGGAAAAAATGGAAATTGGCGAATCTTTTTTTTGGAAAAACCATGGAAAAGTAACCCACCTACGAATATTATCCCCTAACATTTTCCTTCCCCAATAAGCTTAGTGAAAATATATCCGATGGAACATGGGGTTATTAATGTGATTATTTCTGTGTCATTAGATCATATTGGGTAGCAAAGAGATTGTTATGGAAGGTCAGAACTTTCCATCCAATAAGCTATAACAACCATTAGATCAAACAATAAAAGTCCTTTGATCATTTTGGATCTTGAAAGCCACATTAAAGCACAAGTGGGTCAGGGAGCTATATGCCTTAATGATCGTTGGATGGGGCAAACAATAACCATTGGGTGTTGTGAGACGGAGAGAGACATGTTAACACGGTCTTTGATTACCATAATAAGAGAACTATGGCCATTGGATTAAATCACCCACAACAATTAGATCACACTCCATGATCGGGAAAACAAGAAATTTCATTCAAGGCACCATCCAATATTATATTTTCGAGGCCGTTAACGTTAGAATATGTTCACAATTTCCACAAGCGATGACTAAAGAGGGATTAGAACATAGGATTTTAACTTCAATAAACAAAATACTTAGTATAAAATTAGAAGGCCTACTCAAATCCCATTGATTCTTGATGATGACAAAGTAATATAAACGAAAGCCTCCAAAATTCTAAGAAGTGAAGTGCAGGTTCAAATATGGCTACAACCATACGTAAAAATAAAAACCGAACTTGATGTGAAGAGAAATTTTAAAAGTAAATCTATCCTGAAAGAATTATCTTAACAAATAACAAATAAGAGTGCCTATTAAATTTATAGGCTCATCATTTCTTATTTTGACGGGGTGGAAATATTTTAAGAGGGTAAAGAAAGGGTAAAAGTAATTCACATCGGCATATATTGATAGAAATATTTTGTTTGATCCTGGTAGGGATATCTTCTTTCACACTTACGCGAAATATTCCAATCAACCAAAAAGCAATACTCGCATGCCTCCTCATTATTACTGGTGTAGATAATGTGCAAGTATTTTTCATTCATTTCGTTATATTCATGTTCATATATTCCCAAAGAAATGAAGGCATGATAATTTTTGCCACATTTTAAGGTTTTGTAATAATGAAGGTGTCATCCTATCCTACAAAAGAAATATGCACCTACTGAAAGATGTGAGCAATGTTATATGCATGTGCTTCTAATCTAACATCTGTATTGTTTTATGATTAGTTGTAATGGTTTATTAATATAGTTAAATATTTGACAATTTACAAGGTTGGTAAATGTGGATAGCCACAAATTTATAATAAGCATTAAAACATTTACTTTATGATATATCTCGCAATACTAAAGTTTAATTAAGAACATAAAACTTAATCAAATTTAAATTTTATTTTGAATTACTACTACTATTTTTATTATTATCTATTAAAGCAATTAATAAATGAGTTAAACATATATACTTTTAAAAAACTTATAATCAGAAAAACATGGTAAAGCAACAACAATACTTAATATGGAAAGTTATTATCCTTGTGGATAAGAAATTATTTCTAATTAAATTGAAAGGAATAAAGAGGATAAGACCTTTTAGATAAGTATCAAACATCTATCCCCAACTAGTATTAAAAACATTCCCTAAATATTATATAGAGGCCATATCCCAATTATCCACCTTCATCAATAATTAAATTGGATTCTAAAATCTTTGTTGTAGAAGAAACATTCTTATTAACCTAATTAATAATGTGTAACTTGAAACAATAATAAAGAGAATAAATAATGTTGTTAGTGGCATGAGGATGACCTCTTCAAAATAGGGTTTGTCAGATCTTCGTCAGTATTATGCAAATCTCTCATTGGTTTCCTCTGGCCAGTAGGCTTGGCCAAAGAAGTATCGGCTCTCCCACGTCCCCGTCTGTCATCTAGTTCATAAGCAGTGGCAGCCTCACGAGAAAGCAAGGGGCTCCCTCTTTCTGTGATATAGTGAATCGCATGAATTTTTCCCAACTGAGAAAAAAAGATATGGATTCAATGCAGCCACAACCCTGAAGGAAAATTTTAAGGATGGAGGTTTATCTTAAAGTTTGGAAACCTTGACAAATCTTACTAGTCCCTAATATGAAAATTGTAAAATGTTTGGAAACATTTTTCTAAAAATATTTATATTTCTAATGGTTTTATATTACTCTCTATAAAATTTTGGTTATTTTTAAGGTAAAATAATTGTATACTATAAAATGTGGGAAAATAATTTTTAGAAAAAAATGGAAATTGGCGAATATTTTTTTTGGAAAAAACATGGAAAATTAGCAAACTTATGAATATTAGCCCCTAAAAATTTCCCTAATGACCACTGAGACCCTTCTCATGGGAGTATAATCGCAGACAAGTGGTCACAATCACTGCCTCCCAAAATTTGAACAAAACCCCAAGTTTGTGATCCCCAACAATATTTTGGAGAAATGTCATTAGTACATGAAAGACAATGCCCTGATCTGGAACTTTTTGGGCATTTGGCCCCTGAAATAGGGTATTATTCTATGGGTCCAGACCAAATGGACCCCTCAAGGGATGATCAAGCTTCATCTCCAAGTCAAGGGTTTCTTTGTGGTATTTTATGTAGATCTGGAGGATAGGAAGCAAGTTTTTTAGAATGGTACATACTTCGTGAACAAAGGTGGTCTTATGTAGCATTACTGGGAAGAGTGTTACAACCCAAAAAAAGAAGAATTCTAGGAAGCCCGAGTTTGGGTTTGGTTGTTTTCACTCCTAGAATTTTTTGGGAACCTACTATCCTAGAAGGGATTCGTAATGAAATTAAGAAAATTTTCAAAGTTTCAAAGATCACCAAGCAAAAAAAAGACGCCTCATATGCTCGCATGTTTTTTCACAAGAATACCTCCCAACCCCTTCTAGAATGAGAAGATCTAGTCTATCACATTTCCATATGGACCCAACCATTGAATTATGAGCATGTAACCTTCAAATGTGGTCACTTCCATGGACATAGTAATCTGTTTCATGACTTCCCTCTCACTGTTTCAAAGGAAACTCAACAAGAAGCCCATGAGAGAGATAATGCAGGATTCCAGTAAGTAGGAGGTAGGAGAAATCGTCATCCACAGACTCAACCTCCACCCCCTAACTCTCATCAAAATCCATCGAATCCAATGTGTGGATCGATCCCACAATCACAAGAGAAACCCCCTCCTAGAGGGGACAAAAACCCCTTTTCTATTCTTGAGACATTGGAGCCCATGGTAGTCAAGCTACTAATATCCCCTGAACTGCCTCTATAAGATATGGAAGTGGACAAGAAACTAGTCCATCATATGGATAAAGCCACACCCAAGAATAAATCGTTAGAATCCATGGAAGAAGATCGAAAAATTAAGGAGATCATTATCCAAAAAAGAAAAATATTATAGGTGGAGGAAAAGAGCAACACACACGGGGTAGAGGAATGTAAAATGTTAGAAATTTTCTGGGTATCGCTCAAAGTGGATTTCAAGAATATCCCTGTAAATCATCTTAACTAGTTTCAAAATATCTTTAGCCAATGAGTCATGTGCTTGGGGAAACAGGAAGGTGATCCCACACCTTCAAGCTCAAGAAAA
Source organism: Pinus tabuliformis (assembly GCA_031772625.1). Taxonomy (NCBI): domain Eukaryota; kingdom Viridiplantae; phylum Streptophyta; class Pinopsida; order Pinales; family Pinaceae; genus Pinus; species Pinus tabuliformis. Next base: position 1,433,354,344 of record CM062816.1, read on the forward strand.
GAGGGATGATTTTGGGCCCTCACACTTCCTGATTAACCTATACATGATAACAGGGGAAAGGCATAAAATCGACGAAGGAAACCATCAAGGAAGCAAGTGAACTTTTACTCAACTCTGGTCAAATTGGACAACTGACAGACTATGTGCCCCACTCCAACCCACCCCCCCCCCCCCCCCCCCCCCCAATGAAAATAGTCTCACGAAATATACGGGGCTTAAACAACAAAGGTAAGCTCCACTCTTTGAAAGAAAAAATTATCAAAGTTAATCCATATATATTTTTATTACAAGAGACTAAAATGACAACAAACAAAATCATGTAGGAAAGCAAGTCTTGTTGGTGTAATGATGAAGTAACGATGATTGAGACAATCAGGATGGCAGGTGACATAATATTTCTCTGGGATCCCAATAACGTAATATTTAAGGATTTGATAGGCACACATTCTACCCTCTCAAGCAACTTCAGGCTTGTTGGATCTAGTTCATAGATAGACTTGACAGCGATATATGGACCATCTACCACTCAAGCGAGAGACCTATTTCTCAAAGAAATTGCTTGGATACGGACCAACTTTTCCATTTCAACTTAGATTATTGGGAGATACTCAATATGATCTCGCATCTAGATGAAAAATAGTTTAGGCACCTAGACCCATGCTTTTTGGCTTTCAATGACTTGATATAGGATGTTCATCTGGCAGATATTGCAAATAAAATAGGTATTCATACTTGGAATAACAAGAGAGGAAGTAAGCATCAATTGGCCTACACTCTAGAGTATCTTTTACTCTTGAACTACCTAATCCTAAAATATCCCCTTCTCTAAGTCTCCATTATTCCCTCGATAGGCTTAGATCACTCACCTATTAGCGTCAACATGTGAATACACTCTCCCCCCAAAAATCGACCTTTCGGCTTCAAAAGATTTTGGCTTCACCATCTTGGATTTCTAGGGAAATTAGAGGAATGATGGAAAAATTTAGTGATACGTAAAGGGTAATGTATGCAAACATTTTTGTTGAAGCTTAAGGATCTCAAAATGCAAATCAAAATCTAAAATTGAGAAGAATTCTGGGACATATTGGCGGAGAAGTGAAGGATGGAGGATAAAATGGCAAATATCCAAATGAAATTGCGTATGAATGGTGTATCAAAGATATGGTTGTAGAGGAGGGTCACCTTCTTAATCAGTTAGAAGAGAAGACACAACAAGAAGATACTTTATGGCAGCATAAATCTAGAATTGAATGTCTTTGTGAGGGAGAGCGAAATTCAAAAAATTTCCACCATTCCATGATCGACCATAGACATCACAACAATATTACATCTCTTACCTCAGACGATGGGACTCATCTAGAAGAACATAAGGATAAGGAAAATGAATTAATTCCATTCTTATCTTCATTTCTGATTGAAGAAGATCGAGATATCACTAAAGATATTGCATGAGTCACTAGACATATCCCCACTCTTGTCTTAGAGGATTAGAACATGGCCTTAATGAGACTCATATCATATGAAGAAGTCGAAATAATGATTAATGAAATTTTGGCCAACAAAGCGCTAAGACCTAATTTATTCACTTCTAAATTATTCAAAGCTTGTTGTTACTTTCTAGGTGTTGAAATTGTAGATAGCATGGAGGAGTCTAGGAGGTAAAAATAAGTATAATCTAGCCTCAATGCAACATTCCTCGCCCTTATTCCAAAAACCGAGGGATATAATTGACCAGGTTCCTTCACGCCTATTACAATATGAAATGTGATCTATAATATACTCTCTTCTATCCTCATTCATTGGCTAAATCCCATTATCCATTAAATTATTATCCTTGAGGAATGTGGGATTGTTGAGGGGCGATAGATCCTCGACGAAATCATTTCTTGTCATGAACTTATTCTCTCCCTTACTAGTAACAAGAAACAAGGGATGATGCTTAAGCTAGATCTATCAAAAGCCTAGAACCACCTCAGTTATTCCTACATCCTTGCGGTGTTGAGTGCATTTGGATTTTCAAAGTATTGGATTAGTTTTATTTGCTCTATGATTTCCACCCCCTTCTTTTCAATCATGTTGAATGGATCCCCTTCAACTACTTTCCTCCCCTCTAGGGGCCTCTGGCAAGGTGATCTAAGTTCCCCTTTCTTGTTCATAATAGCTACAGAGTAATTGAGTCATTTGATAATAGTAGCAAAGAGTACTAATGAGGTTAAAGGCCTTCACCTCCGAGGCACAGATATATCTATGAGTCACCAAAAATTTATCAATGGCAATCTTCTGTATGGGGAGCCCATGGTCTGGGAGGCTCTTACGATAGATGGGATCCTTTCTCAATTCCAGGAAACTTAAGGTATGTTTCTCAAAAAGGACAAATCAAAAACTTATTTCTTCTATAATCCTTGTCCTATGCATCTCTTCCTACCTTGTATTCTAGGTTGTGGAAAATCTGTGATAGGTTAACCCAATAATGCAATATAAATCAAATCAGAATACTATAACCTACTTCTACTATCAATTTGCAGAAGCTTAAAGGTCGAGCTAAACAATATAACTAGAAGAAGAAGAATCAATGGCACAATACACTTGCAAATACTTTGGGGAAAGCCTGAGCTAAGAACCTCATACTATTGTATTATCATACATGGTGGAAATACATAGGAATTATACAAAGCCTTAGCTCTCACAGCTAGCCAGCTCTCAGTACAATCCTCACAAATGTTCACAAGCAATCTTGGCTTCTCTCCAGCCTTCCTCTCCACGTTGTTCCTTTGGATGATTAGCCTTTTACCAAGTGGAACACATCCTTCAAAACTTTGCAATCCTCAAGGATAAATCCTTCATTGCATGCATGAGTTTTCTCCATGAGAAAAAACATGCAACTGATAGTACGCTATCCTTGAACATTAATCTCAACTAGGTCTTTCTCATAATAGACATGCATGAGTTTCTGATGAGGGAATCTTCAGTTAACTGGAGTAGCACTCGTTGAGTGCATTAATGCATCAACTAACTGTTAACTTACTATTAGTTCCTCAAACAGTTTGGAACTAATTTAACTGGAATTAACTCAGTAAAATGAGTTAACTAATTACAACTCAAATATAACTCAATATTATCTACTTAATTTAGGGGATAACTCTTCCATGACTTCAGAAAGACTTCTAAATTGAATTTCTCCAACTAATTAATTTAAAATAAATTAATTAATTATTTCCAAGTAGTTGTTAAGACTAAATTCGATTTTAATTCACAATTTAATTGAAGGACAAATTAAATTGGAATATTCTTGTTGCCATATTTTAACACTCCCTCTCAACAAGAAAGGGATTATCTGCCACCCTGATCCTATCTCTGTGGAACTCGAATATACACTTTGACAATGCCTTTGTCAAAATGTCAGCATCATGCTCCTCTGTCGAAATATATACTGCAACAACATGATCCTCCTCGACCTGTGAAAAGCCATGGGAAACAAATCTTGCCTTATGCTTCTCCACACTACCATTGCCAGCTTGCTTTACCTTGTAAATCCAACGGGAACTCACAACTGAATTAATCTCCGGTCTTGGAACCACATCCTAGACATTGTTACGAACTATGGAGTCATACTCCTCCACCATAGCATCAATCCCAATTGGCTGCTGCATTGCTTCGTCAAAGTAAGATGGATTGATCTGAACACATTCCCCAGCAAGGGCCATGTATCCAGTGTACCTCTCAGGTGACCTCCTATGTCTGCGCCGAGAAGATGGAGCTCCCACATTCTCTCTCGCATCCTCCAACAATCTGTCAGCTTATTTTATGCGCTTTTGTCCATCTATGGAAGACTCTGCTTCAGTGGATGTCTCCACTCCTAGAACCATTGCATGCAGCTGCTCCGCATTAGTCTAAGTGTCCTCCTCCTTAGGAACCAACAGTTCCTCCACAACCTGTAGTTGGAACTCCATCTCAAGGGAAAATTGCATGGCCTTCTACTCATCAAACTTGAGATCTCTACAAACAACTGTCCTTCGACTGGTAGGCAAGTACACCCGATAGTTGTGAGGTGTATCAGTGTACCCCACAAATATCCCCAACTCTGCTATCTACTCAAGCTTCTTCCATTCATCCTTTGTCACATGGAAATATATTGATGAGACAAATATCCTGAAGTGACCCACATATGGTCTCTTATAGCAGGAAGCTTCCTCTGGTGTCTTCATCCCAAGTATGCGATGCAGACTTCTATTCTACAAATAGACTATTGTGTTGCATGCCTCAATCCACAAGTGAAGTGGTAGATCTTGGTCATGCAGCATTACCCGTGCTGTCCCTACAATAGTTTTGTTCTTCCTCTCATGCACCCTATTCTGATGTGGGTTATGAGGTGTCGTAAACTCTCATTTAATTCCTTCCGCTGCACAGAAGTCCTTAAACTCTTCAGAGACATATTATCCACCATTGTCACTTCTCAAGGCCTTGATCTTCTTCCTTGACTCTTTCTCAACCAAATCTTTGAACTCACAAAACTTTGTGAAGGTTTGGTCCTTCTTTTGCATGAAATAAATCCAGCATTTATGAGAATAGTCATTAATGAAAATGACATAATACCTTTTCTTCATTGTTGATGTCATCGATAATGGTCCACACAAATCAATATGAACTCACTCTAAGATAGCCTCTGCTCGACTGTCTCGATCATGAAAGGAAGGCTTGGTGTACTTTCCCAAGGTGCAACCTTTGCATGTGTCAACTTTCTAAATTTTACCTTTGGGAAGTCCTATAGATATCTACTACATAATCTTCAAAGCCCCATGATGCAAATGGCCCAACTACTTGTGCAACAACTTGCCAATGTCTTGGCTTTGCACTAATTCTGCTTTCGTACACAATGCTGCACAATCATCTACCTCTAATTTATAGAGATTATTCGCCCGAATCCCTATCTTCTTGGTCTAACCTGTGGCTATTTGTCTTAGGAATGCCTTTCCTTTATTGAAGACAACATCATAGCCTTTGTCCTCCAACATTGCGACCGATACCAAGTTCTTCTTTCGTCCAGGCACATACATCACATCTATCAAGGTGAGAGGAGCTCCATGCTCCCTCTAAAAAGCAACCATGCCCACTCTTGAAACACTATACCCTCCGTCATCACCCATCTCTATGTGCATCTTGAGGTATTTCTCCTCCAAGGCACTTAATAAGTTTTTATCATCGGTCATGTGGAATGAGACTCCACTGTCAAGATAACAGACACAACCCATCATCGATGACACCATGCATGCGATGAGGGTAAAGTCCATTTCGAACTAAGAGGATAATGCCTCACCTTTCGATCCTTCCGAGGATCACTTCTTGGACTCCTTCGATGGGAAATTAGTTGCATAATGTCCCATCTTGTGACAATTAAAGCATCTTACTTTAGACATGTCACCCTTCTTCCCTCCATGAGAAGAATTTGATTTGAAATGGGAAGCCTTCCCCTTCCCTTTCCTTTCCTTACTTGCTAAGGCTACATTTTCTTCATCATCATTCTTGGATGAAGAACCATTTCATGTTCTCCTCCTGATCTCCTCCTGCATAAGATCCGACCACAATCATTCCCAATCTGGCAGTTTCTCCCTTCCATTCACAAAGTCCTAGTAGCTATTCCAACTCTTTGGAAGGCCAAGGAGAGCGAGACTCACCATATCATCATTGGCAGTAGTTATTCCCACATTGCCAAGCTCATCCTTGCGGGTGGTGAGCTTGTTCGGATATGTGGAAATAGTATCACCCTTCTCCATATTGATTCTTTGAAGCTTATCCTTGAGCGCCAATTTCCTCTGGTCACTACTATTCTAGTAGAGGTCCTTCAATGTCTTCCACATTGAAAATGGAGTATCCTTCCCATGGAGACTTGAGACAATATGGTCTCCAACTCCCTCAAGGATGATTCGTCTCACCTTCGCCACACACTTCTTCCACTCAGCCAACTCTTGTGCATTAGTTGAAGCTGGCTTTTTGATTTCTTGATCAATGAATTCCTTCAAGCCATTGTCTTCTAATACAGCCTCCATTTTATCTTTCCATGCGATGTAATTCGAGCTACCTTCCAAGGAATACTTGAGTCTCAAGGCATAGAATGCCATTGGCCAACCTTGAAGTATGATATGAATTCGATTTGCACCTACAACCTCAAACTTCAAACATCAAATTCTCTTCTCAGTATATTGTTCACAACTCTGATACCATGTAGAAAACTATGATAGGTTAACCCGATAATGCAATATAAATCAAAGAAGAATATTATAACCTAATTCTACTCTCAATTTGCGGAAGCTTAAAGATTTAGTTGAACAATATAACTAGAAGACGAGGAATCAATGGCACAATACACATGAAAATACTTTGGGGAAAGCTTCAGCTAAAAACCCCATACTATTTTATTATCATACACGGTGGAAATACATAGGAATTATACAAAGCCTTAGCTCTCACAGCTAGCCAAATCTCAGTATAGTTCTCACAGATGCTCACAGGCAATCTTGGCTTCTCTCCAGCCTTCCTCTGTGCCCTCCAAGCTCCTATTTCCTTGCATTTTTCCTTATGGATGACTAACCTTTTACCAAGTGGAACACATCCTTCAAAATTGCGCAATCCTCAAGGATAAATCCTTAACTACATGCATGATTTTTATCCATGAGAAAACACATGCAACTGATAGTACACTATCCTTGAACATTAATCTCAACTAGGTCTTTCTCAGAAAAGACATGCATGAGTTTCTGATGAGGGGATCTTCAGTTAATTGGAGTAGCATTAGTTGAGTGCACTAATGCATCAACCAACTGTTAACTCACTATTAGTTCCTCAAATAGTTTGGAACTAACTTAATTGGACTTAACTTAGTAAACTGAGTTAACTAATTACAACTCAAATATAACTCAATCTTATCTCCTTAATTTAAGGGATAACTCATGCATGACTTCAGAAAGACTTCTAAATTGAATTTCTCCAACTAATTAATTTAAAATAAATTAATTAATTATTTCCAAGTAGCTGTTAAGAATAAATTCGATTTTAATTCACAATTTAATTCAATGACAAATTAAATTGGAATATTCTTGTTGCCATATTTCAACATAGGTTTCTCGATTGATTCCCTGCCTTCAAAATACCAAGGTGTCATGTTACTAGTTAATGCTCTGTGTATTGCATGCTCGAAATATATATGCACCAAGCTCATGAAAACTTATCCAACTTGACTTTCATTGTTCTTAATTTGGCACAAAGAGAAAGCCTCCTCAAAGTTGTCCATAGGAAATCATGATCTACTAGTTATCAATTCTCCTTTCCCCCAAGACTACTTATCATGACCTGATCTCCATCTTGTGAAAATTATTATGGAATAGTGCTACCCTTGAAAAGAAATGGCTTCTAGTTTCTTGGGACAAACTTTTCCTCCCCAAAGCACAAGGAGGTTTCGACTTGCGGGACCCCAAGAATTTGAGCATGGTGTTAGGTGAAAAACTATGGTGGTGTGGGATCCAAGAAGGCACAGAACTATGGAAATGAATATGGACTCAAAAATATTCTCAAAGAAAATCTCAATGCAAGCTCCTATGAGATCCCTCTTTTCCTACTAATTTGGAAATATGGAATTTAGAAAATAGGAACAACTATCGAATATGAGACTAATTTTTTGAGGAAATTAAGAATGGGAGGGCTGCCCTATTCTAGGAATAATCATGGAAACGATTTCCTCTTCTAGGTTGAGATGAAACCCTTCTGGACCTTCAGAATCTCTTAACTCAGTGCTACACAGGTAGAGTTGTGGACTATGTTATCAGGACAACTCTCAGAAAGAATGGACATCTTGGAAAACAGATTGTGACTTGCTTATGGAGGTAGCTCATGTATGTTGGCAATCACTTTCTCAATAGTTTCTTCATAAGTGAATCCCTATTTATGAGGATCCAGATACTCTGAGATGGGGTTATTCGACTAAGGGTGTGTTTTCTATCAGAGAATCCTACTACATCAAGGTAAATTATAATCATAATCCTCAACAGAAAATATGGAGTCAGATCTGGCACGGATAAATTTGGCCAAAAGTATCCCACTTTCTATGGTTAGTGGGATGCAAATGGATTCCAACTTAGGATATGTTGCTGATGAAAAGCTTCACGGGCCCTTCTCAATGCCCCTTTCCTAGTGAACTTTAGGGGTCCCTTGTCTATTTTCTTTAGTGGAGACTCTAGATTTTCTCAGCCTTATAGGGTGATCCTATCCTATGGTGGTTACTACTGCTCTTTCTATTGCATGAATTATTTGGGGTGCTCCCAATTCTGTTAGTTCAAACCCTTTTCTTCCAGTGTAATCCCTCAACAATGAGGAGGACCTTGTCGCTGGGGTGGAAATTTTGTCAATGCAAGCTACCCTATTCCATTCAACAACTCTTCTTCAGGGAATTTAGTCAACACGAAGTGTGAGGGTGAAGTGCATCTCTCTCCTGCTCGATCTCTGAGAGGAATCTAGGCTCCAACAACAATGGAATCCTTGGCCACGTAAATTTGAGACATTCAGCTCAATATTGAGATTATTCATGACCACAAGGATGAAGACCATAATGAACTCCTCACATACATGAATGATATCTAATTTAGTGACAATGAGATAAGGGAATAGTTGGATTCTCTCTGTCGAAGCCATCTTAGAACAAATGACCACCTCCATAACCTAGAAGATTTAGTGGAACATATTTATTTTCATATGCATGTGCATGTTGGATACTTTGCAGCTCCCTTTGTACTCCCTCCTCATCCCCCTCCTTGATATGTTGTCATTGGTCTGTGTAGTCCTTTTATTTTATACATGCACAATATGGCTTCTATGTTAGGTGAAAATAATCTTTGTAAAGTCCTATCAGTGGCATACTTCGGCCTCGGATCACAACGAGTCTTGTTAGAATGAGGAAAAGGGGGTTGTAGATACATATTATGTAACCTTTGTTTTCATGATAATCTAATGAAGGAATTTTGATCGATAAAAAAAGAATAATGCTTACCTTGATTAAAAATACTCAATGTTCCCGAGCCACAAACATGTACATGAATTTCAAAATTATTAGCCTCTATATATTTATAAATCTAGAAAATTAACATAGACATATCTATAGAAGCACAAAAAAATATGGAGATATTTTTAGAAATGTGTCAATAGAAAGCTAAAAATATGAAATCACACTCAATATATTCAAGGAAAAAACCTATAAAGTTAATAAATTTACAAATTAGGATAATCATATTAGTAAATATGGTTGATATGTTTCCACTGGTGTCATTTTCCCCCTTTTAAATTTGACGAATATAAAACAACCTTTGATTTCATAATAGTTATTCACATGACTCCATTTTGGATTTAATAATTTTCATGGTAATTCAAGAATTGTATTATAGAAACATCAAAGATAAACATGTATTGATATGATGTATTTGTTATTTGATAATTTGCATGGTAATCCCATAATTATATTAGGTAAATGTGTAAAGGTAAACATATATTTAGAGATAAAATGTATTTCAATATCCACCTTAATTATTGATATATGAAGCCCAAAGAGGGGACAAATATCTTGACGCACAAACCTATTTTAGTGTGCAGAATTGTTGGAATTATGACTGGTTGAATGGTAGGCATTGATGTCAACCCAGCTTATTCCTAGTTTTTTCATGGTTCGGATGAATTTCTAATACTTGGTGTCTTGCACATCTATTTTTGAAGTGGTATAGAGGCCTTGAAAGTTGCTGAATTAATTTGGCAGAGTTTTGGGAAAAAGCACCTGGCATTTTCATCAAGTTAGACTATTTCCATTGGGATGATAACTAGCACTGTTTGATGATTCAAAATATTCATTGGGTACCCCACTATTTCCATGCGATGATTTCCTATAGGAGACCATGTCATCCCTGTAATGATTCCGGTAGGTAAAAATGTGAATTGTCTTGGGCCTTGACGACTATAATTTCCCATGGTAATATCTAGAACACTGGATTATAGTATGACTTTGTCTTCCATGATGAGAATATAATAAACAGTTGAATTATGTGAATGAAAAACCTTGGTCATTGTAAGTTATATACATATCGTTTAAGAGCCCAACATATTTTATAATTTGTTGAAATGATCAAATCCAAAGGTCGAATTTGATTGTTATGATTGGGTGAAAAATTAATGTGAAGATGGAATTGTTGGAATATCTAATTCCTACTTGTCTCAGTTGTGACTTTCTATCTAGAGGAGTCTGTTCCCATTCTTTAGGGTTGTCATATCTAGATGTTCCTAGATTGGTGTGTGGTTGATATTTTCTCTCAACTGGGTGATTGTGTGTCCAAGATAGTATACCTATCTTGAGACAACATTAAATGTATTTATATGTAATCTTATTTGATGTGAATACATTATATTGTGTGCACTATCAAAATTTAAGCTGGTACTAAAGCCTATGAGGGCCTATGCCCTGGCCCCTCCAGGGCCAAGGGAAATAGAGAGTTTGGTCAGTATTTTTTTGTTGAATTCTTGGTTTGTCCATTATTTAATATAGTTATACATGTGAAGGAATTTTCTTTGGTATGTTGAATTTAACAAAGATTAAGTAGCCACGGGTTAATACCTTGCAAAATAAGTGTATCTAGGTGTTGGAATATACACACAGTGCATGGAAAGGCCAGAGGACTCGAGAAGTGAAGTAAAGAAGGTTGTTCCAGGCATGGTGATGCTTCAAACCACTAAAACTCACACAACCCATATGGGTTCCATCTATGCCACCAGTTTCATAGTCGATAAACACTATAGGGTCATTCTCACAAATCGGTATGACATTAAGCCTGGACTTATTGTTGCAGAGGCCATTTTTCTCAATTTGGCGAGAAGATTTTCAAGTGGCGGGGATGTTGGCTAGATTGGATTTATAAGGGAAATTCATATGCCAAGGATTAGCTTGCCAAGAACAAAATGATTCCATTAGTTGACTTGATCTTTTGTTGCAGTTGTGTCGATTATGCTGGTTGTCGAGGGTTGTCTTTGATGCAGTGAGCGTGGATATATGAAATGGAAGTGTGGACGCTCTCTCATAGTTTTGTTTGGTGTGAGGATGCCCATAGTGGGTTTATTATCCTCAAATCTATAAATTCGAGTCTGTCTAGTGGATTAATTTGCATATTCAAGTTTGTTGGATCGATTTGCAGAGCCAAAAAACTTTCTCTAGATCCTCCTGTGCCAATAAATTTGATCAAGAATGCAGAAGTTGATCATTGTTTATATTGATGACATGCCTAACATTTTTTTAAAAGAATTGATGTAGTTCCCTGAGATTTTGTGGTGTGTGAACAAATATGAGTCTGATTGATCTGTGCATTGAGGTTGACATCTGATTTACTCTGGAAATGTTCATGTGTTTATGAATTATTTTCCCAAAGATATCGACAACAAAAAGAAGCCAGGACTTGCTGAGCATGACCAGGTGGTTTTGCAAGGCATTGGGGTTTGGTGATGGATCCTAATGACTAGCAGCAGCATGGGAGGCCAAGAGAAAAGATTGATGGAGTTGAAGAGGCTATGTGGCTTTGGCATGAGATGTTGGTCTAACCATCCTCCAAACTAGAAGTATGCTACAACAGCTGCAAGAAATAAAGGAGATTATCCTTAAAGATTAGGTCAACCTCACAAAATTAGGGTTTGGAATGGTAATTACATTAAGCCTGATCAACTCAATTTAGAAATGTCAATTTATTAAAATGATTATGATTGCATGCTTAGAAAATCTAAAGAAAAGTAAAATATGGTATTTATAAATGTTTTGGAATTAGAAGCATTGAGCCTATCTAGCTCAATGGAATGGTTTTGCTAGAATTATCTACTCTAAAAAATCGTGTAGGTGAACCCAAGACAAAAATTAAACTGTAAAAAGAAAGAGGATGCAAAGATACTCGGTGGTAGATAATAAGGTTGAAGTTCATCAAATATTGTTTTTTGTGCAACAACGACATTGGAAATTAAATGATGATGGACAACTAAGTAAAAGTTGGTGTGAGTTAGTGTGAGTTTGTGGAATAGAATCACTATCATGATGTATTATGACTCACACATTGTAATTATAGAAAATCTACATGTCATAGATTACTTTGTAATGGTCGGTTGTGGTCATTGAAATGTTTTATGTACCTAGTATCTTCTTAAGATTGGAGTATATTAAAAGGGTATATGGATGTAAGACCCAGAAGGGCATGCATACCCCTTTTTTATGTGTTCGTTAATGAAATCAAGTTGTGGAATCAACCATTAGGTAGGTACGAGGGTGTGAGGTGTAATCGTCTCTAAGCTTGATATGCAATGGAAGAATTGAGTCTTCGATTAAGTGGGGGAATTATGAGATGGCATAATCTCAAAGTGTAAATGACCAATTCAAAGAAATTTCATCAAGAAGTTTGATGAACCATGTATGTGAAGGACTTCCTATCACACCAGAGGTTGCAGAAGTAGGGTAACCATGCATTCCGATGGATGGTTGTTCCGTTACATGGACGTCGACAATTTGATGATGTTTGCATGAAAAAGGTACAACGTGTAATTGCCAGATTGGACCATAACTAGACTTTGTAGATTGATATTGAGCCAAGTAATCACTAAGGGGGTGCGTTGGAATATGTAATTCCTACTTGTCTTAGTTGTGAATTTCTATCTAGAGGAGTTTGTTCCTATTCTTTAGGGTTCTCATATCTAGATGTTCCTAGATTGATGTGTGGTTGAAATATTCTCTCACCTAGGTGATTGTGTGTCCATGATAGTCTTCCTACCTTGAGACAACACTAAATGTATTTATATGTAATATTATTTTATTTGAATATAGGATATTGTGTGCACTATCAAAATTTAAGTGGGTTAGTTTTCCCATGGCCATCCATGGTTTGTGGCTAAATACTTTATTCAAAATTGATTTTGTCCCAAGGGTGGTTTGGAAAAAAAATAAAATTTAAGAGATATTTTTTCCTGTGATGGTTTTGGGTCGAATAACTCTCCGAATCTATAAATATAGAGTTAGACCAGGAAATTGATTGTGCATCTTTGGTGGATTCATCAAAGTTCCATTTAATTTTTTATCTCCATTGTTTGATCGAGCACAAGTCTCTTAGAATGAGGTTGCATGGTTGACTTGGTTTTTAGATCAGTGTCAAGTGCACAGTTAGATAATCTAGGCAAGAGGAAGCATTTTGACAATCTTAGATAGAGATACAGAGATGGTCATGATTTGTTGGAAGTGGGTTAGTTTAATGAGTGATGATATAATCACTTGAGATGATACACAAGGTCAATCTCTACATTTTGGAATTGAATATCAATCTAGAGTGTTGATCGATGAGTTATGTGAAAATGATATGTGTTATTCCTTTGCTAAAAGTATGCAAGGATAATGTCTATTGGTACATGTTCATGGATTGTACAAAGACAATACAAGGGTTGTGTAGAAGTGAGATCAAGTTGAGATAAAAAACTATAGTGTTGTGCATAATCAAAGATACAAACCAATGAAGTGTGCATGGGTAGATCTTGTACATTATACCCTATTGAATGTGTGGTTATAGACAGAAATTGAATGGTGATCGATTTGTATAAAAGTGTAAATTGCACATGAATATGAAATTATAGATACATGTGTGCTTTTTTGATGTGATTAAATAGATTGGCGATTGTATGTGAAAAGAGATAGAAGGGACATACTTGTGTGATTATAGATGCTTATGCTTGTAGCTATTTTATGCTTAAAAGTATGTTTTTTAGGGTATATAGTTTCTTGATAGAGGTAAAAATTGATGATATAATCAATGTTACTCACATGCAATTCTTGCTCTATGGTTTTGAGGTTGTTTCTGGCGTGAGAACAAAGTGTGTTTTTAGTGTGCATGTACAAAGCATATTTTTATAGCAGTTTAGTGCATACGTATGTTAGTTTGCAGAGTTGATATCATTATATGATTACTGATATATAATGTGTATCCTAAGATAAAGAGACTTGTAGTAATTATATGGGCAAAAATGGATTGAGTTGATGTTTTGAAGCAGGGTCTTTTGTCCTAACAATGGTCTAATTTTAGGAGGACAACACTTATGGAGTTACAATAGTGCATTGATGTGTTGGTCAGAGATTTGAGCCTTGTAATCTTTATGTCTCTGTTGTAATATTATAATTAAGAATTGTTGAGAGGGTTACATTGGTTGATGTTATTTTTCATTCTCAAATGGAGTGATGTATGTTTCTGCTTGAAAGCTTGTGTTAGAATAAAGAGATTGCATGTCGTAGTTTCCAAAAGATATTTGGTATTACTGTGAGAAAAGGTTCAATGATTAATTTATTGTTGAGCATGAGTATACACATGGTATTATTATTAGTGAAGTTGATTATTATATGAGCATAGAATGTATATTCCTTACATTCATATTACATGTTGTTGGTGTTAAAAATGTATTACAATGAGACTAGATTTAATGCTTGAACAAAGATAGAATAGTATTGTTGTTGTTCAATACAAAAATGTATTTCCATATGTATAATGCATTGTTGTAATGTCATGTGAAGGATTGTATGATTGTCAAATTAGTTATGTTATAATAAGATACAATTAGGGTTTCGTTTTGCCTTGATGTTTTGGTTCAGTGAAGAGTCATAAATTAATTAGAGGAAAATTGATTTGCATGGGAATTTACGTTATAGTAATTTTGAGTTGTTGCCCAATTTTGAGATTAGATTTTTGGCAAAGAACTTGATGTTACTAGGGTTTATTCCATGTTTTATGACATACCAATAGGGTTTTCTATCGGGTGGACATGTTGAACAAAAGCAGAGATTGATACAGTGAATTTTATGGTTTTACCTAATTGATTGATGATGTATGTAGTTATATATTGAGGACATATTTTTATTTCTTGTTGATTGTTGTATGAATAGGATTAATGACCATAATGTTATATGTGGGTCCTATTTGAAAAATGGATGAAACGTGGTCTCTGGAATTTATGTCTGAATTAGTTGGGCCGAATTTTAATAAATTTAAATTGAGGTCAATAAAGGGTCTAAGTGCTTGAGCCTTTAGTGATGGAGTGGTAGCTTCCTTCTAGTGGTGGTCAGAGAACTTGATGATGGAATGGTGGCTTCGTTCTTGTGGTAGCTAGAGAAATAACAGGACATGGTAGCCTACAACAATTAGGATCCTAGGAATTGGTAGAATCATGTCCCAGTGAAAGATGTAAATGATTATTTTCTAAATATTAATAAAAGAAGACAAGGACAACAACAATGTTGATTTTTCCCAGATGGGTTTTCCACATAATATCAACTATCCTATGTGATGATTATGATGTGGACTTGTTGATACGTTGTGATCCTATTTTTTACTTTCATATGTTACATGCTCATTTGTAGGTCTATTATCATTCAGTTAGAATTATAAAGAGGAACGAAAACCATGTAAGAGTTGAATTGTCATGAAATAACTATTCATCCCCCTTTCTTAGTATTTCTAACAATTGGTATTGGAGCCATATCCTTTAGGAATCAGTATAATAGATGGAAATATATCTAAGGTATTATGGAAAGGAAGCACAAGAAGAAGATTTCTCAAAGAATAAGTCAATTCAGGAGAACTCTGACAATGAAAGCGAGGAATCACATGAAGTGGTAGTATCAACAATTATTGACGAAGGAAAATCAGTAGTAGAACAAGTCATGTCTGGAACTATAGTTACTGAAGGAATGGTTCTTATAATAAATTCAAACTTAGAAGAAATATTGTTTCTATATTGGAAAATTTTGATAGTCTCAAGGAAGAGTTGCAGGTTTATGAAGGCAAGGAGCATGATTGGAATAAATCAAAAGATATTGTTGTAGTAATTGAACAACTTAATGAAAGGAAAATACATTGTGAAATAGTTGAAGATGAGATTATATCTCTAAAGTTTGATATAGAAAAAGTAAAATGAACATAATGAGGAGATACTTTAGGTATTTGAAGAATAAGAAAATGGACTTAAAGAATAAATTTTCAAGTTAAGAAGTCAGATGGAAGAGGCAAGAAAAGTTGAATAAGCTATAATAAATTAGCTAACAGGAAAAGAAAATGAGGTAATCTCATGAAGAAGTAAATTACTAACAAATGACAAAGAGTTGACATTTCAAGGTAGTACCAAGGTATTGGGAATTATTCTTAGCAATCAAATCCCTCACTCCATTAAATGAGGCCTTGGTTTTCATGAAACAGTTAAAGTTAAATCCAAATCACATGATTTTGCAGACAGACTGAGAGTCAATGAAGAAAATTCTTAAAACCCATCAAGTAATCAATTACGTAGAAAAACCAAAACCAAGGAAAGTGACTCTCAAAAGAAAATCATTTTCTACCAGGAATGAGTTTGGAAAAAGTGTAGACATCCAAAGAGATAACAACAATTCATTCCATCCATTTATTGATGTTTTTTTAGTGTTATATTTGTCATAATTTTGGACACATTGCAGTGGATTGTTGAATCATATTATTCTAACCTCAAGAAAATAGTCTCTCCTTTAGAAGATCAAATGAGTGATAGAGGACATATAGTTGTATTTAACTCAAGTGGATGAAAAGTTATAGAAGAAAAAATTAGAAAGATAATCAGAAAAGGGGTCAGAAATGTAGATAAGGTATACATGCTGAAGAAAATTCTAAGAAGAAATAAGAAAATAAATCCAATATGCTCCATCTCATAGTCACAGTAGCAGAAGTAAGTTCTTGTTGCAGTATATTGATACTACATGCATATTCATTGATTAATACAAAAGAGCTATGGGAGTTGTATAGCCTTAGGGGGACAACATAGTAGTAGTATAGAATCTTGATCAATTATGTAGGATATGCATTAGCTCAAGGGGAACTAAACATGGAAAATAAGGTTTGCATGTTGTGTGTATAATTGAAGAAGTTGTTTTATTGAAACCCTAATGGTATATTAAATATAATGTGGTCATGCATATGAGCACTTGCACGTATTCACGATTATGATTTGAATTTTATTCATGTGGTTAAATGATGAGGGCACCTAGGGTTGCGATCTATTGCATTACCAAAGTTTGTGATGTTGTTATACAACATTTTGTCACTATCCCTGCACTCCCCATTTCGTGATCCTAGAGGACCTCTACAGTGAACCTACATGCTTCCCCTTCATGAAGAAACTCCCATTATGTCCCTCTTCATGAGCAGAACAATTCCCTTTTGCATCATTTCCCAAAAATCTTTTGTTAATCCTAGTTTACAAGGCTGGCGCTAATGACCTGTATCCTCCTCGCGCTGATACGCAGGGATTAAAACTATCCCTAGCACCAACCAGCATGACTGAGCCTTGTTCCAGTCATGTCGATCCTCTTCTAGAAATTTTTTTAAAATAAAGAGCCGAAGATTCCAGCTCTAGAAGCTTCGTAACAAAATTCTGGTAAATGGTTGGGCCAGATGGAGTTGACGATGTTAGTCTCGGCTCCTTTCCCCTATTAAAATTTAACTACCTCAAGGGATAAGACCTTATCCCATCCATTCATGCTATATAAGCCTCCATTTTTCCCAAGCACAAGCTAGTGTTAGTGTTGGTGTGCTAGTGCTAATTAAGTTTGGATTAATCAGCAAGCTATTCATAGTTGTATATCTCTAGTTGTGTGTGAGGGAGAAGTGTGAATTTGGTTTAGTATGAAGAATAAAGGGAAGAGCCTTAAAACTACCATTGTTGAGGCCATTGTGGAATGCTAACAATAGTGTGTGGGAACCTGGATTTGTTGGAGGAGAACAACAACGTCAAGACAACAATGTTCAAAGAAGGAAATGGGAGATAGCTAGAGCGAGCAATCAAATTCATCACCAAATAGGATAAGCATACTAAGAGGCAGGCCCTCTTAATTAGTTCTAACCTAAGTAAATCTTCCATAGAATTTCCTTTTTGTGGGTAGACCCACCATCAGGCTAGAGGAATTGTTTGTGTCTGCACTTAGAATTTTACTTCACCACAAATTGGTGACTCCACTTGGGAGCTAATACTTATGTTTGCTTGCTTGAAATTTCATGGTTTTGTGTGAACTTTTCTAGTTTCACCATTTACCTTTAGTTCTATTTTCTTTGCTTTGTCTACTAATTTGGGTTTGAAATTCACAGTAGCAAGTCTAGTCTCAACTTTTGAATTTTTTTTTCTTTGCATCCTCTCTCAGCACACTTATGTCACTGACAGTCACGCCGATCAACGTGATATGCTTAGAAATAGTCGCGTCGACCCCCTTCTAGTGCTTGTAGTCAGTTAGACAGTTACATCGATTCCTGTAGGTGAAGATTAGGGTTCACCCTAGATCTCGACCAGTGTGTCTTGCCCTCTTGATTTCTGCCTTGTATCTTGTTTAGACTGTGTTCTCCCTGACTAGAAAGCTTCATTTAGCTTGGTTTGTGTGCCTTCTTGGTTTAGACCCCCTATGTGAGGTTCTTTCCACTTTTTATTTGGATCCTTTGATCAATGCTAGTTGTCAGTTAGGCAGTCGTGTCTATCAGGCCATCAGCACTAGTTGTAGTACTGGTTAGTCATGTCGATCATGCCCATTGGTGCTAGTTGTCAGTTAGGCAGTCGCTTTGGTCTCTACGTTAAGGAAAAAAATCAGAATTTCCCCATTCCAATGCCACTATATCTTGACCCTCAAACTATCTTCTTCCTCCTAAAAGTGACTGGGATGCTTTTTTTCTGCTTTTGATTGATTGATTGGCTTGAAGTTTCATTGCTTCATTTTTTGAGTTTTTTAGATGGTTTCTATGACCCTAGGGCATCTAGGTCAATTACCATTCATTTGTTTGTTTACTCATTATGTCAAGTTGCTGATTTTCTACTTCAATTAATCCATATTTCAATCGCAACATCTTCATTGCTTCATTTTCAATTGAATGAGTAAAAGGGTCTTGTTCATTCTCTTGTTTTGAGTGTCTCTTTTCCCTTTCCGAGCATAGATTACATTGCTTGGTTTGTCAATTGAAGCATTTGTGTGTTTGGTTTGTGTGATTTAGGTAAGAAGTTTCTTTTAGTTTGATTTATCATGCTTTGGATTTGATCGATGCTTATCATTCGGAATAGTGAAAATTTTCATTAAGGTGCTTACGTGAAAGATTCATTTTGAATTTTATGAAAGAAGAGCATTGTTCTAGTTTACTTAAGTGAAAATATTGCATTAGTAGCATCATTGAGAAGCTAGAATTGTATCATCATAATCATTGGAAATGAAATGAAACTTCTTTTGTTGTTAAGGGAAGATTAAGTGCATTTAGGACATGTATTAGTGAAAGATTTTGTTCTTTGATTTTTGCATTGATTGTGTGCTCTCTATCCCTCAATTAGTGTTAACTTTCATCGAAGAAATATTTCCTTCCTCATATAACTGCATGTAGGGGTTTCTTCATTTGATAGTAGTAGGGCCTTGTAATTGAAACCTAATTCGAGACCAACCATTAAAATTTATCAAATTAACCTAAGGAAGCTTTGAAACTTAACGCTTATATTTAGAGGTCTAAGCTAGATATGTGTTATGGCGTCTTAAAACCTAGCAGCTATCGTTCACTTCGACACTAGATAGCACTAGTACGGACTTGTGTTCCCTGTACCATCATGTATATAAAGGGAGACCCCACTAGGTCTACAATCCTTTATCTGTAGGAAACCGAGTCTACCGCCTTGTAAACATGATACACCAAACATGGCATTGAAGAAGATTTCCTACCTGTACTTCTCGGTTCGGCAGGACGTATTCTGCAGCTCATGGTTACCTGGCAATGCTTTTGTCTAGATTTCCCTGAGTAGTCATTTTGGTATTTTTAACTCTTTAAATTTAAAAGATCATGGAGAACTTGTCCTTTCAAGCTCGTTAACTTCAAAAGTGACTAGAGTCACCTTGTTCCCTTTTCTCGACTCTTAAAACATGAAAAGGAAAAGTTTTGTTTCAGTGTCTTAAAATTAACTACCCGCGAAATCTTCCTGGTTAAAGTTATCTTCCTTAGTGTTTCTTTAAAATTCAATTCCAATGGCACCATTCCTAGATTCTACAAGTCAATGGTTCCCCTCGGATGGGATTCCTGGCCCTTTTCCTTCTTTTGGAAATGTTGGTGCTCCTTATAGGGCAACATTGTCCCTCCTTGGGTTAACCATTAGTTTACTTGTCTGGTTATTTTCGACCTCGGTGGTCTCAAGTGTCCCGACCCCTGTGCAAATGTCTCTTTCATTGGAATCACATCACGTTGATTCTAAAGTTGACCTCTCACCTTATTCCCCTATTTCTTCACCTTCCTCTTCTACTTCGCCTGGTGAAAGTTTCAAATCTAGTAACCAGGAGGCTAAGAAGAAGACGAAGAAGAAGAAATTAGATAAGAAAGAGGCCAACTATGTAGCTATTGCTCTAAATGCACTTCCCACCAACAAACATTTTGAATCTATATGGAAGGTAAAATTCTATTGCAGGATGTGTAAGGGTGACCATCTCCTTTGAGAGTGTCCAGGAATTCCTAGAGTCTTAGAGGTATGGTCTCAAGACTTGAATCGACCATCCCCACCGACCTCTAGAGATCATGTCAACGTTTCACCCTTGGTTAGCAATGGTATGAAGAAAGGGAAGATTAGATTCCCCTGTAGGTTATGTGAAGGAAATCATCTTCTTCACCTATGTCCTCTTATGGATAAAGCTTCCAAAGTTCCAGAAAACCTTGTAGCTCCTCAACCTGAACTTCATGTTGGTTATCAGAGGCTTTCTTCTTACCCTCTCCCCGTTGGTAAAGAGATTGACCTAGATTCATCTCTTGCCCGTCCTGCTCTTCCTAAACGAGAATCTCTTGTGTTTGTTCCTGACCAACCATTGGTCAAAAAGAGTGTTGACTTGGCCCTGCCCTTAGTTGTTCACTCTATTCCCAAATAGAGTGGTGCTCATAATGCTCATGTTCTTCTCTTCTCAGATTCTCATGAATCGAATATTGACCCTCCCATACCAGTTGTTCAAGAGAGTCCTTCCCCTATTCCTGCACAACATGGGGGTAATCATATGATATCCCCACCAAGTAGTTCTATCATTTCTTTCAATTCGAGTCACTTGACTACTTTCTACCTTCCATCTTATGTGCCTTTCTAGATTACAGTACAAGCCTATAATATGGTAGTTCATTGCAATATATTAGATGAAGGTGCATCTGCTAGCATCATTTCTTCTACTACTTGGCAAGCTTTGCGTTCCCCACAACTTGTGCATGTCACCCAGAATCTGTTGGCTTTCAACAGAGGAAACAGTCAGCCTTTAGGGATCCTTCCAAAGTTCCCTATTACTTAGGGAGGAAAGACCATCTCTATAGACATGATGGTAGTCCAAGGTCCTTTAGATTTCAATATTCTCCTTGGATGCAACTGTGTTTATGTCATGGGCACTCTTGTTTCTTTGCTTTTCCATGTGGTTTGTTTTCTGCACAAAGGGAGAATTGTGACTATTGATCAATTGTCATTCATTGGTCATCAAGATCCTCCTTTGCAACCATTATCCCCTATCAGCTCTTGTTTGCAAGCAGTACCTTCCTCGCCACAAGTTAGTTATGTGGCTCCCATTCCATCTCTGCATCTGTTGATGATCACACAGATGGTATTGTACATTATGTACTGGGGGCATTGGAACCCGATTTGTCTTTGGTACCAAATGACGTGTATTCCTCCTAGGGCATGGTTCTTTCGGCTAGTGAAGACCTCTTATGAGCCATGTTCTCTTATGGGTCATGAAAGGGTCATGAGGATAGTTCCTTGTCTTGTGTCAACCTTGTCAAAAAATGAAACAAGGATTCATGAGCATAGTTTCTTGTCTTTTGTCAAGCTCGTTCAAAAACGAAACAAGGGTCATGAGGATAGTTCCTAGTCTTGTGTCAACCTTGTCAAAAACTGAAACAAAGAGTGTGAGCATAGTTCTTTGTCTTGTGTCAAGCTCGTTAAATAATGAAACAAGGGTTCGAGGATTGTTTCTTCATGTATCTACCTTGTTAACAAATGAAACTGATTTTGAGGATAGTTCTTTACTGTGTCAACCTGATTAAAAAATGAAGTAACTCTCATTTCCAAATCGAGTCATTGATTAAGATCTCGTAAACTCCCAGTCAAGTCTTTCAAAGATCTCGAAAGTGAACCTTCATTCTATCCACCTAGTTGCCTAAAATGAAGCTTGGGGGGCATGTACATCAATTGAGTCATTATGATGGGGGCATGCAAGTTTATAGCAAGCATAGTTTTTCATTAATCGAAGCAGAGTTCTCCATGGTTCAAGCTTGTGTAAAATGAACCCATGCTCAATTTACATCCCGTGATTGCTCTTTTTATCAACTAATTTCTGCTAGATGAGCCTTGGTTGTTTCATTCCACTGCCACCATCTCTTTGGAAAATCACATGATTTCACTTGGTTATTTTTCCTTTACTAAGGAATGATGCAGGAGCATTCAGCCCAAAGAAAATCGTTGTAAATAGTAGACATAGGGGGTCATGCATTTTAGGAAATAGTTTTCCTAAGTATCAAGTTAATGCAATATTTAAGCTTTTAAGTGATTTAATTAGATAATGGGAGGATATGTAAATGCTGTCAAAATAAATAAATGAGAACATGAGTGGTAGAAGTCAAATCCAACTCTCTAGAAGCAAGAGAGAGTTTTTAGGCATTAATTAGAGTAGAAGTGGACATTGAGCTAATACGAGAACTTTTCTATTTTAAAACAGAGAAATGATGAAGTGGATAAAGTCTGCCACATATGAATGCTTGTAGTGAGCTTTAGGGATTTTGTTAAAGGATGGGGTCAGGTCCTTCATAGTAATCCAATCCAAATTTCCATATAAACATATGTAAGCCTATGGGTAGAGGAGAGGCCACCAATAATAGTATCAAGCCTCTGTGTGTGCGAGACCGAAGAGTCTCGAATGTAATATATGTTTTACATTAATATATACAGAGCTTATTTCTTATCTATGTCAGTATGTATTGAAGTATTTCATGAATGATTTACTATGAATTCATAGTTTCTGCAATAGGCTGCAGGCAGAATTTTGAAGGACACAAAGGGATGGAGTGATTCAGAGGAATCAATTGTTGAATCCAGCTAAAGGAACATAATGAAGCTCTAAAGATGTAGCGAAATGAAACTTCGCATAAAGGCAAGATTTGAGGGAGTTGAGTAGTGGAAATGGATAGTAGCGTTTTGAAGAAATGCACAAAGAAGAAGAATGATTAGGAGGAATAGTATTGATCCTCTTAAGAGATCAAAAGCTATTTTGAAGTAGAGGTGCATGCAAAGAGAAGCTCATAAGGAAGAGTTGCAGTGAATTGCAAAGGAGGAAGAACCTCTGAAGAACCCAAAAGAGCCACATAAACCATTGAAAATGGCTTAAATTATAAGTAAAGGGATGAGGGGAGAAGTAAAGAACTGATGCTCAGCAGCTGTTAGATCTTCAAAGATCAATGGCTACAATTGGATCGCTAAATTGCGATTGGAGGAGTAAGACTGGTTATGCAATGGAGCATAGCGATACGTCGATAGTGATAATGGTGACAAATGATAATTGACAATTGGTGTGGGATTTAATCAGCGATCAGAGCTCGGACCTATCGAAGAGCGCAAAGGCAGCATAGAGGAGGTGGACCTGATGATAGTTATGAACGTGGTTGGATAAGATTTGAAATTCGGTGTATGTGGTACAGAGAATGAATTCATTTGTATTCCCAAGTGTTTAATATTTTTGATAGTTTATATGGTGCGGACCTTTTAACGTAAAGCATATGTTATTGCTCTGATAGTCAAAGATCACTGTCGGAGAAGGGGTGATGGTTCATATATGTTAAGACTGTGGGGGAAGCCAATTCACGATTGTGATAAAGTTAAAGCATTGAAATGTGTGCAAAGCCCATATTAAGGAAAAAAGGGTTGTTTGCGGAGTTTCCTTTATGTGGGTATGTTTTCTTTGTAAATGAGTTAAGAAGGGAAAAAGCACCAATAGTGCAATTAGTGCGATATAGCATATATTAACCAAGGTTTGCAAGGGGAAGGTTATATATGCGTGGATAAAAGGATTTATATAAAGGTTCTAAAGTGTTCATATAATCCTGAGAGGAAGGTTTAGGTGGGGTGATTGGTTTTGTTACAAAGGAACAACTTATAAAGGGGCCTTGACCATTTATGGTCTAAAGATTTAACACCATTGTAGAGTTAAATTTCCTGGGAAAGTTGTGGATGCATTATTGATAAATGCAGACCATGGGTATGTGTGGGTGTTTACCCTACACCATTAGTGGTATCAGAGCAGATTTGTAATCTGTAAGAGGGAAATTTTGAAGTTCTCGAAGATTGTAGGATTCCAGTATAAGCTTGGAGTAGGCAAGAACAAAGAATTCCTTAAAGGAAAGAGAAAGCAAGATTACTTAATGCAAGTTCTGAAGGAAAAAGGACTTGAGGAACAAAACAGAGGACAATCCATTCAAAGTGCAGAAGAATGGGTGAAATAAGATCATGCTGAGATGTTGAAGGTGAGGTAAAGTGTTCTGTTTTAAATTAAGAATGTGTGTTTTTATACTAATGCACAGGTAACAACAAGAGAAGCTATGAGAGAAGAAAAGATGTGTTCTTGAAGATAGAGTAAGGAGAATACTCTGAAGAAGAAGTGGCAGTGAACCTAAAAAATCCAACAAGAGATTGGACAGAGAGGACAGCTGAAGTGTTCTCAACAGGAAGTGAGAGATTGCAGAAGCCTAGAAGGAGCAAAGGTGTTACTCAAGAGAAGCTTTCAGACAGAGGACCTATGCTTACCAAAAGTCTGAGTGAGGATAGCTTAGTGAGGTAAGATTGTAGCCAGGAGGACTAGTTGTTGCAGAGGCTTGTTGTAAAGGAGCTCATGAAGAAAGAAGAGAAGAAAATGACTACTGATAGTCATAGGAGAGGTTCAAAGAGAAGCCACAACAGAGGATATAAGAAAGAGGATTCCAAAACAAATGGAAATAGGATGAGTCAAGAAGAAATTGACAAAGAGGTTGGTGAATTAAAAGAAAAACTCAATGCATTAAGGAGAATGCTTGAGGAAAGCCAGAGACTGGGTTGGGTCTTGAAGAAGAAGTGAGTCGAATGGCATGAGATGCAGAGAGGGCTACAACAAAAGCAAGTAAAGTGGCTGAAGGGAAAACTCAAGGAAGTTGAGCTAGAAATGGAAGAATCCATTTGTGAACTAGAATAAGGAGAAATTCTGGGATAAAGTGAAGACTACAATGAAGCTAAAGAATGGGGATCAAGTGAAGGTCTCATGGACTATTGGGATAGTTCAAAACAACATGAGAAGATGCTGACTGAAGATGAAGACTTGAAGACTGAAACTTCAAGTGAGACCAAAAGGTCTGATGATTTTAAATCTAACAATTTGTGTATGTTTGCAGGTGAAGGACAATTTGCTGATATTTTCATGAAGAAGGAAGAAGACCAGTAGAATCTAATTTGTATTCTGGAAAAAGATGAGATAGATAGATGTCATATACAGTTGGAGAAAGATATCAAGAAACCAAGTGAAGGGCTTGAAGATATTGAAGAGGAGACAATATCAAAATTTCTAAATCATCTGAAGGATTTAGAACAACAAGGGATTGAAGGTAAACTTGAGGAAGAGACTATGTTAGCTGAAAACATAGTAAAGGATCATTAATTCACTATGATGATAGGAACAGTGGAGACAACCATGGAAACTATTGGGACAGATAGTAGGGAACAAGGAAATCTACTGAAAGATGTTAAGAAGTCTATGAAAAAGACTTATCAAAGGGAGAAAGAACACTAATAAAGGAGTGTTTTACAGAGGATGGACAGTCTTTTGAGTATGATGAAGATGACCTCTTGAATGAGGGAAGTATCGATTTTATACAGCAGAAAGACCTTGAGATTACAAGGGTCAAAGGAAGACAATATTTTAATAATTTAACAGAGCATGTGAAGGATGAAGCTGGAAGAAGAGAGCATTATGATGAAGTGCTTGCTATGTGTGAGGAGGAGATTAAACTGCAAGAGAAACTGATGATAGAACTTGATCGTAGAACAGAAGCTGCAGCTACAGTTTCTGAAGAACAAGATGTGTCTCAACTAGCCATGGAGACAGAAAGATGCAATAATTTGTTTGCAGGTTCATTAAAAAGCATGAATGAGTATGAGTATGTGATCAGAGAGATTGAGCAGAGATTGTTTGAAGATGGTAAAGAGGCAGTAGGAATCAAATAATTTCAAAGTGAAGATAACCAGTAGCAAGTTAAAGAAGGAGAAGTTCACTAATGTGAACCCAAGGAGGAAGACATCATTAGAGCAAATGGTGTGGAAGAGAGACTAATGGATAGTCTCATGAATTCTGCTGAGAATTCGAATCAGCATACTAGTGTGCTAACAAAGGACAAGGAGAAAGTAGAGCAACAAACTGAATTGTTGCCCAAGGAAGATAAGGTACAATAGGCTTATGTTTTTTTATTTTAACAAGTTTTTTGAGAATGTCGGTTTTGTTACAAATGCTGGAGGATATTTGGCACAAGTGAACAACCAAATAAAGGTGAAAGAAGAGAATCCTATGGAAGAACTTAATCCATGGAATGGACAAATTAATTTGATGGAAAAAATGTTGAATATTCATGATTTAATCATGAAAGAGGGAAAGGATGATAGAGAGGTAACAAATAAAGAAAAAATGGCAGCAAGCCAAGCAATAGTTAGCATAGGAGTCATCATAAAAGACAACAACAATAACCTGGATCATAAAGAAAGAGAAAGAAGTAAGGAGCAGAATATGGACCAGCCCAAAGATATGTTGGACATAGAAATTGAAGAAATATGGCAGCAAATGATGAAGCAATTCAAATGGAGGAAAATGGTAACATCAACAAGCAAGATCAATCAGAAGTTGAACCTGATTGACAAGAAGAAGAGAATGGAGCAAAAGATAGCAGAAGTGTAGCAGCAGCAAAGGAACAAAGCATCTGGACAGTTACAGAACAAAGTAGGGGATCCAGGGAGACCAAGACCAAAAGACACATGATCAAGAGATCATGAATATTTTCTACTTTGGGAGTCTGATGCAGGAGCATTTAGCCCAAATAAAATCGTTGTAAATAGTAGACATAGGGGGTCATGCATTTTAGGAAATAGTTTTCCTAAGTATCAAGTTAATGCAATATTTAGTCTTTTAAGTTAATGTATTGAAGTATTTCATGAATGATCTACGATGAATTTGTAGATTCTGCAACATGTTACAATTCTAAAGGACACAGAGGGACAGAGTGATTCAGAGGAATCATAAAGGATTGTTGAATCTAGCTGAAGGAATAGAGTGAAGCTCTAAAGATGTAGTGAAGTGAAACTTCACATAAAGGCAAGCTTTGAGGGAGTTGAGCAGCGGAAATAGACAACAACATTTTGAAGAAATGCATAGAGAAGAAGAACGATTCAGAGGAATCATATTGATCCTCTTAAGAGATCAAGAGTTTCTTTGAAGTAGAGGTGCATGCAAAGAGAAGCTCAGAAGGAAGAGTCGCAGTGAAATAGCGAAGGAGGAAGAACCTCTGAAGAACCCAAAAGAGCCAGAGAAACCATTGAAAATGGCATAAATTCAAAGTAAAGGGATGAGCGAAGAAGTAAAGAATTTATGCTCAACAGCCATTGGATCTAGATCAACGGTTACGAGTGGATCACTAAATCGCAATTGGAGGAGTAAGACTGGTGATGGAACAGAGCATAGTGATACATTGATAGCGATAGTTCCAATAAGCGATAATCAGTGATCGGCGTCAGGATTTAATCAGCAATGAGAGCTTAGACCTATCAGAGAGTGTGAAGGCAGCATAGAGGAGGCAGACCCGATGATAATTATGAACGCGGTTGGATAAGATTTGAAATCTGGCGTATGCAGTTCGGAGCGGGAATTCCTTTGTATTACCAAGTGTTTAATATTTCCGATAGTTTATATGGCACGGGCCTTTTAACATAAATCATGTGTTATTTCTCTGATAGTCGGAGATTGGAGTCAAAGAAGGGGTGATGGTTCATATATGTTAAGACCATGGGGGAAGCCGATTCAAGATTGCGATAAAGTTAAAGCATTGAAATGTGTGCAAAGGCTGTATTAAGGAAAAAAGGGTTGTTTGCATAGTTTCCGTTGTGTGGGTATGTTTTCTTTGTAAATGAGTTAAGAAGGGAAAAAGCGTCGATAGTGCAATTCATGCGATATAGCATATATTAACCAAGGTTTTCAAGGGGAAGGTTATATATGCATGGATAAAAGGATTTATATAAAGGTTTTGAAGCGTTCATATAATCCCAAGAGGAAGGTTCAGGTGGGGTGATTGGTTCTGTTACAAAGGAACGACTTATAAAGGAGCCTTGACCATTTATGGTTTGAAGATTTAACTGCATTGTAGAGTTAAATTTCCTGGGACGGTTGTGGATGAATTATTGGTAAATGCATATTGTGGGTATGTGCTGGTGTTTACCCTACACCAAAGAACTATAGCGATGAGTAGTTTTGTTAGCGAGCCTCTTGACCATTACATGATTTGAGTAGTTCCATAATTTCCTGAACTAGTTGCTACCCTTTATATCACTCATTCCTCTAGGATCAGAAACCTTTACGTTGGTTTTTGACTAGTAAAAAATGAAAATATCGCCAAGTATTTTTCTCTTTTTGACTCGTAAAAGAGTATAAAATGGGGGGTTCACTTTAAAGATCTTTTCCGAATCTTTAAACTCAAAGATATTGTCGATCTGTTGTCATTTTGAACTCTTTCATGTATCAGGAATGTCGTGCTCCCAGTATACGTTTACCCCTTTTTCGGGCTAGGATGCACTATTTATGAAAAAAGTACTCCTTGACTGAAATGGTAAAGCGGTTCTCTCAAGTATCATTTTCTACTTTTTCGGGCACAAGAGACACAAATGTACAAAAAGGGATAGTGTGGAGTTTTCTTTTCTGTGTCTTTTTCATACTATCTAGACATGAAAAAGACACTGAGTTACATGTTTGTCGGACTCATTAAAACATACAACGACATTGGATTCATCACCATGACAAATGTGAGCTTCTCCTTCCTAGGGCTCGTTAATATGACTAGGTCGGATTCGTCCAAAGGATGAACTTACAGTGAAAGCATATGCTATCCCCTTCAAGCTTGTGATTAAAAACTAATTGGGTACTTTCCAGGAATGATGGGGGAAAATTTGGAAATCCAATCAGTTGTGTCAGCGGCTCACTCTTGAACATGACATTTTCTACTTCATGTCAGGTTGGATATCCTCTTGTTTATCATTAACCTTCATGGGTTGGGCCGTTCATTTTTTCCATCCATTTAATCTCTTCCACATCATCATCACCACCGATCCTATGGATCCAAAGGCTGCCAAATTTCCAATTGTGTCGTTGATATGTTCAAGAGTTTTCCTTTTGTAGTTACACTTACCCTTGATTCTCTGTATCATCCAAAATCATTTTGCATTCCTTTGTTTGGTGCCGATGATGTGCGATACATTATGGCTCTCCTTCGACACAGTCACTTCCTATTGACTTCAACTCATTATCTGGGAAGTTGACCTAGAGACTCCCTTGCAATACCTTACATCTTACATGCCCTAACAACAAGTTCTTCATGCTCGAAAACAAGTTCACACCATTGGCTTTCGATTGGGTGATTTCACAGGTGTTCGATACAGTTCCTTTATTCACATTCCGTGAATTTTGCTCATAGTACCTTGAGCACCATTATCATTATTGATGGTTTCTCTCATGCTTGTTAGCAGTTTACATCATTGGTTGTGTTCAGTCAATTTAGTGTCGTAAAATCCTACATAAATTATCAATCCAGGTATCGTAAACTGATGAAGTGTAGTGCACTATATGTGCTAGATGACCCTTTCTTACCTCACTATTTTTGAGTTTATGTTTGTTTTGGGGTTTTTCTCTTTTGATTCCTAATGTTCTACAATGTAATCTACAAAATCTTAATCTACTGCTGCTAAGAATCTAGAGAAATGAAGTGAGAGCTAAAAGTGCTTTTAGGCCAAATTTGGAAGTAAAGTTTTTAAACAAGAAAATGAAAACAAAGCCTCTCTTCTTGCTATTATGATTGTTTCCAAAACATGAACTGAAAGGACTTTTAAAACTACTATCTACTCAATTACAAAACCAAAGCTTAAATGAGAAAATGAGATGGCAGCTATCTATGATAAATCAAAAATGAAGTACTAGAAATAAGACTACCTCTACTGTCTAATCTATTTGCAGAATTAAAGCTTAATGAACTACTGAAGATGAAATTGCAACTGAACTAAGTGGAAAACTAAAAATGAAATTGCAACTATTCTATTTTGAAAGTAAGGCTAAACGAAGTATTTTTGTCACTCTGCTACATAATTTAGGGAGAACTACCTCCTTATGATAGCAATTTGAGAGATTTCATTCTTCATCATTCTAAGGAATGTAAACATGAAAATGCAAGGAAAGACTCATTCATAAATAAAACATTTGACCACTTAGTTTTAGGATTAACCTTCAACTAAAAGGGTTTTTGGAAATATCCATTTATATCATGAGCTACTAAACTGATAAGAAAATGACATTGAACAGGTTAACTCAAAATCTAATGAACAACAATTGTAATGAAAGACTCATTCATAAATGTAACATTTCACCACTTAGTTTTAGGATTAACCTTCAACTAAAAGTCTTTTGGAAACATTCATTTATATCGTGATTGACTACACTGATAAGAAAATGGCATTAAACAGCTTAATTTAAAATCTAGAAACTAAGGAACAACAGATGAAATAAATCAATTTATGCTACTACCATCAACTTAAAGCTATAGTTAAGAAACTAAAAAGCAATGAAAACCAAAGGACTATTCTATGCTGGAATACAATTACTCTGAGTTAGTGAAAAATGACATAAGTTGCATGATACACAGAGTTAGAAAACGATTATGAACATGATGAAAAAATATAGTGAATGTACAACTAAACAAAAAAAAACAAACATAAATAAAAACATGTACCCTTGACCAGGCAGGGGCCCTCTGCAAGGTCTCGAATTATGAACATGGAATCAACACTTCACAAGCGCTTCAGGTATCCATTGAAAACAGAGTTTTTATATTAAAATAGAGAACTGAATTTTTCGCACTAAAAAGCGTAAATTTGCACTATTATATAAGAAAAAACTTGAACTTGTTCTGCATTCTACAAGCTGGTATTTATAGGAAAAATATACAACTACTTGAAGAGAGAAATCAGCTATAGCAAAACACATAGATAGGTAATGTGTGCAGAATTCTTGTCTTCGGTTGCCTTGAAACATAAATCTTCTAATAGTGGCTATTGGATTCTGTTTGTGCAGGTGGCAGATGACGTCCTTGGCTTCAAGAGATTGCCTCGGATCCATCATTGAGAATCGTGTAAAAATAGAGTCCTACTTGCCATGGGTTTCTTTAGTTGACTTCCCTTTGACCGAAGTCCTCCACATTGATCTTGACCAAATGGATAGGATACAATCCATGCTCTGATGTTTTCCAAGCAACCCATGTGGTCCTTTTCTTTTCTTGACACCTGTAACCTACAAAAGCATGGAGATGACTATGGAACAACTGATTAGTTGCATAATGTGCCTGCATTGTGTAGCTGAAAGACAAAACCCTATTCAAGTAACAAACATAACAATATAACTTGTAAATCATTGAAATATACTCCTTGAGGAAATGTGCAATGGATTTTGATGATTAACAATGTATTGTTCTTGGAAAAGCAAAGGAAAAAGGATGAGAAAGTTGCTTAAGAGAGGGGCAGTTTTGGAACTCAAAATACCCCCATTGCGAGACTATTGCATGTCCCCATGCAATCAGAACTGTAAACACCCTCCTTTTACTACATTTTCTTTGAGACTTCAGCCAAAACATCCAACGTCTTCTTGTTTCTCTTTGTTTCAACTGCCATCCTGGGCTTCGTCGTGAGGAATCTATACTTAATGAGAGCCCGGTTTAGCTTCTTGCTTTTCCTCTTTAATTTTTTGTTCTTCTTATGCCACATACCCAAATGAAGCATATTATTATCATGAATAATCTTATCCAGCTTGGTTTGTTCTCTTAAGGCTTCATTTTCCTTCTGAATGTGCCTATTTAAAACCTCTAGCTCATAGATTTCCTGCTTAAGTGAGCTAGTAAAAGACTCTTGTGATGTAGTTGGCTACTCAGGGTTGGATGAAGTCCCTTGTTCTACTGATGTATTATTTTTCTCTAGTGACTCAATATAATCATAAATCTGCTGTTGGATTGGGTCAATCCCTGGAGAGACTCTCTTTGGGCTGCTTTCAAAGTTTTGTTGAGGAGAGTGCTGTGGGCTCTGCTCAAATGAGATGTTATCTTGGGACTGAGTTGGAGTTTCTTCTCCCAAATCTATGAACTGAGCCTCTTTTGATTTTTATTTCTTCATTCTACCCTTGAGTCTAGAACTTCTCCTCAAACTTTTTGAGCCTATGTTTTCTTCCTCTATAACCTGTCTACTTTTCCCCTTCTCCTTCTCTTTCTTGAACTGATCCTTGATGTTGACTAATTTCTCAAAAAGTAATTGTTCATCCTCTGAAAAAGGTTCAGGAGTATTTTTATGGATTTCCTCATCTTTTTCTTTCATCTTTCTCCTCCGTTTTGTCTGCTTTTTAATCTCTATTAATGTTTCAGAGATGGGCTCTTCTTCACTACTTTGTTGTGTTGAAGTTGTAGGAGTGTTTTGAATTGCAAGACTGGTTTTCCTTCTCCTACTCTTTTTCACAGAACTTCTTTCAGGTAATTCTGGTGCATCTTGGAAAACGTTTCTGATAAAGAGTTCTCCCATGTGTCTCCTACACTCTTTAAGTGATATTCAACTAGAATTTTTATGAGACCATGGTGATAAAGATTAGTTTCTATGTCTTCCATCTTCTTCTGAACAGTAGTGGCCATTCTCCTTAAACTATTCAACAGGAAAAATGGGAGATTGATGGTTCCATTTTCAAGAAAATTCATCAACAATCTTATGTGACATACATACATGGAACCAAATCTTCCCTCGCATGTGATAAATTTTTGAAAAATTAATATCATGCTACTCCATTTACCCGTAAGTGCAGAGATGGGAATTCCTCTCTTAAAAACTGAAGTGTCCATACCTGGATTTGGGAGATTGACTTTCCAAATTTCATCATGGAATTCTTTATTCTTGAGCCACCTCTCTCCAACCTTTGGTAGATCGGTTGCTGCAGCAATAAAAGATTTAGTCACTATAAAATTTATGTCACCAATCTCCACGTCCATGACATCAAACGATCTATCAAATGAACTGGTGATTTCTTTATGATGACCATCAAATTTTTCAATGAAGCTCAGCCAACCAGCTTTCTTCAACATCCCTTTCAACTGAGGATAACCTTCCATATATTTCACTCTTATCGGTTTTGTTATAATGATGAGTAATGGCAGAAGTGTCCTCAAACACGTAATTTTATTAATCAGAAAAAAACAATTACATAATTGATTTTGCAAGAGTTTATACCCGAACAACCAAACACTCTTGCAATGAGCTAATTATAAGCTCCATGTCCTAACTACCTCTAATTATGGATCACTTATTAAATAACAAGTGTCCATTTACATTAAATGCTATTCAAACCAACTAGCTAACTAATCTCCTAAAATAGAGCCTAAGATATGACACATTTGGAGAGTCATATCTTGTTACAACAATATACTAATTTCTAATTGTCTCCATTAAATAATTAATCATTCTAGAATAATAAATATTAATTTAATTTCTTAAATTAATAATTATTTTATTTCAATTTTATAACCTATGATAATAAATTATTTTTGGATCATCTAACATTCCCCCCTATGATCCAAAGATACATTACAAGAGATACCAAGTTCATCCTTGAACTTAGTAAATTTTATTCTGCCAAGCGGTTTCATGAAAATGTCGGTGATCTGATCTTTGGAAGGACAATAAACTGGCTTGAGGACATCTTTGGTAATGAGAGATCTGATATGATGATACTTGGTGTCCACATGCTTTGTCTTTGAATGAAAAACTAGGTTCTTGGCAAGTTTGATGGCTGACTGGCTGTCAATGAATAATGATGTAGCTTCTGCCTGAGAAATGCCCAAGTCCTGCAAAATTCGGCGCAACCAAACAATTTCACATGCTGCTTCCCATGCTGAAATGTACTCTGCTTCTGTTAAAGAAGTGGCCACTGTAGCTTGTTTCTTACAACTCCAAGATACTGCTGCTGACCCCATATTCATTAAATAACCTGATGTTGATGCTCGATCATCAATACTCCCAGCAAAGTCGGCATCAGAATATCCACCAAGTACAAAATTTTTAGTCTTTGTGTAAAGAAGACCAAAATCTTTTGTTCCTTGGATATATTGAAGAACTCTTTTGGCTGCATTCCAGTGGATGTCTCGTGGTTCCTGCATAAAATGTGAAAGAATACTGACTGCATAAGATAGATCAGGACGAGTATTTGTCAGATAAATCAAGCTGCCAATCAACAGTCTGTAAGTTGTACTGTCCACCTTTCCCCCCCTTCAAATTTTGAAAGTTTCAAGTTTTGCTCCATGGGGGTAAGAACAAGCTTGCAATCCTGCATGCCAAAACACTGAAGAACCTCTGCTGCATACTTACTCTGAGAAATGAAAATATGATGTGGACGTTGGAAGACTTCAACTCCAAGATAGTAGTGAAGTAATCCCAAATCTGTCATCTTAAAACCTACATGTAACTCCTTTTTCACCTGTGCAATATGATCATCATGACTGCCAGTGATGATCAAATCATCTACATACATAACAAGAATTACCAAATTTTTTCCCTGTTGTCACACATACAAAGTATCATTAGATTCACTTCGTTGAAAACCAATTTTCTTAAGGTATTCATCCATCTTTGCATACCAAGCTCGGGGAGCTTGTTTTAATCCATATAAAGCCTTGATCAATTTGCAGACTTTATGTTCTTGTCCTTCAACTTCAAAACCTGGTGGTTGGGTCATATACACTTCCTCCTGTAAATCCCCATTGAGAAAAGCACTTTTCACATCCATTTGATGAACTTTCCATCCTTTTTGAGTGGCCAATGCAAGTGTTAATCAGATGGTGTTCCATTTAGCTGTTGGAGAAAAAGTTTCTTCATAATGAATGCCTTCCTGCTGCGCAAAACCCTTTGCGACAAGTTGTGCTTTATACTTTTCAAGTTCACCCTTTTGATTACACTTAATTCTGTAAACCCATTTACATCCTATGGGTTTAACATTTGCTGGACAATCAACAAGTTTCCAAGTGTTGTTATCAATTACTGCTTGGTATTCTTCTTGCTATTTGCTGGTCAATTGAATGGAGTTTTCCAGGACTTTGTTGAGTTGGAATATCCTCCTCACATCCACTGCATCATTACTGGAGCTCTGATACCACAATAATGGCAGAAGTGTCCTCAGACACGTAATTTTATTAATCAGAAAAAAATAATTACATAATTGATTTTGCAAGAGTTTACACCCGAACAACCAAACACTCTTGCAATGAGCTAATTATAAGATCCATGTCCTAACTACCTATAATTATGGATCACTTATTAAATAACAAGTGTCCATTTACATTAAATTCTATTCAAACCAACTAGCTAACTAATCTCCTAAAATAGAGACTAAGATACGACACATTTGGAGAGTCATATCTTGTTACAACAATATACTAATTTCTAATTGTCTCCATTAAATAATTAATCATTCTAGAATAATAATTATTAATTTAATTTCTTAAATTAATAATCATTTTATTTCAATTTTATAACCTATGATAATAAATTATTTTTGGATCATCTAACAATGAGACCCATCACTCCTGTTTTCTACTTATCTTCAAATTTCCTTCATTGTCTACATGTAGAAGACTGTGTATATGACAGTGGTATATGGAAGCAAACATAGTTATAGATATGGGGATGAAATAACAGAGTATATGGAAGGAGAATGACTATGAGTAGGAGATGAAACATATAGGGTATATGACATAGGGAAACTGTATGCGTGAAATAGTGCAGAGGATGTATGGAATGGAGTCGTTGCACACGTAAACAGTGTGGAAGACAGAGTACTGCTATACATAGAGAGAATCGAAAACAGAATGAATGATTGTGTGCTCAATGTATTCAAGTGCTTGTATACATAAGAAGGTTGCATAAGTAAAAGTGAGGAACTCGGTGTAATAAAGGAACAATAAGGTTGTGAAGAGTCATATCCAATTGCGTTATGTCATGTATTTAGTCATTAAGCAGATGTGATGGAGAATTACAGTGAATTATGAGTTAAAAATAGAGATCAAATCAGGAGACCATGAGCCATTGAAGTCGGAAGGCATGGTGGACTAATCACAACAATTAAATCACATGATGATAAGTCAAGGAGTAGTGTGATTATATGAGTTATACAACTTATGTTTTATATTGCTATTTGAAATAAGTTTTTGTTCTTACCTCTAGAACCATACCTTTTCGCTTGGTAACCTTTTGTTGTTTGCTTCTTTAGGTGCTTCGATGTTGATATGTCTTCAAAAGTTGTTTTCTTCTCCAATACCTGCATATGAAATTTATTATGAACTAACCTTTTCATTTTTTTGAGCTAATGATCAAACTGTTGCTGCAAAGTCAGATTGGCTGCAGAATAGGATTAGCTATGGAATTGGAAGAGTGGCAGAATGAGAACAGCTGCAAAATGTAAAACATAGAATAAAATGTGACTTTATGAATGAATTACATGGAGATGACTGTGTGGATGAAAATATGATAGAATGGAAATGAAAAATGGAGGTGGAAGAAATGCTGAAGAAGAAAAATTTATTAGTGAAATATGGTGGTTGAGTGGAGTGAAACTTGCAGAAGTAAAACAGAATGAAATGAAGTAAAACAATGTATTTTCAGAATGTACAATGAGTCACCCTTTTTTTGGAAAATATAGTGTCTCAGATTCTTCTGATTTTCACCCAATATTTTCTATATAAGCATGCCAATTAGTGATTGGTTTTCAACCTTATACAATTTTTTTTTTTAGATATGATGAAAAGAACAAAAACTAAGTTGGTGGAGAAGAAGGATTCTCCTTCACCAACTTCATTTCAGAATTATTTTGAAAGATCTTGATGAATTCCTCCTTTGATATTGGTTTTTGATAAATTTTCAACCTATGACCATTAACAAGTAGAGGAGTTTCATGCTCATCTATTGTTCTGATTCTTACTACTCCATTACTGAAAACTTTTTCAATCTCATATGACCCAAGCCAATGAGTTTGAAACTTTCCTTTAAAATCCTTAAACTTTGAATCAAATAATAGTGCTGAATCTCCCACTTGAAACCTTTTGTCCTTGATGTACATGTCATGCCACTTAGCTCTCTATTGTTGAACTAGACCAGTCCTTTGAATAGCCTCTTGTATGATTTCATCAAGTTCATTCAACTGCTCCAGTCTATGCTTTTGAGCTTTTGAAAGATCCATCCCCAACTACACTCCCATCTTGAAAGTTTTGACTTGGAACTCTATGGGGAATAGGACTTGTTTCCCACAAACAAGTTTGTAGGGTTTATGTCCTGTTGTGTTCCTCCATGTAGTTCTATAGGTACACAAGGCTACAGGAAGCCTTTCTGCCCAATCTCTTCTATGTAGATGCACAGTCTTGGTGAGGATTCCTTCAATCACTTTATTTGTAGACTCTACTTGACCATTTTCTTGTGGATGATAGGGAGTGGATTTCCTATGCTTGATCTTGTACACTTCTATAAGCCTCTCCATCATCTTGGATGTGAATTGAGTTCCCTGATCTGTCACAATTTCTCTTGGAACACTGAAGCGAGTAAAAATATCCTCAAAAAGAAAACTAACTATAGACTTTTCATTAGCAAAAAGTAATGCTCTGGATTCTACCCATTTGGTGACATAATCAGTGCATACCAATATATAATTTTTTTTCTTGGATTGAGGACTAATAGGTCCAATAAAGTCTAAAGCTCATTTTTTAAAGGGTTTGATAAGTACCTGAGGTTGTAATGGCATTTCATTTGAGGGAGCAGGTTTCCCTACCTTTTGGTAGTTTTCGCACCTTCTGACATATTCTTTAGAATCTCTGAAGATGGATGGCCAATAATATCCTAAAGAAAGGGTTTTATAGGTTTTCATCTTGTCAGAAAAGTGTCCAGCACATGGCTCATCATGACATGCTTTGAGAATATCGAGCATTTCATCTTCCTTGACACACCTTCTGATCATAAGATCTGGCCCCATTTTATACAATTCGTTAGTGATCCATGAATATCTTGCACTATTTTGAATAATCTTTCTTTTCTCTCTAGGAAATAAATGTGAAGGTAACTTCCCTATAACCAAGTAGTTAGCAACATCTACAAACCAAGGAGTTTGAGTAGTTACTACAAATAGATATTCATCAGGAAACTTATCCTCAATGGAGAGTCTTCTCTGATATTCTGAATCCTAGACAAGAAATCAGCAACTGTGTTTTGTTTTCCAGGTCTATCTAGCACAGTAATGTTGAATTATTGCAATAGTAAAAGCCATATTATAACTCTACCAATGGTAATAGGTTTATACATCAAATATCTAATTGCAGGGTGATCTATATGAACAAAAGTTTCATAGCCTATCATATAGTGTCTAAACTTGTTAATTGCATGACAAAATCTAAGAACTCTTTTTCAGTCATAGTATAGTTCAACTCAATGGGAGTCAAATTTTTACTTGTGTAGTAAATGGAATAAGGATTCAAAACTTTTTGTCCCAATACAGCTCATAGAGTTGTATCTGAAGCATCTGTAGAAATATGGAAAGGAAGTTTCCAATTTGGTCCTCTTAAGATAGGTGCTTCAGATATTTTTGCTTTCAAGGTTTCAAATGCTAGTTGGCAATTAGGATTCCACTTGAATTCACAATATTTTGTAAGCAGTTGAAGAGTGGAGATGCTACTTTGGTAAAGTTTTCTATAAACCTTCTATAATATTGTGTAAATCCTAGAAAACTTCCAACATCTTTTTGGCAATTTGGAATTGGTAACTTAGAGATGACTTCAACTTTTGATTTGTCTACTTTAATCCCATCTCCTGAAATGTGATGTCCTAAAACAATACCTTCTGTAAACATCATAAAGCATTTTTCATGGCTTAGTGAAAGGTTTGTTTCTTTACATATTTTAAGGACTTTTTCCAAATTTTCCAAAGCTTCTTCAAATGTGTTACCATAAACTGTAAAATCATCCATATATACCTCTACACAATCATGTATTAGATCAGAAAAAATTCCTAGTACTGCTCTTTGGAATGTTGCTGGTGCATTACATAACCCAAAAGGAAGCACTTAGTAGGAAAAAGTTCTCCATGGCAAGTAAATGCGGTTTTATCTTAATCCTCAGGTGCTACCTGAATTTGATTATAACCAAGTTAAAATCATCCAAGAATGAGAAATACTTTTTACCTACTAATGTATCTAATACATGATCTATAAAGGGAGAAGGAAAGTGAGATTTCAAGGTTGCTTTATTCAATTCTCGGTAATCAATGTACACCCTCCGTTTACCATTCTTTTTAGGCACAATTACCAAAGGAGAAACCCATTGGCTATCTGAGATTGGGTAAATGAAGTTTACATTGAGTAATTTTTGGAGCTCTTCTTTCACAATCTCCCTATGATTAGGATTCATTCTTCTTTGAGGTTTTCAGATTGGTCTACTGTTTTCCTCAATATAGATATGATGGATACAAGTCTTAGGATCAATACCTTTCATGTCAGTATACTCCCATGCAAATGCAGCAGAATGTTTTTGTAATATTTTGGTTAGCTCTTCTTGTTGTAGTTTCTCCAAGTTTTTGTTTATGTTCAATGTTCTACATGAAAAAATTTCAATTGTAGAGCTACCAAATTCTTCCATATAATAGAGAGACATCTGCGTAGATGACAAGTATTCAACATCAGATTTTTTCTGGAATTGTGCATGATCATATTCTGAAGATGTTTCAAAATTTTCAAATGTGTTCAAAATTTAACTATTTTCACTAATTTCTAATATAGTAAAGATAGGCTAAATAACATCTTCATCATCAATCCATTCTTTGTCATCTATTTCTGTGATTGCTTTTGTTGGAGGATAAAAAGTAAATTTCTTTGTTGAATTACCATCAGAAATGTACATGTCACTAGATCTACAACTAATAAAAGCATCAGCTGTGGCCAGCCAAGGTCTTCCTAAGAGGAGTTGGTGTCCTCCTAGATTATTCTTGGGAGTTAAAATCATGAAATCAATAGGATATTCCAACAATCTAAGGAGACTGAAATGTCTTCTAGCACACCATCTAGTTTGATTACTGATCTATCTGCAAGTTGCAGTAAGGTAGGTGTGTAAAGAAGGTTAGGAAGTTTAAGCTACTCCATAGTCTGTCTACTCATAATGTTTATTGCTGCCCCTAAGTCAATCAATGTGTTTGGAATTTCAATCCCATTTATGTGTGTCTTGACAATTGGACTTCCTGGATCCACATATTTCTACATGGCAATCTTTCCCATCATGATATCTACTATTTTTCCTACCAGGTGAATTCTTTTTGTTTCTCTTGGTTTTCTTCCTGGTCTTTTGATGCTCAATACCTTTATTGTCTTGGCTAGAATTGGAATTTCTCTAATGGCTTGTAACAAAGGAATCTTGATACAAACATTCTTCAATTCATCTAGGAAGTCATAATTGGGCAACAAGATCTATTTTTCTACTCCTCTATCAATTTGTAATCTCTCAGGAAAAGGAGGTGTAGAAGTAGATGCTGGTTGCTCAATTATAGGAGTTGTGTTTATTGACTCTTTTTGTTTTTCTTTTTGAATGTCTTGGTTTTGGAGGGATGTTCCCTCAAAAATTTTATTGACTTTCAAAGAATCCTCCTCAGAAGTGTCTTGTTATTGAATATCTATAGAAGGTTTTTCCTTTTCTAATATCCTACCAGATCTCAGTTGAACATCATTAGGATCTAGAGGAGTAATCATGTAAGTAGGAAATTGTTGTCCTTCTACCATGTAAGCATTCTAAGGGTTTTTATTATTGGGGTTTGGCAATGGTTGGGCTCATAGTTGATTTGGTTTTTTTTGAAATGGAAGTAAGAGTTGAGGATTTTGACTTTGTTGTGGAGGTTCTTATGGAAATGGCAATGAAAGGTCAGGGCTTTGATTTGGAAGTTGTGGTTGCTGATTTTGTTGCTAATTTTGTGGGGAGAATAGCTCTGATAAGATGGATGATATTGATAATATTGAGAAAATCTCCCATAAGGATTTTGTATCCCTTGTGCCCATTTTTGAGATTGATACTAAGATTGAGGTTGAGGCCAAGGTTGCTGCCAAGAATTCCAGTTTGTTGGGGGCTGAAAATACATTGGATTGTTAAATCCTTGATTTTGTTGCCCCCGCCAAGGTCTTCTTGCAACAAAACAAAGAGATTCGACAAGATTTGGGATTGTTTCCTCTTGAAAGACAACCTTAAGACCTGGGATTGAAGGACAATCCTTGGTCTCATGACTTTCTGAACAAATCATACAAGTTTCTACAATTTTTGCATCTAAAGGGCATTCACTTAGAGAATGTTTCTTTCTGCATTTTGGATAAAAGATGGATAAAGCGTCAGCCTCTCTTTTCTGCTTTTTTGGATTTTGAGGGTGTCTAGATGCTCACTAAGGATCCCTAAAATATCAGTTTTAAACTCATCAAGCATATTACTAATTTCTGCCCTACTTACAGATCCAGTTGTAGATTTCTTTGCTCTAACAAGAGAAGGATTTCTTGGTTCTTTCCTAGATTTAGATTTCTTCCTTGAGAGGTGAACAGATAGTTCTGCTATGTCACTCAATGGAAGTTGAGAGATCTCTCCGTTCCCCATCATGTTAAGGATATCTATCCATTCATCTCTAATGGCCTTTAACAAAAGAGCTTTCAAAGTTTCTTCATCTAAATTCTGCATTTTTTCTCTTTTCAAATTGTAGTTGAATCTCTCAAGTAAATCCTCTAAGTTTTCATCTTCCTTTTGCATCATTTTGAACACCTCATCCTTATGATTGGTAGGCATACAATAATCCATGTATCTAATGAAAATGCCTATTTCATGTCATTCCAAGTTCTAGTGGATTGAGTGACTGTCCCCATAAGCCATTTCAAAGCAGCCCCTTTTAGTGTTGAAGGGAACAATTTGAGTCTTTGAGAGTCTTCTAGATAGTCATAGGTTCTGCACAAGACTTCAAAGTCAAACAAAAATGTTTTAGGGTCCTCACTTCTCAACCCATAAAAGTTTGGGAGGACAGATGGTGAAATGTTTTTCATTGTGGTGTGTGTTTCCTCATCTACTATAGGGAATCCAAATGAGTTATCGATTTCCCTATTTCCTCTGCCTCCTCCATTGTTTCCTCTACCTCCTCCATTGTTTCCTCTACCTCTCCCTCTACCTCCTCCTCCAAACAGTGTGAATTCTCCATCTTGTTCTTCTTCTGCCATTATAGTTTCTTCAGAGTCAGTATAAGGCTCAACCTGCAAGGTTATTCCTTCCTCCTCTGGTTCTTCTATTAATGGACTATGCGAGAGATTTCTTACTTATTCTTCCTCACCGGGTAGTCCTAGTTCTTCAACTACAATAGGCTGCCCTGTGAAAGTGAAAAAGGTCTTCTCTCCTAGGACTGTTTTCGTGGATTATGTAGGAGAATCTTCTGATTGAATTTTTGCCCCTAGAATTCCAGGAATCCTATGGGTGGGAGTATGAGTCTGGGATTGAGGTATGTCTTTCCTAACTCTTGGTGGAGTACGTGGAGTTGTAAGAATTGAACTTCTACCCCTAGCTATAAATCTACCCCTAGAATCTCTTTCTCTACGCATGTCATTGTTTTGTTTTGTTGTTTTTGAATTTTTTTTTTTTATGAATGTAAGAGATAAGCCTACCTAGTTACAATTCCCCAGCAATGGCGCCAAAATGTTTAGTCAATTTCGTGTCCTAAATTGCTACAAAAATTCTCAATCCGA
This sequence comes from Pinus tabuliformis, assembly GCA_031772625.1. Taxonomy (NCBI): domain Eukaryota; kingdom Viridiplantae; phylum Streptophyta; class Pinopsida; order Pinales; family Pinaceae; genus Pinus; species Pinus tabuliformis. Next base: position 1,433,397,533 of record CM062816.1, read on the forward strand.
GTATCGTAAACTAATGAAGTGTAGTGCACTATATGTGCTAGATAACCCTTTCTTACCTCACTATTTTTGATTTTATCTTTGTTTTGGTGTTTTGCTCTTTTGATTCCTAATGTTCTGCAATGTAATCTATGAAATATTAATCTATTGCTGCTAAGAATATAGAGAAATGAAGTGAGAGCTAAAAGTGATTTTAGGCCAAGTTTGGAAGTAAATTTTTTTTAAACAAGAAAATGAAAACATAGCCCCTCTTCTTGCTATTATGATTGTTTCCAAAACATGAACTGAAAGGACTTTTAAAACTACTATCTACTCAATTACAAAACCAAAGTTTAAATGAGAAAATGAGATGGCAGTTATCTATGATAAATAAAAAATGAAGTACTAGAAATAAAACTACCTCTACTGTCTAATCTATTTGCAGAATTAAAGCTTAATGAACTACTGAAGATGAAATTGCAGTTGAACTAAGTGAAAAACTAAAAATGAAATTGCAACTATTCTATTTTGAAAGCAAGGCTAAATGAAGTATTGTTGTCACTCTGCTACATAATTCAGGGAGAACTACCTCCTTATGATAGCAATTTGAGAGATTTCATTCTTCATCATTCTAAGAAAAGTAAACATGAAAATGCAAGGAAAGACTCATTTATAAATAAAACATTTGACTACTTAGTTTTAGGATTAAGCTTCAACTGAAAGGGTTTTTGGAAATACCCATTTATATTATGAGTTACTAAACTGATAAGAAAATGGCATTGAATAGCTTAACTCAAAAACTAATGAACAACAATTGTAATGAAAGACTCATTCATAAATGTAACATTTCACCACTTAGTTTTAGGATTAACCTTCAACTGAAAGGCTTTTGGAAACATTCATTTATATCATGAGTGACTACACTAATAAGAAAATGGCATTAAACAACTTGATTTAAAATCTAGAAACTAAGGAACAACAAATGAAATAAATCACTTTATGCTACTTCCATCAACTTAAAGCTACAATTAAGAAACTAAAAAGCATTGAATACCAAAGGACTATTCTACGCTGGAATACAACTACTCTGAGTTAGTGAAAAATGACATAAGCTACATGATACATAGAGTTAGAAAATGATTATGAACATGATGAAAAAAACACAATGAATTTACAATTAAACTATAAAAAAAAACAAACATAAATAAAAACATGTAGCCTTGACCGTGCAGGGGCTTTCTGCAAGGTCTCGGATTCTGAACACGGAATCAACACTTCACAAGTTCTTCAGGTATCCATTGAAAACAGAGTTTTTATATTAAAATATGGCACTAAGTTTTTCACAATACAAAGTGGAAATTTGCACTATTACATAAGCAAAAACTTGAACTTGTTCTGCGTTCTACACGCTAGTATTTATAGGAAAAATATACAACTATTTGAAGAGAGAAATCAGATTTAGCAAAACACGTAGACAAGTAATGTGTGCGGAATTCTTGTCTTTGGTTGCCTTGAAACATAAATCTTCTAATAGTGGCTATTGGATTCTCTTTGTGTAGGTGGCAAATGAGGTCCTTGGTTTCAGGAGACTACCTCAGATCCATCACTGAGAATCATGTAGAAACAGAGTCATACTTGCCATGGGTTTCTTCAGTTGACTTCCCTTTGACCAGAGTCCTCCAAATTTGATCTTGGCCAAATGGATAGGATACAATCCACGCTCTAACATTTTCCAAGCTACCCATGTGGTCCTTTTCTTTTCTTGACACCTGTAACCTACAAAAGCGTGGAGATGGCTGCGGAACAGCTGGTTAGCTGCGGAATGTGGTTGTGTTCTGTAGCTGAAAGACAAAAACCTATTCAAATAACAAGCATAACAATATAACTTGTAAATCACTGAAATATACTCCTTGAGGCAATGTGCAATGGATTTTGATGATTGAGGATGCATTGTTCATGGAAAAGCAAAGGAAGAAGGATGAGAAAGTTGCTTAAGAGAGAGGAAGTTTTGGAACTCAACAGGCTGGTAATCAAGTGATTTTCTAACATGTTCGACGTCAACACATCTATTCGCATGTTAGAATATGTACTTTGATCAGGTCATGTTGGAGCGCAAGACCCTGGGCTCAGATTACAAAATTCCAGGTTGCAAGGAAATGTGACATGATCATGTTGATATACATGTCTCTTTCAGATGTATGGTTGCGACCATACCTTGCTTTCAATATGATCCTCTTTATCAGATGGTTGTGCCCATGTCTGGTTCCATTTACACGATCATTCTCTGGATGACTGCGTCCATACCATGATTCATGTATCATTTGACAGAGCTTTCAGTTATGTATATGTATATGTACTTGCTTGCAGGTTTTTCGATGATAGACTCCAGTTCCCCGCACTGATTCATAAAGCATTTCATCCCTCAATCTAGTTACACATTCACACTTTAGGGGCATCTGTTACACAACGTTTTGTCACTCTCCCTATACTCCCCATTCCATGATCTTGGAGGACCTCTACAGTGAACCCTACATGCTTCCCCTTCATCAAGAAACTCCCATTATGTCCCTCTTCATGAGCAGAACAATTCCCTTTCGCATCATTTCCCAAAAAATCTTTTGTTTATCCCAGTTTACAGGACAGACGTTAATGACCCACGTCCTCCTCACTTCGATGTGCGGGGATTAAAACTATTCCTAATTCCGACTGGAGCTACTAAGCCTTGTTCTAGTCATGTCAATCCTCTTCTGGAAAGTTTTTAAATAAAGAGTCGAAGCTTCCAACTCGAGAGGCTTCGTAACGGAAATTTGGTAAATGGTTGGGCCAGATGGAGTCGAGGATGTCAGTTTGGGATCCTTTCCCCTATTAGGATGGAACTACCTCAAGAGATAAGACCTTCTCCCAGTGGAAGAGGAACCATCTCCCATCCATTCATGTTATAGAAACCTCCATTTTTCCCAAGCACAAGCTAGCGTTAGTGTTGGTGTGCTAGTGCTAATTAAGTTTGGAGTAATCAACAAGTTATTCATAGTTGTAGCTCTCTTGTTGTGTGTGAGGGAGAAGTGTGAATTTTGTTTAGTGTGAAGATTAAAGGGAAGAACTTTAAAACTACCATTGTTGAGGCCATCTTGGAATGCTAATAGAATTGTGTGGGAATCCGGATCTGTTGTAGGAGAATAAGAATGTTAAGATAACAGTGCTCGAAGAAGGAAACAGGAGATAGCTGGAGTGAGAAAGCTAAGTCATCACCAAACAAGATAATCGTACTAAGAGGTAGGCCCTCTTAATTGGTCCTAACCTAAGGAAATCTTCCATAGAATGTATTATTTGTGGCTAGACTTGCTATCGGGCTAAAAGAATTGTTTCTGTCTGCACTTAGAATTTTACTTCACCACAAATACCTATTATTTTGATTCTCATTACATGTAACTAATGTTGCATTTATTGAATCTTTTGATATTGATTTCAAGATGTGGAGATGATGAAAAGATTGCACATCTTCAGGGGGAGTGTCTCATATGCTTCTAATGTTTCAACTATTCATTATTAGCATTATGTTGGCAAAAAGGAAGAAGGCACAACTACATAATTTTGTAATTCATTATCTTATTGTAGGTGTATCATAAGATTTTTGATGTTCGAGGGTGTATAGTCGGGGTTTGCAGAGTCTTGTATGAGTTCAGTTGGTCAAGCTAGAGATACCATGACTATTTCGAATATTGTCATGTACATGTATGGTACAGACACATTAATGGCTATGTTAGGGTTTGATCACACTATTGTGATGAGATTATAAGCTACTAACAAATGCTATTGTCTGTTGAAATCAATTTGGGGTTTCTATATTGTTGGTTCCAAGAAACAACAAATTATTTCGAAATGGATGTATGAGGCTACCTAATGTGCTTAGGGGAGGTATGAATGCATCTAGAGAGCTCACACGTAGTTAAATCAACCATTCATTTAATATTTCATAGTGAGTCATCATGTAAAGAACTTATGTGGGCTCTACATACAATGTTATGCATTAGTGTTTGCTCATTTCACTTCTAGACTACATAGGTTGTAAGGAACTCTTGTCTAAAAAGATGTGTATGAAAGTACATGGTTCATGATATATGTAGCCCAATTTTCAGGGGGGGAATGCTTATCTTACAGAAAATGCATGGAAATTCATATATTTTGTGCATATAATGATAGGTAGCATCATGGCATTCTAGTGCACACTTTTCATTGATGTCAAAGGGGGAGAGAAGGAATAGATGAATTGATGTTTTGCATGAGGTTGACATCAACACCAAATGGGAGATTGTCAGCACTATGGCCATTTAAATGGTTGACATTGATGTCAACCTACTTTGATGTGGTTTTTTCGATGGTTTTGATGAATTTCCAATACTTGGTGTTTTGTAGACATGTTTTTTTAGCTTTGCAAAGGTGGTACATAGGTCTAGAATGTTGGTGAGGCAGTTTCATAGAGTTATTATCATAGCACCTAGGATTTTCCTCAAGTTAAACTATACCTTTTGGGAAGATAACTAGCAGAATCTGATGATTCAGCATCTTCATTCAGTTCCCCACTCTTTCCATATGATGTTCTCTAGGACATAGTTTCATACCCACGATGATGCTTGTATGTAAAAATGTGAATTATCTTGGGCCTTAACCTTCGAAAATAATCATGGTAATATTTAGAATTATTTTTTTTAGTCTAACTTGGTCCTCCACAGTAGGAACTAAATAAATGTTTGAATGATGTGAATGGAAAACCTTGTTCATCGTTAGTTTTATAGATATGGTCTAAGCACCCCACACAAATATTATTTTATAATTTGTTTGAAACAATCCAGTGCCAAGGTTGAATTTGTATGTTATGATTAGGTCCAAAATTAATATCGTGAGATCGAATTTACTATCCCATGGTCATGGAATATTTGTGGCTAAATAATTTGTTCAAAAACTTATTTGGTCCAAAGGGTGGTTTGGAAAAACAATTGAAGTTAATAGTTGTTTGTGGGCATGGTAATTCTAGGTTAACAAACTGTCTAAAGCTATAAATATAGAGTGAGATTAGGAAATGAATTGTGCATCTACGGTGGAGTAATCAAAGTTTCATTTAGTTTTTATGTCCATTATTTTTTCTGGCACAGGTCTCCAAGAACGTGATTCAATGGTTGACTTGGTTTGAAAATTATAGTGTCCACTACGTACTGTGTTAATCTAAGCAAAAAAAAGCCTCTACGCAATCCTAGATAGAGATTCAGAGATGGTTTTGATGGGATAGAAGTGGATCATTTTAGAGAGTGATGAAATAAATGTTGGAGATGCTACACAATGTTGATAACATTTTGGAATTAAATATGAATCTGGAGTACTAGCCAATGAGTTATTTGAAAAGTATATGTGTTATGCCTTTATTAAAAGTGAAAAAAGATAGTAATTTTTGGGATGAGTGCATGGATTGCAGAAAAACAATGCCACGGTTGTGCATAAATGACATCAATATGAGATCGAAACCTCGAGTGTTGTGCATAGAAAAAGAGACAAACTGATGAAGTGACATGGACAAATCTTATAGATTGGATCCTGCTAAAAGCATGCATATAGACAAACAATTCAATGGTGATCAGTTTGCATAAAAGTGTAAAGTTAGCATGAATATGAAGTTATACATGATTATGTGCATTATTGATGCAATTAAATATATTTTAGTGTGTATGTGCAGAGAGATTGAAGGGACATACTTGTGTGATCAGAGATGCTTATTCCTATAGTTTTTATACACTTAAAATTCTGTTTTGCAAGGATTAGAGTTTATTGAAACGGAAAAAAATAATGATGTAATGTATGTTGTTGTCCATTATGTGTTGTTATATGGTTTTGAGGTTTTTGCTAGTGTGAGAGCATAGTGTTTTTCCATTGTGCACGTAAAAAGCATATTTGGGTAATAATGTGTGGAATTTAATTTCAGTGTCTATGTATGTTAGTCTGTAAAGTTAATAAAATTGTATGAATGCTAAGACATAATGTGTGTCCAAAGATAAAGATACCTATAGTAAATATATGGATAGAGATTAATAGAGTCGAGGTTGCGAAGCAGGGTCTTGTGTCCTAACAATGGTCTACTTGTAGTAAGACAACACTTATGGAGTTAAAATAGTGTATTGATGTATTGGTCATGTATTTGAGCCTTGTCATTGTTATGTCTTTCTTGTATCATTATGCTGAAGCATTGTTGAGAGGGTTGCATTGTTGAAGTAATGTTGTTCTCGAATATAAAGAGGAGTGATGTATGATTCTACTATAATGATTTTGTTCCAATGGAGAGATTGCATGTTGTGGTTTCCATTAGATATTTTGTATTATTCTAACAAGAGGTTTGATGATTAATGTATTTTTAACCATGAGTATGTTGAAACATGTTTTTTTATGAGTGAAGTTTATTATTTTATGAGTAAAGGATTTATATGCTTTCTATTTAGAGTACATGTTGTTGGTTTCATGAATGTATGAAAATGATATTAGATTTGATACTTGAGTAGAGAAAGAATAATATTGCTACTGTTGTATACATACATATATTTCCATATATCTAATGCATTGTAGTAATGTCATGTGAAGGCTTGTACGATTGTGAAATTTGTGACACTAGAATAAGATACCATTATGGTTTGGTTTTGCATTGATGTTCTTACTTAGTGAAAGGTCATAATTTCATTGGAGGCAAATTTATTTACATGGGAATTTATGTTACAGTAAGTTTGAATTGTTGAGCAGCTTTAAGATTGGCTTTTTGGTAGAGAATTTGATGCTTCTAGGGTTTATGCTAGGTTTTGTTAAATACCATTAGTGTTTGCTATTAGGTGCACATGTTAAAAAAACCAAAGGTTGATACTATGAATTTCATTATTTTACATGATTGATTAATGATGTATGCACTTATATATTGAGGAAAGAGTTGTATTTTATATTAATTGTTGTATGAATGAGATTCGTGAACAAAATGCTATATGTGGGTCTATTTTGAAAATTGTATGAAGTGTGGCCTGCAATATTTCTATTTGAATCAGGTGGATCCAGTGTGAAAAAATTAGAAACAAGGTCAAAAAAGGGTCTGATGGTTGGAACCTTCAGTGAGGGAGCGGTAGATTCCTTCTAGTATTGTCCAAAGAACCTGATCAGGGAGTGGTGGCTTCATTCTAGCGGTAGCTAGAGAAACAATAGGAGGTGGTAGCTTCCAATAGGTACGAGCGTGTGCACTGGTAAAAGCCTATCCCAGTGCACTATGTAAAAGATGATTTTATGAATATTAATAGGTGGTTTTTCCCAGTTAAGATATCCACCTAATATTTATTGTCTCTATGTGATGATGATAAGTCTAACTTATTAATTTTTTGTGCTCATATGTAGTAATTTCACATGCACCTTCTTATGCATAGATTCGTTGTCATTTACTTAACATTATAAGGAAGAGTGACAACTAGGTAAAAATTGAATTATCACGAAATAAGGATTCACCCCATGTCATTACTTCTAACAAAATATTGAAAATAGTTTTGCAACCTAAGAGATTTTATCTGTGAGAGATTTATAGATATATGATTAAGATACACCTATAATATTCACTCTCTCTCTTTCTATCTGTGTACATATAGTCCTTTTTTTAACCATATATTACCTATACATAATTGACATAGGAATATTTAATTTAACATGAACATTTAAATATTTTATTTATGAACCATTAAATACTCTTCTCATTAAAAATATATCTTTTAAACACACATAAACAATAATTAACATTTCTATCCATGGGTCGTAAATAGGTAATGATGGGGTGTATGGTTAAGACACTTCATGATGTGAAGTTCATTGATCTGAAACTCAATGAGAATAAATACAGACATTTTAAGGGTTGGTGTGGCCGAGACAAGGTGAGATCCCTGAGTGATTTTGATTGCTCAAATTCCCCTGGTTCATAGCTTTGCAAGAAAAATGTTAAGTGTGTAGTCATCTCATGATTCACACCACTTAGAAAATGAAAAAAACATTATGTAACCTTGCCCATTGAAATATTTTATTTTTTACTAACATAGAATTTGTTTTATTGTCATTAATATTTCTTAAATGCCACACCTTAATAACTTTAATAACTTCTTCCCTTTTTTTATTAAATTATTTTTTATGTACTACATTAAAATATTTTTTTACTCCTTTTATATATACATATATCAAAAATTGATTACCAAAAGAAATCAATTAACATGGATATTAATTTATTTTTTAAATTAGTATGGATATTAAAATAATTTATTTCTCTTGTATGGACATGTTTTCGAAAAGTATAACAATTATACGTCTTCAACACAAACTCAAATGTGAAATATAGTATTTTATTCACGTTTAATCACTTTATCTCTATTTAAAGTTGATATATGATTATGTTATTTCAATTGGATATCCAATTATTTTATATATGGTTGAGAATAAAAGTGAAATATTTTTACCACATCTCTTTCAAACTCGATTATAATGTTAATAATAGAGAGAACATAGTAGGAGTGGGATAATTAATGTTTAATAATAATTTTAATTAAAAGTAACCAAATATATATTTCCATTTTTTCTTCTTAACAGAAATGTGTATGCTTTGTATTAAATTTGTTCTCGATCAGAAAATATACTTGGCAAGTTTTACAATGTGATCCTCTTCTTGTGAGTCATTGGGGCTGGAATTTTCTAATAGATATCTTATAGAAATACATACTAAGACACAATTTAGTACATTCATGGAGTGGTAGATTTTACAAAAACTTCTTAGTAAAACGATGTTTGGCACACAATACCTGTCAATTAATTACATATTTTCCCAAATGCTAGTTAGTTTACGTCGAGACACTACCCACTTTATATCCAACCATCAATTCCATTATCATTGAGCCTGAAATTGAGAAGGTGAACATATTCTTGGAGATCAAATCACTAGCTACAAAGTACTTCCATCTCATATTGTGCCTAGCGAATTCTGTCGTCAAAGTATGGATCTCCTCCAACACTTGCACATTGGTCATCATTTGATCCTTGAGTTTCCTATTTCTTACGATCAATTCCACTGATATAACACTCACACATTGATAATCATTTGATCCTTAAGTTTCTTATTGTTTAAGATCAATTCCACCTGAAGAAAATATACTTCATCATCTGATTGAATTTATCCCAGGAGTAACAATTGGTTTTCCCATCGCCACTACGGTTTCTTGTTATTTCTATTTTTTTCTATCCGCATTGTGTTCCCTATCCCCATGTTAGATGAACAGAACTAAACCACTCTTCCACATCCTTTCTTATTGCAAGTATGAGCTTCAGCATGAATAAAATCCCTAGGTCCCTGGATGGCCAAGCTTGTTTTCCCCTCAATTATTGTTGGGTGTTTGTCCCTGTGACGCAAAACCATGGAAAATTGACAAAAAGACCCTGCTAGGCTATAATTAGGTGAGCCAATAAAACTATTAGACTTTGAGAGACAAAAAAATCATCACATGCTTCACCTTACCATATCCTTGATGTTAAGAAGGCCAATCCCATCCCCAAATGGTAAAAATCCCATGCCATCAGCGCTAGAGAAGAAAAATTGTGGAATTTCTTAAATGTCAGCTTAAAAGTAAAATTTTCGAGTTTACTAATACAATTCAACTCATAACACAAGGCAAAAATAACTGTGAGACTAAATTATAAGCTTTCAATTTGTTACTTAGCATTACCATAGAGGTTAGGGGGTTTTCCATGGCCAAAGATATTTCTTCACTAAAGTAGAAATGAAATTGGAAAGACCACTCTTTGTGTGAATTTTGATCCATGGATTTATGCATCTCCTCTGTAACCCACATGCAAGATGAGTAATGGCCCCATCCCTCTTCATAATTTCCTATCTATGGCTAGTAATCATCATTCTAAGTGGGTGTCCTGATATATAATTTTATGGTGGTAGCTGAAATTAACTCCTTCATTGCAATGATTTTGGATTTGTGTCATTTGCATATTCAAAATATATACAATGTGCATTGACAACTTCCCGGCCTCCTTCATTTTATTTATATTTTTCATAAACAATATGGTTTTATTTAAGCAATCCCTTTAGGGAGGAACTATTTTTGGGTATAGGCCTTGGATTCATTCTTTAGATTGTAAAGGAGTTTGGGGTTACAATAGACTCTGCCATCCCTATTCTCCATGGGTTTCATGTTTCTTGGCCTAGAGATAAAATGCATGATTAGCACTCTCGATAACTTATTCTTGGGATATGAGAAAATAAATTGTGAGGAATTTCGTCGAGAAGCCTTGTTATTCTCTTTTGGAGGTTATGTCAATGTTTGCCTCTCGACCAAGTTCCTTTGCATAAATGTCAAAAAGTAAGGAGACAATCCCCTAAGATGTTAGTGTTGATCACTCATATAGCTTGCTTATGCCAAGAGGAGACCTTATAACAGGACGTGCATTTATGCCTTCTTGTTGGTCATGCATCCAAAACCCCAACTATACATTTGTACTAGTTTTCCTTTAAGGTTATATAGTATCCCTCCACCTCGTGGCACTCCTAATATGTACATGCATATTTATTATATATTGTAGTTGACATTGATTTTCTATTTAAAGAATACTTTTCTCTTCTTTTAAATGTGACATGTGTCATGTCCACGTTGAACATTAATGGAACAACACATCACCTTCATACTAATGTGCCTCTTGGGGAAGTAATTTAAATTTCATCCAATTATATAAGAGAGAAAATAAGAAAGACCATAACATGAAGACTTGGAATAAAAAAAGATGATTTTGTCAACATTCAATAGAAGGGTTCTTTATCAATGTAATTATTTTGAAAAAACTAATTTATGGATATAATTATTTAGATGAGACTAGTTTGGCAAACATTAATAATTTTTTTTTTCTAAATGATATTTTTTTATGAGAAAAAAAAGTATTATGATAATTTATTTTAAAACTTCTATTATTCTAATTATTTTAAATATTTTTCTCACGGGGCGTAGAATAGATGATGATGGGGTGTATAGTTAAGTAACTTCGTGATGTCAAGGTCATCGGTTCAAAATTCTATGAGAAAAAATCCAGTCAAGGGTTGGTATTGTGTGATTCCCATGTAATTTTGAAAACTTAAATGTCGCTAAATCATGGTTTCTAAAAACATATATCAAATTTAATTTAATCTCTCATAAACTTAACCACTTAACGAAAAAATATATATATATTAAATATTTAAAAAAAATTATAACACAAAAATTCCTAGACCAAAAAATAATCCATAAAACAAGTTCTAAAGTATGTGCTCTACACAACTATAAAATAGTAGAAACTGAGATATGGTAGTTGACATCACAATTCATATCGTAATGATTGAATTCTACCATAACCATAAGGTTCCACTTCAACGTAACACCATCTCTTAAGATGAGCTGTAGTTATGTTTAAGCTAAACAGGATTTTGTTTAGATTTCCAACGAAAGTTAAATGGAGGCAAACGGTATCAATAATTAATGATCTCAATGGTTCTAAATTTTAGGTTATTATTAGGATCATCCATATCTATCGATTGAATTGCCGTAGAAATGTTTTAGAGACTATATATAAATGGTGTATTAAGTCGACATATTTCTTACTTTCTCACGTTTTAAATTTTTTAATTAATTGAGTCACCTCATACCGTTGATATTTAGTGTGAATAATTTACATTTAAAAGAACAATGTTTTACATAAAAAATAAAAAGTGAATAAGTACACAAAAATTTTAGAAGATATATTGAATTAATATATTTTTAAGCTTCAAATGTTCTAATTTTTAAAATTAGACGCACATTCATAATTTCCGGACATTTTCATACGGGTTATTAAGTCTATGCTTTGTTTAACCATTTATAACAGGAACGAAAATCGTTTAAGAAAAAGCATACATATTAAACAATTTTAAAAACTTTTTTCTCATTGAAATGGTCAATACTAAAAAAAAGTCATTTGGTTTTCATCACTATAATATGCGGTAAAGTTTTTTCAAATTATTTTTGTGGTTTTTTTAGTTTTATCGAATATATATTTTTTATTTTTTTTATACTTTTATATAATTGTTTCAAATTTAATATGAAATTTATAAAAATTTATTGAAATTACAAATTTGATTTATAATTTAAACATCTTTAATTTTTTAGCAATACCAAAATTAAATTATGTATTCAAAAATGTAACACATTTGAAATGACAAAAAAATTATCATCTCATAAAAAAAATATGTCATAGAACTTAGAATGTGCCATTAAAATGTAGAATTGAATAATTATTATTTAATAATATATATTATTTGAAATATGATATCAAAACATAAAAGTACAATATTCCTACGTGTTAATATGTTATACTTTTAATTTTGAAAATGTTTATCAAAAATCTGAAACCAATATCGTCACATATTATATGTATAATGTTCATTTAAATATATATAAAAAAGGAAAAATAATAACCATATGTACTAAAATTGTGATTAATTTATATGTTATAAAGGAATGACATAATTTAACTCATACATTTTGGCTTAAATTTGTCAATAAATGTTTTGGAAAAATCATCTTTTTTGTCTTTTGAGTTGAGGTTTTGAATGCATAAATAAATTCAATATAGTGGAAAATCTCTGAAACACTTGAATTATGCGAATTCCACAACTCAAACTTGTGATTCCAAAAAATCCCTTTTATATTTCAAGTGAAATTAACTACAATGTATTCCTATAAAACAACAAAAACATAAAACATTTATAATAGGGATTAAGGACTAAACATGCATTTTTTGTTATATATTTTAAATATTTCTCTCTCATATTTTTGAAAACTTATTGAAAAGGATTTAAAGTTCTTCCTAGTCTACCACTTGAGAAAATAAACTAGAAATAGAAGTAAAGTTTTAGTAGCATCCATGTAAAAGGTTTTCTTATGTTTAAAATCACGCATTGAAAACTAAATTGTAAGGCAGAGACACTCTCACAATTATCTAATTGGAAAAAAAAAAACTAGGAGAGACAACCTAGAGCATTGTACTCTAAATAAACCATCATTTAGACTTATCATAATATAAACTTTCCATAATTGTGAGATCTTTATTTGTACCACGATTATATTAGGAGTTAGGGTGGATGCCTAGATGTTCCTCGACATGTACAACCCTTGCATCCATAATCCACATGGTGATATTAAACTCATCCAAAATTAGAATAATATCTCTTTTCTCCTCATTCCTATCTATTAGAACCCATCCAAGTGACAAATTTAGGTGCTAGTAAATGTCCACAACATACATGTAATGAGAGAAGATAGTGGTTTGAACTCAAAGGTCAAATTGAAGGGAAAACTCACGGATTGGGAAGAAATAGAGGGGGATTCTAAGAAAGAATACGAAAAGGGACAACCCATTTAGAGTGTTGTGAAATGTGTTGATGGATGAAGCTTTTGCACTTCACCGAAAAATCCTTGAATCTCATAAGGCATGTGATATAATGGGACTATGACCAATGTTTAATGCCATAGGTTGTGGGATCTAGTATTTATTTACAAAGATTATTTATAGAAAACAAAATGTAGTCAATACAATACATATTTCAAATAAGCTAAAGCACGTATAGTAGAAACAATATGTAACAACAATGAAATAAAGATATGATAGTATCATAAACTGAAAGGAAAGCTAATTCTATGAGAAAAATTAAAGAAATTCTTTGTTATCCACAAGGTTGCACGTGCATATAGAAGACAATGATATAAGGCTCATAAACATTAAATTGTATTTTAGCATAGGCTATTCGTGAATATAAATAGAGTCTGAGGAAGGTATGCATAATAAATATGCCTGAAAAATCACTGATTCTATTGAACAAAAGTGGTCACAACTTCCTATTTTGATAGCTTTTGGGATAACTATTCACCCTAACTTAATTCACAAGTTTCTTTGATGTAAAGGACTCACACAAAGACAACTATATGTCAAAAAAAAAGAAAACATTAGAAATCCTTATGGGGTCATTCTAGTATGATAAATTCAATAAAATTCTCTGCAAAAAAATTAGCTATTAATTTCGGTATCAACAATAGACCTTTCGTAAGCATCATAAATGCAAGGAGTAAAAAAAACATGAAAAGATCATAGAAGAAAGAGATGAATATGCTCTCTTCTGGATCACTCCTTTGAAAAAACCTATTGCCACCAAAATTTTAGTATCTTATACTAAAAAAATGAACCAGAAAAAAAAAACAATTTATATTTGATGCATACCTCCCCTCACATATATTCGATTCACTCCTCCATATTCTTCTTCCCTTCTTGTATTCCCCTCGAATAATTAGACAAACTAATTGTTTTGGTGATTAATTTTTTCTCAATTAAGTTTTCTTGAATTATGTTTTATTATTATTCTGAAAATATATTTCTAAAAAAGTTTTCCATTATTTGAATTTTAGAATATTTTTTTATAAACAAAGCACTCCTCATACATCCCATGAACCAAACTCGCCATTATGACTGTCACATGTAAACATGCAACCATAATAACATTAAATAATAATATGAATGAAATAAAGTGATGTATCATCCATATCTTGTAATATGAAATGTATACCTTTGATCTCCCATGTATGGCATTCACACAACACAAGCGTGTATAAAAAATATCATCCGCCATATTAGCTCTATCATAACGAGACCTTTTCCCACCCCGGAAGAAATGCCCTGTCTAATGCCCAGTCTAACTGAGTTGATCTATCTCCTTAGAGTTAACGTCAAGATGAATATCAAATAGATTCTTTTGTTACAGTTTTCCCATATGCCATGCCCGCTTTTATTGTGTGAAACCGTGTTGTGAAAAGGCATTATGTGCAGTCGATCTATTATACCATTTAATGTTCAAACCCTGATATCGATGTGATTGGTAGGGTGTATGTAAAAACATTCAGAAGGAAAACATTATTTCGAAGGAAGGGATGGTTCTTAAGTCACATAGAAATTATATTGGAAAATGAGTTTTAAATAAATTCATATAGTTACTATTTTTTCTATTTAGTTTAATAAAATATTTTAATGTTTTAATGTGTTTTATGTATTCCAAATAATACTAAAATTGTAAAATAAGTTATATGAATATTTGTTTAATTTTTTATATAATTAAACATATTTTTTTGTAGATAACAATTAATTATATATATATATATATATATATATATATATATATATATATAATTGACATTGAAGAGAATGATAACAAGTTAATAATTATTTATTTGATATTAAATAATGGTAATTTTTTTATCTCTCTCATATTATAGTACACATGTCATGTCATTAGAGTATAGATTGATGTAATGAGAGTTGTACAAATTGTAAACATGTTATTTTTATATATTTTTTTCAAATTTATATTTTTATAATTTTTTTTATAAAGTAAAAATAAAATCCATAAAAAATGTCTATTCAATCCTTTACGCCAATGAAAAAATGGAATTTTTTAATTTAATGGCAAATTATTTGTATTTATTGTATAATGTTATTTTTCAAATTATTTATATTTATTGTACATAGTAATTAGTGATATAGTACATAGTAATTAATAATAGACTAAACAAAAGTCAATTCTTGCCATTATTACATAATAAGAAGGGAAATATTTCAACTAATCATTTTTGAGATAAATAGAAATAAATTTTATTTAAAAATAATAAATTTAATTTCATGATTTTTTTAGTCAAAGAAAAACTAATAAAAAAAATACCTTATACCGGCTAACAACAAATTTCTAACGATAATATAATAATGAAACTAAATATATGGAAACATCCATCTGAAAACAAGTTATCGTATTGTTTCGGAAAACTTCTCGATTAAAACTGGGAGTGGTAATGAAACAAATGGTCATCATAAGTTCCATTTTTTTGAATATCAAGCAAGACTGCTTATTCGGTGGCGCTATACTATAGCATATAAGCCTCATAAATACCTACACATGGTAAGAATAGCCTTATATGCAATGAAATAGTGTGCTTTTCCATAAGTGACTGCGCCGTGACATATATTATGCATACAACCTATCATGTTTCAAACTTTTGTCAAGTGCACTGCAGAAAAAGTTATATATATATATATATATATATATCTTTGTTGGAAATGTCGAGGGAACTCAAATATGTGTGGGTATATGGAAAGCGTAAATACAGTAGATTTATAAGTATTTTCCTGCCCCCTTTTTATTAATTTGCATGACTTAATGGAGGGTATTCATTTGACATTATTCCCTTTCTTGACTTCAAAAATTAATATTTTTGTATTGGGTGACTCGGCACGAATATTTTGGAAAGAGTATTTAGTGGTATCGCATATGCTTCGTAAATTTGAGAAGTATGGCTCATTTGCACATTGACAACGGAATAATATAAGTTGTTTGAATACAATTTCAAAACAGAAGACTAGATGGAGGGAAAAGGAAAGTTTTTTGGGTCGTGTAATACTAATAGGCCATTTTGAACCAAGGACGTTGCCCCTTTGATGTATTGCAAATGAAAGTACGAGGAGAACTAAGGCATGTTTGCATAGAAAATGGCCCCTTACAAAAATGCATTCAAACTTTTGATGAGTCTCAAACATGTGAGAGATTTATTACTTGCATATCTATACTTTTGCGAGAAAAATATTTATTTGTGAGAAGTATTAGAAACTAGGAGTAGGGCTCAGACTCTGAAGGAGGGTTTGTATTCATGAACATTTTTTTTTATTGATTGCACTTAAAAATAATAATTGAAAAAACATTTTAAACTTGGGTATTTTTATATATTAATGTTAACAATAAAGGAATGAATGTATGTGACCCTTATTGGATGCTAATAAAGACAATCCATTTGATGAAAAAAAATAATTTGAGAATTTTCTTCTTGCTACAGGTAGAAAATCTATGGTCTGGGGGGTTTCTTAACTCGTGTCACATTGAAACTTGAATCAAGTAATGGGAAGAAAATAGTGTGGGGAATTTTAAAGAAGGATTCTCTTCTATTTCCATATGTCAATCGATCAAGAGTTATGGCCTTGCTGCAAGGGAGTGTGCATCCCATTGTGAACTAAACAAAACTAGTAGAATTCCTACTAACTATGAGTTTTATGTAGGCCACAATTCGTAGCTTTTCTTGATGTGAAAAACACCTCCCAATTTTTTTCCTACACTTGAATTTTGGTTTCTCCTTATGATCTTATGATCTTTTGTTCCAAGTTGATCATAGTAGCTTCATGGTCAGTTGACGATTTGGTAAGTTCTCAAGTCTTCTTCTGAGATTCTAGCTATTGAAGCCACCTTCTCATGCATGCTTAGATTTTGATGTATTCACAAGCACACTTATTTCTAGCAAGATTAGTAGTCCATGTTTATCCTTTGAAGATAGGCATTTCATAATATGCGAATACAATTCTTGTGTAGTCCTTGGTAATAGTAATTACACAAATCTTAGATGTTGTGTAGTCCATGACTACAGTGATTGTGTAGCTAAGAGGGATAGCAACTATGCAATCTATGTGGACAATCACTTTGCAATTCCATTTCACAGTCTCTCTTGCTCTTACTTGTAAGTGTACCATCATTCCAGTGAGTTTTCTCAACTGTCTCCTTTTCATACTTTTACTTTCATAAGTGTCACTTTCACTTTTGCGATTGTCTTTTTTCTTGCTTTCACTTTTGGAGCTGTCTCTTTTACTTTCCTTTGGTTTCACATGTTGTTTTCACTTTCTTTATCTTTTGCAAGTGTCACTTTCACTGATTCTAACTATTACATGTGTCACATTTTATTGTTTTCACTCTTGCATGTCTTGCAGTTTGACGCACCACTGGGGGCATCCCTAATGCACTATTCGATATTAGATAGTATTATATATCATAAGGATATGAATTAGACACTCTCCCATAGCTTAGCACAATTTCTAGTTGTAGTAGGTACTTGTGCCCTAACTTGTATTATAAGTGTCTCAAACCTATGTTTCAATTGTCACACCTAGAAAAAAGTGTCACTCTCCTATCATTTCAAGGTATGCATGTGGATCTCGAGTACTGTGCATTCTCTTGTGTTGTGTTGGATGGTATACACGCGTGTGATTTATTCATATCATGTTTTCTCTATTGTTCCATTGATCTAATATTTAACCATTTTTAGGATTTCCCTTGTCTTCACACTTTGCATACCTAAACAACTGACTAACAGATGAGATTAATTTTCATTCTTAGCTAGCAAGGATGCATTCCTTAGCACTTATAACTACACATAGCACCATCCTAAGGGAAACCTCTCACGCCAGCACATTGTGCATTGTGAAGCACAATCTCTCAAGTATTCATTGCCTACCCTTGCTCATTTCACCCAAGACTAACTCTTTCTTACCTCTCTTGTACATGGCATAGTAATAGTGGAAAGTGGAGCCTCCTCTTTATCACTGTTGAAGTGAGCTATGCAATACAATAGATCTTTCCCCTTCATGGCGAAGTGAGCATCCTCAAGGTGTAGTGACCTAGCATTCTACTACGTCCACTAGTCAAGTGCACAATCTCTTCACAAAGTGAGTCTCTTAATGCACATTGTGTAGTTCTAGTGGATAGTACATCCAACTGTAGGTCATTGTAAAACCAAACCACGCAATCCTTGGAGTCTACCCCTCAATCAATGTGTACCTTGTAGCTATTATAGCTAGTCATGTCTCTCTTGTTATCTAAAACCGCTCATTGTGTAGTACATTGTCTTATGTTACATCTTGCTATGTGTTACATAGTTTTGGTTCAAAATGGTGTCACCCCTCAGTCCCTATGAATCTCAAATGTGTAATCCCTACCTTCTGTTCTCTAAACACTAGACAATGTTCATCCTTAGTTAGGAAGCTCAAGACCCTTATCTCCTAGACTTTCCCATTCCATCAAACCTTGAAGGAGCCTCTCCCGATTGTGCACTATGCAGTTCTAGTGGACAACGTGGTCATCCCTTGGTCACTAACGATCTCAACTAGACAGTTCCTAGTCTCTCTCTCTCAAAACTATTTCCCATTTTCCTATGACAGTCACCATCTTCAATTAGTAAGAAAAGGTAGCATAGGTGGTTTTGGACTCAGGTTGTATTGTCATCAGTGGACTTCATTAACAAGTGTTATAATATCAAAATGGAAAGGTGATGCTAAAGGGAGGCTATGAAGGATAGATCACAAAATAACACTTGAAATGGAGTAGCAAAAGGAACAACCATCATGAAATACATGAAGTAATATTGGACCAAGGAAAAGATATGTCAACTCATGCTAACTTGGAAGGTTCCAACACTTATCTAGACCTTTTGGAGGGTGAAGATGGAGTAGAAGATAAAAATACCTATCATGATGAAGTCAAATTCATAGTAGCAAGGAGAACAACATGGAATTCATGAAACGAAATCTTATGTCATCGTCACAAAGTCATGTCTTCTAAAAATGTCACCACAAAAGTCATATGTGACAATTTTTTTCCACATCATTCATGGAATGTAATTATGTGATTTTAAAAATCAGAAAAAGGTGAAGTGTGTCAAAGCCCATGGATCTCACATGAAATGTTAAAAGTCACTAAAAAGCTCTAAAGTCATGTAGTAGCTCAAAGGTCACATAGGAATTCAAAAGGTCATAGTAGGAGCTCAAGAGTCATGAGGGAGTTCAAGAGTCACATGGGGGGTAGATAGTCACTTCATTCGTTATAAATACACCCTCATAGCTCAAGATAAAGAACTTTATACATTTCACATTGGATTCTCTAGCTTGGCGTACAAGAGAATATCATTCTTTGGAGGAGCAAGTAGTGACTTAATGTTCAACTACTGGAACTAGTGTTGTAATGGTGTACCTTGAGACTTTCACTTAATATATGAAGCCCATAGAACGTCACACTTTCATGCATATGCCATGAATGATTGTAATAATTATTTCATTTTTTGTGGTGTATGTTTCTATTAACACATACTAATGAAATTGAACTATTTCATTGGATTTGGTCTGTATCTCACTAAATGTGCATTGTTATTTTCTTTTATCATTGTTGTTATCTTGTGAAGTAATTTTCAGTTTAATCAATGATTCTTTCACGCTATTGTGTTTCTCTTTTAGGATAATACTACTAACTTTCTTTTAGAGGGGCACTCTCTCTTTTCCCTTCCATGAAAGTACCTTTATATACATTGAAATTGTATGCTTAAGAGTGTCAACCTAATTTCTCATTTCAAATATTTTTTGCATAATATCTTATGTTTATAATTGCAGCTAAGGAAAACCCCTAAGAATATGGTGGTCGGGCTTGTTATCCATATTGGGCTCCTACTCTAAGCAGTGTGAGGTCCAGTTATGGCTTCATATAGGGGAGACCCCCTTCGTTGGCAGATTTCTAGCACGATCAACAATTGGGGATAGAAGGATGGCTAGATATCAAGTTGAGCCTATTGAGTATATCTTGAATCTATTATCCCGAATCGATAATTTCCAAATCATAATGCCTGGATGTTTTTATAATAGAGAAAATATTTCACTCCCTATGAAACTTATTTACAACTTGTATCAATTAAATTTTGATGGTGAGGGTGTAATATCCATATCCGAGCATACATCTAAATTTCTTAAGTTATGTGATTTTCATGAGGTAAATTATGAAGATCTTTCTTGTAAATTATACAACCTCACACTTGAAGGTTGAGTTAAGTTGTGGTTCCATGCCTCACTAGTTTCTTCCATTCATTCGTTTGAACAAATTTTTGAGGAACTTCATCAAACCTTTCATAGGTATGATTATCAAGATGTCTATAAAAGGACTAATCGACATAGAATGAAGCCTAGTCAATTAATAAAGGGGTTTTAAAATATATTTCTTCACCTATGCTATGAGTTTCCTGAAGACGATGTGGATTGGGATTTCTTTAAGGAAATTTTTTATCATTTAGGTCAAGTCCCTTTGAAATATTGTGAATCTGAATCCTTGGTTGATTGTGCTCTCCAAAATTTATTATAATGAGAAACCTCTAATCTCATAGGAGGAGCCTACTATCCCTTTTTTCCCTTGTCCTCATCATTTTTAATTTTCTAAAAAGATAGTCTCTGGTGCTATTATTGAAGTTGGTAAATCATAAAATCAAATTTTTGATACTCCTCTTCCACCTTCTTTTACTTCCTATGTCAATATCTTGTGCAAGAAAAATTTCAATGTTCTTAGAAGTCCACGGAGCATAAGGTGAATATTGATCCCTTGATTCCTCAACATCAACAGAATATTGAATCTGATACCGATAAAGTGTTTTTCCTTCAAGGGGCACATGTAACCCTCTATTATTTACATCTCATGGCCCTTTGTAATTTGATTCATTTGATCAATATGCTCCACTAGAAATTCCTTTATATACTCTTAATTCTCAATTTGTTGTTACAAGTTCTCATCAGGTGCAAGGTGATCATATTCCACAAGTAGGAGAGTACAAGGGTGAAGATAATTTCGATCTCTCTTCCCTACTTAAAAGTCCTATATGTCAATATGTTGTTCCTTCTTTCTTTGTTGACCCATAAACATGTGATCTTGATAATCAGGCAACTAAAATCATAGATTTTAACTAGGAGAAAGCCTTGCATGATCATCATTTTAATCAATAAGATTATATTGATGAATGGCTAGTTATATTGACTAATATTTTTATTTCCCAAGAACAGATTTTTATAGGAACTTCTTCTTCAATTTACTATCCCTTGTTTGCTAGTACTTGTAATGAATTAACTAGCGATGAAAATGTTCCATGGTCTTTGAACCTATAATTCGATGAGATAAATTTTGAACTGACACAAGGTAGTGTGGTAATTCATGATGAAAAAGAAATCGATGAAATAATAGACCATATATCCCTTGCCTTGAAATTTCTAGTCTTACATTAGGATATTTATTTACTTGAGATTGCTCATAAGGCTTCTTCAATCTATAAATTTTTAGATACACAATCAAAAGAATATTACAACCTTAGTAATTTCTTTCTTCAGGTTTAAAATTCAGATTAGTAAGTGATGTAGATGGATTCCATTTAGATAAAAGTGATCCTATTGAAAAAACTGATAGTAGATGCCCACATGCAATTCACGATCTGACTGAGTTCTCAAAATATAATTGTTCAACATTTGAAAGTTTTGATACTTCTCAAGGAGTTGAGGCACTTCACCTCTCATCGATGGTTATGATACATTCTCACTACCTTGATGAGGTCCTTGAACTAGGTCATATCTTGATTGTGTCACTTGATTCTTTTCTCTCTGTTGTTTCAGAATCACTTAATGTAAACTCATTCTTGGAAGATTCTCTATTTTTCCAAGGTATTTTTTCCAATTTTCAAGATTGGGTTTTCGATCACATAGAGAATTTTATTTTTGTTAATTCATCCTCTTATAAACCTCTTGTAGTGAACCCAATATTGAAATGTATACCTTTCATGTATGCACAAAGCTATGAATCCTATCATTCTGATTATCAAGATAGAGATAATCATTGGCTAAAGAATTCTCATATGTTAAGTGATTTTGTGAAAAATAAATTGCTAATATTTATTATGAATGTTGTGAAGATAATCATTTTAGTTATATCCTAATCAATCCTTTTAAGTGGCATTCCAAACTTGAATCATTTAATGGAACAAAACCCCCACGCTGATATGGACACTAGTTTAGATTTGACATATCCTTATAACATTTTGGGAGTATGTTGTTCTAATTTATTTCCTAGAATTACAAGGCAAACAATTGTTTTTAATTCCCCCATATTTCGTATTGTTGGTCTAGTATGGAATTGGACACAAAGGGAACTGATCAAGAATCAAGGATCTTGTATGCCAAGCCACCAATGTGAACATAACACAAGGTCTAACAGCTGACATTCAAATAATTGTTTTCCTACTAGTATATATGGTGACATTTGTTTTTCATCAATTGATCTCGTTGAACCCATTAATCATTATATTTTATCATTTCACTATTTAGACACATAACAAGAAGTTGAGGCACTTGAGCCTTTGCTAATGGTTATGTCAAGTCCTCATTATCTTGACAAGGTTTTTGAACGAGATTAGGTTCTATTTTCTTTGCAAAATTATCCCCATGATTTGAATGTGTTAGTTGAAAGTTCATTATCCCAATATTTTCAAGGTTTTCAAAAGGATTGTTTCAAATTTTATGATCAAGTCTATGACTAATTGGAAACATCTTACTTAGAAATCTTTGCCATGAATAATAAGTTTTTATCTTTCTTGATGTTTTCTATAATGAGAGCATGGATAAAGGTACATTCATGAGAATGTTTTAAGGTTTGTATGATTATTCTTCTAATAAAAAAGCTAATGTTGCAAACTGGTTAAAGGTAGTTGTTATGGAAAATCTTTGTTGTAGTAGGAAATACTTCTATTTATTTTACAAGTTATTCATGACCATAGCATTATTTATGCACACGGTTTTATATTGTTCGTAATTACTCATACCCTTCTCCTTGGAAGTATAAAACATCTTAGATGGTTCCACTGAAAAATTGATTTCATGTAGCCCTGACCTTCTAGTCCATTAGGTTATGTGTAGGTATAGTTGCAATACATGCCCCTACATTTTTCTTTTAATCTAACCTTTGTATTTGCTTTATTTTCTTAATTTTCATTTTGCATGATGCTTTTCATTTCAGTCTTTCAACACTTGGTTAATTTTTGGTCCCTTTTATTTGATTGGGTTTGATATCTTTTAAATTCAATGACATCTAAATGGAAAATACAAGTCATTCAAGTGGAAATTTAGAAGCAACACCACAAAGCCCATACCTATTTTGGGATCTTCATTCCTTGACTTGATATAGTAATTGAATGGTTTTTTTATTATTGATCCAATTTGGTAGAGAATGGAAAGAAGAAAACTAAGAGCAAGTAAATTATTTTTAGAGGTATATAACATTCTCTGAAGGAATACAATTTGTTTCTCTGAATAAGTTAGGATCGCTCTTCTACCCTTCTCATAAAAATGTTGGTAAAATTACAATGAGCATATTGAAAATAAAATAAGGGGTGAAAGAAGAGAAAGGATTCCTATGTAGAGAGGTGGAGAAAGCAACTTTATGGCGGTACTAAATAGGCTGGATGGTAGCGAAGCAATGCTTGTGTTCTTGTAGTGACACTGTCGGGGTAATGAATAGGCTTGCTAGTGGTGGACCAACACTGGATATGGAACTAAAGCTCTAATCATATTAAAATTGTGAATATATAATATCCTCCTCCCAGATCAAAACAATTAAGATACATTAATCCTTGTAAATGGATTTAGCCAACAAAGAGGATAAGAGATACTATACTTATAACAAGGATAGATGTGGAAGCTTAGGTGATCCACACGGTGAGTCAATGATTCCATAAATACTAAGACATTTTGCTTAAAGGTATACCTAAATATATAATTTGGAGCTCTTCCAATGTGTCACCAAGTGTTATTCTTGTGACAAACACCCTCCAAAATCATGCATACACTCGAATTTTGGAGCCTCATGATATTATGATCTGATGTTCAAAGTTGATGATAGTCACTTCATGGTTGGTTGATGATTTGATAAGTTTTGAGGTCTTCTTCTAAGATTCTAACTATTAAAGCCAATTTCTTACACATGCTTATATTTTGATGCATTCATAAGCACACCTCTTTCTAGCAAGCTTACCAATCCATGTTTATCCTTAGAAGACATGCATTACGTAGTCTTGGAAGAAAGTGCTTGCATAGTGTTGGTACCATTCCATTACCATCTTTTTCTTCTAGAAACACCATCATTTGTCTACCTTTTTCCTCCATAGACCCCTTATATCCCTCGAAATTGATTAATTAATAGCATTATAGTTGTTAGTTTGCATTAAAGTTAATTTATGAATTTTTATGTTAGAAATTAGGAATTTTCAATAAAAAGATTACAGGAAGTCATAACATCCTGTAAATGGTTTATCATCTGACACGTGGCATGACAGGCAAGCCAAAGCAATGGATAGGAATGAGACCTGGAATGTACATGCATGGTGAAAAATCGATTCTATAGTAAATCAAAAGCTCCCGGTTATGCGGTCCACGCTGGTCAAACCCCAGCCTTTTGGTTACAAAGGCAGTAAAAGCCATGGTTTCCCAAACCGGTTTCGTTTTGTTTTTTTGGAAATCGGTTTAGATTATAAATGACCAAAAATCATTCCATTGTAAAAGAAAAAACCTCTGCTTAATGAATGTACATTCGATTCAGATAGGGACATGCAGATAAAGGCTGCGTATTATTTTGTTTTCAAGAACAGTTACAATTATTATCTCTGTGCATAGTTTGAGAACAGAACTCTTGTATGTGATTTCAATCTTCAACACTTAAATATAGTCACAGTTTTACTCCAGCAGCGTTTATGTGTTAATACTCTCATTGCTTGAGTTTACTTCACTGTACCATTGAAACATGGATGGGCCCTGCGTGGATTGGTATACTGGTAATTTCATTTCCTTATCAGTTTTTGAATTTGAATAGAACGCATAGTGTTTAGTGTTATTTCCATGTTTATGACTTTGTCGATTTGATTAGAAACTCTCACAAATGGTATTAATGGTGACAGCTTGAAGATTTTATCGATAGATCATTAAACCATATCTTGTAAGAGATTTGATCCATCGTTATATTTTAAAGCATCTCCATAGACTCTGTTTTCATGCATTTAAACTTTAGTGTGCTTTTGATTTTTCATGAACGCTTAAGTGTTAACTAGATAGAGCTTTTGTGCATAGCATCCTTGTAAGAGGATTAAAATCTCAGTCTAGCAATACATTGTATCCTTAGGACAGTTAGATAAGTTAGGTGATCTAAGTGTTAAGGTGAGAGGAAACATATCTTAACCTTCTGTAAAGGAGTACTGTGACCTATCATAATAAACACTTAGTTAGGAATACTTTATGTCTATAGACTGTAGACACATTCCTCGAAGTTTACTTACCCTGGTTGATAATAAATCTAGTCTAATCTAGCACCCTAGATTGGCCACTACATTTTGGCGCCTTTGTCGGGGAGGTGTAGTTAGAGGATTTCGAAAAAAAAACAAAATAGAAAAAAAAAATTAAATAAACAAAAAAAAAGAAAAAACATAGATTTAATTTTAATTCATCATTTTAGAAGTCATGTTTACTTATGCTTAGATCTATATATAATAAAGGTAGATTCATAAAAACCCCCGATCCAAAAACTAACCTACCATCAAGAGCAGACCCTTTAGGAAAAGTTGAACACACAACATCAGCTGAGGAAGTCACCATACAAACATTAGAGGATAAATAGAAATCAAGGCAGAGACTCACACTCATCGAGAGGCAAATTCTATTAGCACACAAATCACAGAAGAAACATTTCCCTGAATCCTCTATAAAAGGAGAAAGTAGCACAATAACTCAACAATCTTTCCTTGAACTTCTCTTTGAAACAAGTGACTCTGAATAAGAAATTAAATCAACAGAGGAACCTATCAAAATGGCTGAAGAAGGAAATGGATCAGAAAGAGGACCACCAAATGAAGGTCAAGAGGAAGAGTCAACCTTTAAATTTCCTATCCAAGAACCAGAAGAGGATGACGAAATAAAAATGAAAAACATACCTCCATCTGTGCTACCAAACTTTTATGGCATGGATTCAGAAGACCCAGATTCATTCTTTTTTGAGTTTGACATTGTATGTCGAACATATGGTTACATAGATGATGCCAATAGGCTTAGACTCTTCCCAGCAACATTAAAAGCATTAGCATTAAGATGGTTCATGGGGCTTGGTGAACATGCGATAACTGATTGGGATGGCATGAGAAGAATATTCCTAAAGAAATACCAACCTTATTGTAGATCGAAAGATTCCAAAGATGATATCTTTAGGATGAACCAACAAGAGGATGAAAATTTAGAGGAGTACTTAGAGCGGTTTGTTTACAATTTACACAAATCAAAACACAGAACCATGCCTCTTGATCTGATTCGAACAATATTTTTGAAGGGCATTCGAGAGGAATACTTAGATGATCTTAATTTGATGGGCAAAGGTGATATTTCCACTTTACCTTTTGAAGAAATTGCTGAGTTATGTGAAAAGTATTCTAGGAGCAAAACCAAAATTGGAAAGAGAACCATGTCATCCAAAGCCACAAAATTTGCTTCAGCAAGTGTCATCAGAGCTAAAATAGGAAACCTGTTAGAGGAATTCAAAACAGATCTATTCAGTACCTTGGGAACTCAAATTGACACTCTCAAAGCTATGAAAATACAAGAGGAAGATCAAATGATGGCGATATTTTGTCCAAAATTCCCAAAGAAGCATGCCTTAAAAGTCTGCCCATTAGAAAACATTCAAGTTTGTGCCTTTTGTACTGAAAATAATGATATATTTTATTGCTCTAAAGTCAAGGTTTTGCAGAATTGTAATGTGGCAGCTAACACATATATGGAAAATGTGTATTACATGGGCACAAAGAGACCATGGCAGCCAAAACCAGCACCTCAAGGTATGTTCCCAAACCAGAATTTGCAATTTCCTATACATGCTCAGATGTATGCTCAGAATTCGTGGAATGTACCCATGCCATGGCAGCACCAAAATTACCCACAACAACAATGGAGACCATCTCAGCAATACTCTCAACAATATCACTCATATCCTCAACCATACCGACCATATTCGTAGCCATATCAACAATATCATCAGCCATATTCGCTATATCCTCAACCATATCAGCAATATCCTCAGCAGCAAGTTGTTTACCCACATCAACCCCAACCCACTCAACAAGCATTGCTTGCTCCTCCACCAATAAATCCAGCACAATTACAACTTCCATCTAACCCACAACCTCCTAGACCTACGCAAATCCCTACTCAACCTTTACCAAATCCAAATAACAGAGCAGAGAGACCAGCCTACAATGTAGATGAGGGACCCTCATATCCCACATTACCCTTGCAAAATATCAATTTGAGGTCTGGTAAGGTACTTCACAAAGAATCTCCAACAGCTGATAAACAAGAAGAAAATGAAGAAAATGAAAATGAAAATTCAATTCAAAGGAAACAAAATGATGACATCAAAAATAAACAAATGCAACCGTTGCATCCACCGCCTTTTCCAGACCGATTGGTCCAAACAAAACTTCCCATGTCTATACCACAGTTTGATGTTTTATATGAGCTAAAGAATGTTTATATAAAAATTCCACTACTACAAGCCATAAAAGACATTCCCATATATACTAAATCCATCAAAGAACTATGCCTTAAGAAGCCTACTAGGAAAAGAGTTGATCCACAAACCATTCATGTTATTGGACATTTAGCTGGCCTTATGACAAAAACCATCTCAATGGAAAAGTATGTTGATCCTGGTATTCCTAGAGTCACTAAAATCATTAACAACATACTTATTCCAAACACCTTAATTGATCTTGGGTCCGTAATAAATGTGATGACTCTTGAAACCATGAAAACACTCCAGCTCACAAATTTGCAGCACACAACAATTGTTCTAGAACTTGCTGATAGGTCTAAAGTGATTATTGAAGGGATTTTGGACGACATAATTGTTTCACTGGACTCTTGGGAGTATCTAGTGGAATTTTTAGTTCTTCAGCCAAAAACCAATTTAGGAGGACACCCTATCATCCTTGGTAGACCATGGTTAGCAACTGCTTATGCATTCATAGGATGTCGATCGAGTAATATGATCATTTCACGAGGAACTGAAAGAAAACAACTCACTCTTTACCCATCAGCACAATCACCAGCAGTAGCACACAATTTATGGCTTGACGCTAAATACAATGACAAAGAAGAAGTTCAATCTGTTTTCAGCATCAAACAAATCTATGATTTTCAAGAACATAATAATGATGATTTGGTAGATTTGTTCCTTTCTCAACCTGATGTTTCCAGAGAATTGAGAAATGACCAATATCATGCTACAGATGAACTTTTGGCACAAAATTTTCAAGAAACATGCACCATTCAATCTTTGCAAACAAAATTTCAGAACATTTTTCCTATCCAATCTATCATAAACACACAGAGCAAGACCATAGAGATTAGTCCAGGAAAAACTTTGAATATTGGCACTCACCTAGACTCATCTCAGGAGGAAATATTGATTCAATTATTGAGAAAATACCAGAAAGCAATTTCTTGGGACTACACCGATATGCACGAAATTCACCCTGAAACATGCACTCACCATATTTATACGGATAGTAATATCAAACCAGTGAGGCAACCGCAGAGACGAATGAATCCCATGCTTCAGGATATTGTTAGAGAGGAATTACAAAAACTGTTGAAAGTCAATTTTATTTGTCCTATCTCTGACAGTCAGTGGGTATCCCCATTGGTAGTAGTACCCGAGAAAAATGGTAAGTGGTAGATTTGTGTTGATTACAGACAATTAAACAACGCAACCCTCAAAGATTATTTCCCACTACCATTTATTGACCAAGTGCTAGACACATTAGCTGGGAAATCATCATTCTCTTTTCTTGATGGTTTCAGTGGCTACAACCAAATCAAGATAGCCTTAGAGGACCAGGACAAAACCACTTTTACTTGTCCCTGGGGCACTTATGCTTATAATGTTTTACCATTTTGACTTTGCAATGCTCCAGCTACATTTCAGAGAGCTGTATTAGCTATTTTTGCTGATTTAGTTCATGATTGTGTTGAAGTTTACATGGATGATTTTTCAGTGTATGGTGATTCATTTGAGCATGCATTAACGAATCTTGAAAAAGTTTTGAAGAGGTGTATTGAAGCTAATCTTTCCCTGAGCAACAAAATGTGTTTTATGATGTTAAATGAGGGGATAGTATTAGGCCACTATATTTCTATTCAAGGCATTAAAGTTGATCCATCAAAAATCCAGATCATTGTCAATTTGCCAATTCTGAAGACTCAAAAAGAGGTAAGAAGTTTCCTTGGGTATGCAAGCTATTACAGAAGGTTTATTGAACATTTTATTAAAATAGCTTCACCTCTGTTTAAGCTTCTAGCCAAAGATGCACCTTTCAACTGGAACGATAATTGTCAGCAAGCATTTGAAACACTCAAAGAAAAGTTATCAACCACACCAGTCTTAAAAGGACCTAACTGGAACCTACCATTTCACATCTTTACAGATGCATCTGATACTGCAGTAGGTGCCTCATTAGGCCAAAAAGAAGAGTCTTGTCATTATTCCATCTATTTCATTAGCAAAAATATAACACCTGCACAATTAAACTACACAGTCACAGAAAAAGAAATGCTTGCCATCATACATGCTGTGAATAAATTTCGACATTATATAACTGGTTCTGAGGTTTTTGTACATACTGACCATTCTGCCATTAAGCATTTAATGGATAAACCAGTAACTAGTGGCAGAGTTACCAGATGGTTGTTATTGTTATAGGAATTTAACATCACAGTGTTAGATCCTCCATTTGTCATCCGTGTCCAACCATCTAGTGGTGGGATCCATAAAGAAAGTCCTATTAATTCCATCGCTTGGAATCAGAATAGGATTCTGAGGTATCTTCACCCATTCCCTCAAAAGAGGATCGTAGATATTCTTAGGAACGGCCACGTTTTGCCCCTGTTGGGATGACTTGGCCCATCCAGTATAAC
The DNA here is from genome assembly GCA_031772625.1 of Pinus tabuliformis. Taxonomy (NCBI): domain Eukaryota; kingdom Viridiplantae; phylum Streptophyta; class Pinopsida; order Pinales; family Pinaceae; genus Pinus; species Pinus tabuliformis. The sequence continues at coordinate 1,433,428,271 of CM062816.1, forward strand.
AAATTACAGGCTTGTCTTCGGGCAGTAACGTCGTCGAACTGGACAGCAACACTTTATATCATACCATTCACTAGGAACAATGGCAGGATCCAGTGAATGCCAGTTAATGAGATCCTCATAAACAACATGCCCCTAAACAATATTTCCCCACATCGCTCCTTGAGGATTATACTGGTAGAAGAGATGGTAAAACCCTTTGTAGAACATGGGCGCTGCAAAACGAACCTAGTTCGATTTCATCACAGAGAATTTTAAATCTGAGAACTAATGAATGAATGAATTGAAGAGGAAGGAAAAGGTCACCATTTGGGTCTGTTGGAGGTTTGCGACATAGTCATGCAGGCAAACACAAACATAAAAAAATAGGGTTAGTAGATCGGCAGTAATGTCAAATACAGGGTTGTTATGAAAAATCTGGAATAATATGGACTGTACACACCATTCATCCAATTCTTTTGAGGCTGAAAATGGTAGGCCGTGCGATACCGGATTTGAACATTTGTTCCGGTTGTGTTGACAGTACGTTCCAGATGAGAAACCCACATAACAACGCAGATGCCTAAACAGAGCCCTGCCAGAGCTATGAGATAGAGCCTCGAACCCATGACCCCATTTTGTGACCAAAACCGAATACACCAAATGCTATCGTTCACATGCTTTTTTATTTTATAGCATCGCCATTAGATTTGCAATTGAGTGAAGGATGAACATTACTAATCTGTGCTTGCCAAAAGTTAGGGAAAAAGAACAGCAACAACAATTGGCAAGGAAAAAGCAGTAAAAATATCTTCAAGAGTGACATAAAAGAATGGGAAAACGCGGTAAGGCAACTCAACCGATATTTTGAAAAAACAATCACACTTCAAATCAACCGTTGAAAGTGTCTCACTTGATCCAACGGAGCAGGATATCGAGTGAAGGATGAACGTTAGTAATCTGTGCTTGCCGAAAGGCCATTAGATTTGCAATCAAGTGAAGGATGAACGTTATTAATCCGTTCTTGCCAAATGTCAGGGAAGAAGAACAGAAACAACAATTCGCAGGGAAAAAGCAGTAAAAATATCTTCAAGAGTGACATAAAAGAATGGGAAAAAGCAGTAAGGCAACTCAACCGATATTTTGAAAAAACAGTCACACTTCAAATCAACTGTTGAAAGTGTCTCACTTGATCCAACGGAGCAGGATAAAAGTGTTGACAATTGTTGATGCATAAGAAGGCCTATCGGCCTAAATGTGCATGAACACAATCCTAAATTTTAGAAGTCATTAATTGAAACTATTAACCTCCTTAAGACAATAATCCCTGCAAAAATGAATGAGCTAAATAGGCAAGGAACAATCCCGAGATGACTGCAATAAAAAGTACATTTCTACCCAAGTGAGCAATCTCAACCCAAGTAGTAAGTGGTAAGTGTGAATAGATAAGCTAACTAATAATACAAAATTATATAATTTTTAAAATTCGAAATTTTTTACTACCCATTTAAGGATAATAATAATAAACAGAACATTGACACTCACGTCTCAATTCTATTATAAATAGAGGAAATCTATGGTTAAACTTGTGAAATTTTAAAATTAAATTCTTGAAAAATAAAATTATTCTTGCAAATATTTTTTCTATCAACTTAAATTGTGTATCTATGATTCATATCGTTTTAGAATATGCCTGTATAATAACATTATCATGTATTAAAAATAAATTGTTACACCTTTTTATCCTGTATAAAAGGTATAATGATTAGAGTACCATTCATGTTGTTATACTGCTTTCCACAGAGTATAGCTTATCTTGAATTCATTTTGATTAATTTGTGTATTAAGCAAATAATTTTCGTCATAATCTAACATCTGTAATAAATTAAGGTTATTATTTTCTTATTATTTGGAAACTCGTCTGTCCATTTTATTATTGGTGATATTTTTTCAACTACCTCTTTCGGCTTCTACTGTGCTATTCCTTGTTTCTATCTAAGCTTGTCAATATGAACAAGATAAAAAATATGGATGTGCAGACAATTAGTAGAGACAGTCGCTGTGCGATATGAATGTGTGGGTAGAGAGATTAACTTAGGCCATGTTGTAGATAAATGGTATAGTTTACGAGCAGGAAAAGAGCGTGGAATTTTATGCAAACACTGTGCATCTGCATTGGGCGTATCCTCAACCATCCTATGCGTGCATCAGCAGCACGGTAATCGTTTTTTATCCACTAAGGACGTGGTGAAATTACATTGGATTGTTATCTACTTCTTATTGATACAGAACCCTTGGAAATAAGGATGCATCATCAATTGAATTTGGATGGGTCTAACATGGTCCGGTGTAACGTAGGAATTACTTCTTTAATTTGACGGACTTTATTTAATAAACTTTTGACATACATAGCAACTGTATTGATAGCGTATTAAACAATATAGTTAATTTGATTACATAAAAAAAATATCTCTAAAATTTTCATTATTTAAACCTCTATCAATATAAACTTAATATAAGTTTTTAATTTAAAACACTTTTACTTTCAGCAGTATTGTAAGTGTCTATTTTTTTATTAACATTTTCTATACCCCTTACATTTTTTCATTAACTTTGAACTTCATTTTTTTATACAAAGAATATAAAACATTTTATCTCCTATTATATACTCAATATATTATCTCATTTTTCCCTCGATATATATCTCCAATATAAATATAAGTATTGTGATATTACTCCACAATAAATATATATCCCCAATATCCCCAATATAAATATACTTAATATGATATTGCTCCCCAATATGAATATACTTGACATTGCTCCCCAATAAAACCCATATAAATCTGACAAAATGATTAATATTTATATTTCTTCACCACGCTCCATAAAGAAAAACAACTATCAATAGTTTATAGTTTATAATGTTGTCTCTTTACAATCATTGGTGAGATACATATAGTTTTCGAGGTAAACGTACCTTTTATTTACAACTCGTCTCTTCTCGTAGTGTTATAAACATTTTTATTTTTTATTGAAAATTTGGAGAATATTCTGAACATCATTATTTTCATCTCCTCTTAGTGTTATAAAGATTAAACAAAACAATTGACTTTTTCTTCAGTCTAATTCCAACCTATTCCTCTCTACAATCTACATTATAAAAAATGCCCATTTCATCCTATGAGCTACTTAGTAGCTTTATAAAGATTAACCGTTATATCACCTTTCTTGTAAGTTTAATGGAACATCGAATTCATGAACCATGCTCTCTATTTATATATACAATTGGAGAATACTGACGCAACAGAATACATAATATAATATGGCATTCCTTAATTATTTCAACCGATTTTAATATAATCCTGGGTTCTTACTATTTATGAATCGTTTCCCTCGATACAATCAATACTTAGATCCAATCATCAAGTTCTGTTGCAAATGGCATTTTCTTATTCCAAATTTTAAAATACGGGTCATCTTTATTTGGTTGTCAGTGGTTATGGCTCCGTAAAAGCATTAATGAAATCTAATTAAAAGCATTAATGAAATCTAATCACAAGTTCTGTTGCCTATGACATTTTTCCAAAGAGAATGTAAAACTACTACAGGACCTCTTTATTTGGTCGTCCGCGGTTGTGCAAAGCAATAGTCAAATCTAATGATCAAGTTCCATTGCATATGGCATTTCACTTTCGGCAAAAAAGTAAAACTACAGGTCCTCATGATTACGTTCTCTGTGATTATCGAAACAAATGTAGAATCATGATTTCGATTCAGTGTATTTATCCAATGAAATGCATAAACATTACTCGAAATGAAGATATATTCATTATGGGCACTCTGTCCATCATCATAAAAGTAGTTTGTTGCGAAAAAAAATATGTTATTAAAATCATCATTTGTAATTAGTAATGGGCTTTTCAAATTCCAACTTTATATAACAAAAATAATTTAAATTTAAAATATCGTTAGTAAATTTTTTTGACCGAAAAAATGTTATTAAACGAGTACTTTTGAATTAGTAAAATGTTTTTGGAATTCCAACATTATACCATAAATCTAATATACAACTAAATATATTTAATAAATATTTTAACCAAAAACGTTTGTGATAACTTTCTTGAAAAATACATACTACTATCAAGCCATAGATCGACCACTTGCACCGGGTTTGAATTACCACAAATTTCTAATTCCATGAAGTTCAATTACTCATAATTCAAACAGGTTTATAGAAGATATCCAGAGTGGTTGGGAGGGTTTAATGATAATTTACTGAGAAAGTTTAATGATAATTTACTCACTTAGGTTTGAGTTTTATGATATCTATTTTGTAAATTAAGCCTAAAACAAATTTCTTCTGGATTTCGCATCCAATCCCGCAACCTTAGACCAACCATTTTTCATCATGTACAAACGAAAACCATAATCGCAACAAATCTTGTTCATCATAGCACTAGTGGATTATACCTACTCCGCACCCTATTCGCTATTTTAGACTATCATTCTATTGCGCTTAGTCATCCCGCTTTATTTTCTTTTCTTTCTATTGAATAAGCCCACTTTCATTCAATGTAAGTAGAATTCACCGTAACGCAACAGACTGACTGATTGTCACTGCGAGATTGCGGAATGGGATTATTTACAATTTGTGCTGCATGCATGCGGGCCTATAGCTTACATGCTACAATCATGGGAGAAAGAAATAAATTTAAACAGAAAAGGCATGACATGCTGCATTAAGACAATTATGTGTTATCATTAGAGATTTTCAGGAGGGATCAAGTTCATTCCCATAGAAATACTATTTTAAAATATAGAATTTAATAACCGAGAGATAATATACAGGATTTGAATCTTTTTGACACAGGAACATCATAAACTAAGATATATCTGGTTTAGTTCCAGTGCCATCTTCGAACGAATCATTATTCAATATCTATATATGAAAGACGAATTTCATCATTTTAAAGATTTGAATCCTTTCGATGGGTACAAAATTATGGTTAAGATGTAATTTGTTTACTTGAGTAATAAGTTATAAGTGAATTATTATTATGTATGGGTCCAGTGACATAAATTGAATGGGTTTATGGATGTATTAAGAAATTAATTCATAATACATTTTATTTTATTAAAATTTTAAAATATTATTAATTTATCACTTTAGATCTATTTTAATTTAGGATCTTTGAAGTGTTAAAAGAGATAAAATCTTTGGAGGTGAATAATTTTTGTCATGAGTACAAAAATATCTGCTGTTCTAGAGATTTAATCTCTGATAGATGTAGGTTGATTTAAATAAATAATTTTTTTCTTGTTACACATAAATATAATCTCAAGGGTTTTATTAAACTTTGTTTGTAAAATAAACCTATAAATAAATTTGAGAAATCCAGCTACAAATATACACACTAGTTAATTTTTCACATCTTTGTTTCGTTAATCTTTTTTTTAAGTTATAATTTAAATATTACATAACTATTTACCATTTAAATAAATTTAACTAATAATATTTTCTAATTATAAATTGAATACTACACAGCTCCTTACCATCTGAATAAATGATTATTTATATGATAAATAAATAATTTTAACTTAATTATATATATGTATATACTCCATCAATGTCATAAAGATCGTTGAGATTAGACACAATAACCTGCGGACTGAGCAATCACACCTTCACTGAAATGTCCTTGAATTAAGATTTACAAATTTAGATGAGATCGGGAAGATGTGTAGGAATTAAGTATACCTAAGAAATAGATGACAAGGTTTTTGATATGTTAAATTTGGAATACAAGTTTAGTTGAGACAATATACTTGGACCACAACAGTAGTTTCTTCTCTGTTTCACTCATCTGATATGTTAAATTTGGAATACAAGTTTAGTTGAGACAATATACTTGGACCACAACAGTAGTTTCTTCTCTGTTTCACTCATCTGGATATTTTCAAAGGGAATTGGCACTTTCAGAGAATATACTTGGACCACAACAGCAGTTTCTTCTATGTTTCACTCATCTGGATATTTTCAAAGGGAATTGGCACTTTCATGTTGAATGATTAACGAATTATAATCGTTATCATGAGTATACTCATTTGGAATTGGCTCTCTCATGTTGAATGATTAATGAATTATAATAGTTATCATCAGTATAGTCACCTCTTATGCTAGAGGTGCATGATATGTGGGTTTAGTTTATTTTAATTAATTCATACCTTTATAGAACTTATTCGCTCAATTAATTCATACCTTTGGCCTAAGAGGTGCATGATATGTCGGTTTGTTATATTTTAATTAATTCTTTATAGAACTTATTCGCTCAATTAATTCATACATTTATAGCCAAAGAATGGGCCATAACTGATTCGCTCAGGGATTATGCAATCTTCACTCATTTCGCAATTATTGGTGCTTTTTATAGTCAATTCCATTAACTAATGAATAACCTCTTTATAACAACCAATACGTGTGACCTTAACGTTAGGTAATGATTTAATGAGCAGATAAAGCATCAGTATGACTAAAGAGGTGTAATTCCAACATCTATAATTGTGAAGTGTTTATTCCAAGACGTTGCAGTTAACAGTTACTTGATAGCCAATTACATGTAGTATAAATGTTCAACTTACCAGCAATCCATAATGATAATGAACTATTACCCCCACCGTGTATTCGGTCGGTTGATTATGGGGTAATGAACAATGTAGATGGGCATCCATTGGTTAGAAAAATGGTTTAGCATTCTTAGTAGGTTAATTTCTGATCACTTAAGAAGTCATTTCAGGTAACAGTATATCACAACAAGAAGCAGAGAAAATGGACCGTTATCTGTTGCATTTGTGTTATAGATTCTGTTATTGTTTTCTTTTTCATGTTCTCTATAGCAAGAACTACACTTCTACGCTTTAGTGTGAGAGTTTGGAATTCTATATAAGGATACCTCTTAAATGGATTAAGGGAAATCTGTTTCTTCAGCTACTTTAGAATGAGTTCCAAGACACCTCAAATTTTCAAGGGGTTTAGGAATGGAGATGGTCTAGTTAATTTACGCATTTTGTGTTAGTATCATCAAAAGACCAAGACAAGTGATGATGTTTAAAGACATTGTTGTAGGTTCTCACTGTTCACTAGGACACATTTACCAAAAGTATCTTCATAATTTAATAAGCTATATTCCACATGAATACCATGAGTTCATATAAACTTGGAGCTTGAAAACTACGAATAACTTGACCAAGCCACCCTAACATCTTGGAGACAATAAATTATAGTATGTAGACTACTATAATGATAGTGATCAAGTCTGGGATGGGTAGTATAAATATCAAGGTGTATCTAATAATTTTTTATGTTGAAATTATTGATTTGTAAATATTGAATATTAAATATTAACTATTAATTTTAATTTTATTTTAAATAATTTGACCAAGTATACATAAGATAACATTACATTATGTTTTAAACAACTTCACTAACTTCTCTAACTTCAATGTAGATTCTCACTATATCAAGCATATTCTTAATTTTAAATTGGTTTTGCTATAATATCATACACAAATACCATGGCTTGTCAATAAAACATTCCCAAAAACCCATAACTCTTTTTATATGATTTTTTATGTTATATATTAATCAATTCAATTAAAAACACAAAATGGGTATTTATCATAAGGTAGCATTCTCAGAGGACAACCATGAATGTGACCTCTACAACCCCAGTTTTTTATTGAAATAGAGTTACATGAGGTCTTCACCCCAGTAACGACTTGAAGGACAAGTCTATCTTTGGTTGAGTGATAGATCTGCTCCATGTAATACCAAATTTGTGAGTTTTTACCTCATATTTGAGTAGAAATCCTCAAATCTCCATATCAACATATGGACCAAGTGGGTTTGGTGCTAGTGATTTGTTTTCTACTTTAGATCCACCCATTTTCTGAGTCTTGGTAAACCCAATTTCTAGGATTTCACTTGCTTTGCAATTCTTAAACACAGCTCTAGTTTCCTCTCTGGCATCGAGAATTGGGGATAAAGTGCAGATCCCTCATGAACACTTCCGACTTATTCATGAAGGTCATCATCTTCAAGATCAAAAATCCCTCAAGGATTACAACATTTCCAAGGATACCAAGATTCATGTTGTTACTAGAATTAGAGGTGGAGCCAAAGGGGGGTGCAACTTCCTCAACCTTGTAGAGATATTTTAAGGATGATTTGAATCTTGGTTTTTCCTCACCAAACCTTAAAGATCTTGCTAGTCTTACATTTGCGGTGCAGCAGAAGACTAAAAACCACCTCTTAAGTTTAATAATCTTGCATGAAGCTTCATTTACAATGATTATGAACAACAAGGGATTTTCTACTGCTTTAATGTCCTTTTTCCTTCATCATCAACCCTTCAATAATGGATTTATCAGAACTGGTCTCAGGATGTAGATTTTTTTTTGTTCTAAATGTTTTTTTGTTGTGATCTTTCATAAGATGAAGTACGGGTAGAAGGTTTTTGACCAAGGTCGTTCATTTTGGGGATGGGCTGGCCTTTCCTTTCAACCTTGGTTCCCTCACTTTAAATGCATTTCTATGCCATCTTTGGCAACCCAACTATGGATTTGGCTTCCTAATTTTCCTATCCATATGGCTGTCCCAGCTATTTTGGAGGATATAGGAAACTCACTTAGGAATTTCATCAAAATTGACATTGAGCAAATTGTAAAAAGAATCATGAATTTTTACCATATATGTGCAGAAGTTCACCTTAGAAAATGCATGCCAACAAAAATCCTCCTCAAATGGATACAAAAGGCTTATGAACAACTAGTGGATCATGAGAAGACTAATTTTTACTACAAAAATTGTGAGCAACCTGGGCACCTTCAATATATTTTTCCTTATTTGGAAAGTCACCCTTTGTAGCCATATTTCAAAAAGAAGAATCATGGATGGAACGATTAGAAGGAACCCAAAGCTTCTATGTCCTTTATATCTCACATGCCAGAGACACCTTGGGAAAGGAATCCACTTATTGAAAGATTCACTCATCCACAATTTTCCAAGGCCCATGATGAGACATCCCAACCTGCGGGAGAGAAAGATATCACATTCACCAATTTTTGGCTTGACTTAGCAAGTATTTCGGATCAATAAATGAGTGGGAACAGAAACACCCACGAATCTGACCATTTTGATATTGATAGAGAGCCAAAAAATGTGTTGGAGCTGGAGGAATAAGGGACATCTCAAGGAAAGGAAATCATTGTACAATCTCTGCAGGATCCTGACAAACCCTTGGATTGGGTAGACATCTAGAAAAGGAAAGGAAAAAGGGAAAAACCAATGTAGAATCCTAGAACCTAAATCTAGGAAGAGAGAAAATATAATGGTTTTCAGTGTTCATCTAGAATAGGATAAACTATGTTTGAAAATGAGGCATGATGATAAAATGATGTAATTTTATTTTTGCTAATAAATAGAACGTTGACTTACAAAAAAAAAAATGCAAAATGGGTATAACTAGGTTAGAGATAAATCTAAACCTTTGATTTTTATATACTATAAGAAATATCCTTTCTAACTTTATCAAGAAAATTCTTAATATTAAATGAGATTTTCTATAGTACAATGCAACAATAGCATGGCTTATCAAATATGACTAAAAATGTGTAATGCCAAAATCTATAATTCATTAGTGTTTATTCCAAAATCTTATAGTTGATGCTTACTTGATAGTTAATTACATGTACTATAAATGTCCAAATTACCAACAATCAGGAATGATAATGAAATATGACCCCCACAAAGTATTTGGTAGATTATGCAGTAAAAAAACAATGTAGATTGACATTCGTTGGTTTATCTCATAGTATCTTCTTCATTAGTGGTTGGAGCTTCATGAGGGGGAGAGAGTGCTTCAAAGGAGATTCCATAGATTGATCTAGTATAGGTATCCCCCTTTCAATATGTGGAATCTCATTTTCAAACTCTTGAAAATACTTTGTATGCCAAAATTTCTCCAAGTGGTGGAGTTGTCGCTTAATAACATTGTCTGTCTTGGAATATTCAAGAAAGATCACGTCTCTATATATTATAAAATTATTGTTAACTTCATCATAGAGATGATACACTTTGGAGATATATAAGTACCCCAAGAAGATACATTTCCAACATTGTGCAATAAATTTGTTTCTTTATTCCTTACATATCAAGGAATAACAGGTGGAACAAAAAAACCATGTGATGCCTCATTGAAGGAATGTGGCCATACCACATATTATAAGGAGTCTTGTTTTTAAGAGCAGGAGATGGACACCTATTCTTTATATACACAACACATAGAACTAGATCATTCTAAAACCTCAACTATTTCTTTTTTAAAACATCATTGAACGTACCATATTTAAGATTTTCATGTTCATTCTTTTAGCTACACCATTCTCTTGAGGATTATAAGGCATAGTTGTTGAATGTTTGATCCCATGCTAGAAAAGGTGGTTTTCAAATTCATTTGAAGAATATCATTTTCCATTATTAGTATGAATAAAGGCCAAATTAGATTGTGTATCATTTTCATTCCATGCATGAAATTTCTTAAAAGTTTTAAAAGCTTCAAATTTGTTCTTCAATAGATATATCCAATACCTTCTAGTGTGGTCATCAATAAATGTCATCATGTATTTATTACCATTTGTATAAGGATTAGGCATAGTGACACACAAATCATAATGAATGAGTTCAAGATTTCTATGTGCTCTAGAATGAGAATCATGAAAAGAATATTTCTTGTGCCTTCCTAAGATACAAGCATCACTTTTCTTAATTTTCCTAGGAATTGTTAGCCAACCAGTAACACCACTTTTCTTCAACAAATGAAGTTTGTCATAGTTCAAATGTACAAATCTAGCATGCCATAAAACACTAGATAGAAGTGTACCTTCATGATAGTGCGAATTGTATGAAAATTTGTGTGCACGAGCAGAGGTTCCTTGCAACTTCATATGTCTTTCTTGTTCTATCCTAGTCATGAAAATTGAGTTGTCTTATTCTTTTCTAACCTCAACCTTGCTATAAAATATGTGAATTGAGTGTCCTCTTTACCAGATGTGGACCAAAGACAACAAGTCTCTCCTCAACTCCGGTAGGTAGAGAATATCATGTAGAAGAAAGTATGGAAAACCATGTAGTTTGAGCCTAATAGTGCAAAACCATGATGATTTGTGTTTTAACTTGTATGCACAGTAGACTGCTCCATTAACATTGTCAGTGAATTCTTCAAATAAATCTCTTCTAAAAATCATGTGGCAAGTTTCTTCTTAATCAAGAAACCAAACATCTTGCCATGAAAAAACTGAAGCATTAAATAAGTCTATAGTTACTCTAATGTTGCAATGTGCCATAACATAATGAGTGGATTCAAGTGCTTTTCCTTTCCATTTATTTAATTTCTCTTCATCCCTTTCCTTTCTAATCATGTCCCATCAAAGATTACATGTGGAAGCATGATTTCCATTTGTGATACACCATATGCAATGAAGATCAAATCTTTCTCCATGGAAATGTCTTCTCCTCTACCTCTATTATTCTTCTTTCCACATCCACTTCTACTACCTCTTCCTCTAGAAGAATATTGTGCATAATTATTCTCTTTCTTTTTTAAGGAAAACAACTTATTCAATAAACTTAGGAGTTGTCTTCTTCCCAAAATCCTTCTCTTTTGCAATAAATTTCTTCTCAAGGGAGTCAAAGGAAATCTCCTTAATTTTTCCATTTTCTGTAGAAAATATGTTATAGGTTAACCTGATAATGCAATATAAATCAAAGCATAATACTATAACTTACCTCTACTACCAATTTGCGGAAGCTTAAAGATTGAGCTGAACAATATAACTAGAAGAAAACGAATCAATGGCACAATACACATGAAAATACTTTGGGGAAAATCTCAGATAAAAACCCCACACTATTGTATTATCATACATGGTGGAAATACATAGGAAGTATACAAAGCCTTAGCTTTCACATCTAGCCATCTCTTAGTACAATCCTCACAGATGCTCACAGGAAATCTTGGTTTCTCTCCAGCCTTCCTTTCTTCCCTCCAAGATCCTATTTTCATGCGTTGTTCCTTGTGGATGATTAGCCCATTACCAAGTGGAAAAACCAAGCCTTCAAAACTGTGCAATCCTCAATGTTGAATTCTTGACTGCATGCATGAGTTTTCTCCATGAGAAAACACATGCAACTAATTGTACACTATCTTTGAACATTAATCTCAATTGGATATTTCTCAAAATAAACATGCATGGGTTTTTTATGAGGGAATTTTCAGTTAACTGTAGTGGCACTAATTGAGTGCATTAATGCATCAACTCACTGTTATCTCACTATTAGTTCCTCAAACAATTTGGAACTATTTTAACTGGACTTAACTCGGTAAACTGAGTTAACTAATTACAACTCAAATATAACTCAATCATATCTCCTTAATTTAAGGAATAACTTTTTCATGACATCAGAAAGACTTCTAACTTGAATTTGTCGAACTAATTAATTTAAAATAAATTAATTAATTATTTCCAAGTAGTTGTTAAGACTAAATTTGATTTTAATTCACAATTTAATTCAAGGACAAATTAAATTGGAATATTCTTGTTGCCATATTTCAACACTTTCTTGCAATGACTCAAGATATTGTGAATAAGTGGGATATATTTCCTTGACATAGGTTGTGAGAGTAACATCTCTTTTACCTCAAGTAGCTTCAATATCATGCATTATGGTTCTTATTTTTTATGTTAAGGCATGAGGGTCGTCATTTTTCAAGTGGAGATTGAACAACTTGATCATCAATTGAACAACTTCAAGCTCAAAGTGTGAGTAATATAATTCCTTAAACTTCTTTAAAGCTTCAAAATAATTTGAAAAAGGTGAAGCATAATGACTTACCTCTTCATTTACTGGAGTTGCAAATGAGGCATAGACAATTTTTTTGTTTCCCAAATGGAAAGCTCCTTGTGTGAAGTGGGATTTTTAGGTGCATTGTATCGATCTCTTCACAATCTCCTTTCCAAAGTTCATTGAATATGAAAGTGTGTTTTATCTTCCTAGACAACTCATGATAATTCTCTTTACCAGGAAAAACTACTCCAACTATAGAAATGATTAAATACATCATAAAAATATAAATATTTACCCAAAAAAAACAAAAAAAACTACACATATATTTTTTACAATAAAGTTAATTTATATTTCTTCCAAAAGTCATCACCTAAAATATGCGGCCTCTCGATATTCATAAAATATATATATATATATATATAGTAACCCTATACAATATGACCCTTTTAAAAAGTCAATGCGTAAAGGAGCATTTGGTCTTCAGAAGAACAGCACACGGTCATGTATCATATATCAACTTGCAACATAAAACATAACAATACAAATATTAAAAAAACAATGACCACACCATTCAAAATTATTTAACACACTATATACCATTGCACAACAACGTAGATAGCTCAAACGGGCACTCAATATGGGCACACTTTTCAACGACAACGAACCACGCACGTCCCATGTAATATAACATGTCACTCACAACCTTCATAAAAAAACATTCAACCTACCATATACCAGCCAAGCATCATATATATGAACCAACATACACATCCCAAATTACATAGTCGTCCACATACATATACCATCCTTCAGCGAACTATTAATGTAGGATTCACACAACATACCATTACAAAATTCAAGGGTTGACGCAAAATACCATTAACTCAGATCTCTGAGCACAAGGTCTGAAAACTTTTATATTTGTTGTAGCATATATGGTTTGAAACACAGTTTTCAAGAAAGAGCCGACACACAGTCGTTTCAACGCTTCATTCCATGAAATTTCAACACTTTTACAAGTCGGTGTTTCAAACTATACATTCTATTTAGAAATAGCCGAAACTCCTTTCATTTGCAACTATACAACATTGCTCCTTTTACAAGCGGGTCCCACCACACGCCTTCAACACAAAACAGAACCAAAGAACGAATGGTCGCAGAGGATGTTCAATGTAGCTCCAAGGGATTTGAATGCGTAGTATAGCGATTCACGATTTTTAATGGACTAAACTCATTGAATTTTGCAGAGAGTTAGAATATGGCTAAGAAAATAGAAGTTATAAGGGAACAATGGGAAGCCAAAAAATAGGGGTGGGTTACGATACTTTGCCAGGATAGGTGTCATTAATTCTATAATGCGACATGTTTATTGTATTAATCAAATCATGAATACATACATGAGTGGAGATTCTGCAGATTTTAATTTCCATGTTTTTTTTTTACACTAATCTCAATTCTTTCAGGTTAGGTGTCAACACATATTAATCATTTCCAAGAACTAATAACTTATTTCAGGCCACAATTGTTTATATCATTTTTTTTAAATAATCAATTTGATTAACAAAGAAAAATGATATAATTGTGGTAGATATAAATTTCATTTTTTTATTTGTATATTACATATATAATATCATAAAATATTTGACAGATATTAAATCCTCACAATCCACTTAATAATTATTGGTAATTGAGATGATAAGTGCTCTATATCCTAGTATAAAGATAATGTTATAACATAATATGTAATGTATAATGTAATATAATAAAAATAAAAAATAAAAATAATGAAAATAAAAATTTTCCTTTATGTAATGTAATTTTATATATCTTTTGGAATTTATATGAGTTTTTATTATTTCACTTTTAAATTTATATGAATTTATATTATTTTTATTGGGTAGTTGAGGTCAACTTCACTCATTCAATTAGTACTTTAAGTTTATGAGAACCTATGATATAGGTCCATGTAAAATATACTATATTTAAAAGGGAAAAACTATAGGTAAATATGTTTTTTTGGCCTAGATAAATAATTAAATTTTGTAACTTTCTTTTTGTGTTCCTACATGTAATCATGTAAAATTTATTATAAATTTTTTTTATCATATCTTTAAATAAAAAATATTATAATTTTTTCTTTATATTTTATTTATAGAAATTAAATCATTTAATATCTATTTTAACCATAAATTTATGAAAAAGATTAAATTTGCTAAGGTGTAACCTTTTTTTTTCAAATTTTTAATCTTGATTAGAGCATCAATAGTTTTTACTTTTTATTTTTATTATATGAGGTAGTGTGCTTTTTATTCTTCTTTTCTTCTCCATTTACTTTGTACATATAATGAAATATTATAACGATTTTAATGTAAAGAATTTGCACCCAATCAACTAACATGATGTAATTCAATTATCATTGAAACAAGTTATTTATAATATATGATATAATATGTATTTTTAATTGGTTTACACTTTGTAAGTGTTAATTAAATTTTAATTTATCCATGCGTACCAATCAACTAACATGATGTAATTCAATTATCATTGAAACAAGTTATTTATAATATATGATATAATATGTATTTTTAATTGGTTTACACTTTGTAAGTGTTAATTAAATTTTAATTGATACATGCGTATAATTAATGTTCTTCCATCTTTAATCTATATCTTGAATTTCAAATCAACGCATTCTATTGTTTTGGTTGTCGAATTGATGAAATCAATGGAAACTGATTGTATTCAATTTTCATTCAAACAACTTGTTTATAATAGGTATAATATGTATTTTTAATTGGTTCTTTGTTAGTGTTTAATGAACTTTACTTGATAAGTGCATATAAATATATTTATTTTAATTTATATATTGAATTTAAAATCAATATGTTTTATAGTTTTCGGTTAATGAATTGATCAAGTCAATGTAATTAATTGATTGTTTTACAATGGAATTGTTTTATATTATAATTTTTTGTATATGATATCATTATTGGAAGAAGAAAGACAATTACTAGATTGCTCTTCATTATAAATGCAAATTTATTGTATTTCATTATTGTTCAAACAACCTATTATAAATGCAAATTGATTGTATTTCATTATTGTTCAAACAACATGTTTATAATATCATATGTATTTTTAATCCCACATTATTAGTGTTTAATTAATTTTACTTGATAAATCTATATAATTAATTTTAATTTTTCATTAATTTTTATTTTGAATTTCATATCAATATGTTTTATAGATTTCAGTTATTAAATTGTTGAAATTAATATAATTAACTTATTATTTCATTATTAAATAACATTATTCAAATTTTATCTATTAATTGCTCTTCAATATATTTCTCTTATATATATAATCATAATCAATGCAAAATAAACTGAAATCAATTTACAAATATTAAAATTAAAATAATATAATAAAATTAATACAATAATCATTAAAACCAAATTATTTTTACATGCATTCTACAATAAAGTATAAGAGATGTATAATGTCTTATGTGTTGTTTCCAATTTGATATATCTCTATTTTGAAATAAAAATAAAATTTCTAAAAATAAAACTTAGGCCAATTATAATAAAGAAACAAAATATTTTATAAATGACAAAAATATTTATCATAATAAAAAAATTACAAATTTGATTTATTTTAATTATTTCACTATTGATATGTGAGATTGGAATCATATGTTATATGCATAAACAACGAAATCTTATATGTGTAACAAGTTCATCAAATAATTTAATTAACCATTTAATTAAATTAGTTATCGTAATTTTCTTTAACCTCATATTAAATTGATAATCTATATTGCCATGTTGTATGTGAGATCTTTTTATATTGCATATATGGATATGCTTTCTTCAGATAAATAGATATGCAGATAAATAGTTAGTTTAAATACGTTTTATTCTATGTTCAATTACATCATAAGTCTCACATCAATATACGTCACTTGTTTTCTTATTTTATGTTAAGGGAAACTGGTCCCATCAATTCCAATTGGAACAACCATCTCAAACAAAAAAGGGTATTCTCTAAGGTCCTGACTGAGTGGTTTCCCCTATATTAAGGCAGACATTTCAAGCATAAAAAAAACCGTAGGAAGTTGGCTTCCAAACTAACCCAATCGCTGCCCAAAAACTCTTGGTGTTCCATCTCCTCAGGTTAGGGTTTTGGTCTTTTAGGTTTTTCCCTTGTTGTTCAATAATGAAAATGCCCTTGAGCCTCATTGTAACACAATTCAATGTCATGTAGCAGCGACATCTCTTCTCAGAGATAAGCTATCATCACTCAAAATATTTTATTTCCATTTCCATATGTAAGCATATTTTATTTCTTTGATATTAATAAAATGAAGTTTTATTTCTTCTCCATCTCTGATTTTGTTTGTATTTATGTATTTTTTTTATGTTCCCACATAAGTCCACAATACATATCTTTGTCATAGGTCAGAATGACAAAGCATGGCAATGAATTCATTTTCTTGGTCATCGACAGATTCTCTACGGTGGCCATTATGGTGGCATGCAAGAAGGATATCACAATAGAAGCCACTACTAAGCTCTTCTTTGAATGAGTGTTAATACAATTTGAAATCCCACAGTCCATTATCTTAGATCGGGATAGCAGGTTCCAAAGTACATTTTCGTCAAGTATCTGGTCGATGTTGGATACCAAGCTCACTAAGTCCACGACTTTCTATCCCAAAACTGATGGCCAAATAAACGTCATCAAAAGGATGATTATACACATTATACACATGTACAACTTGAAGCATCCACGCACATGGGTTGAAATCATTCCCTATGTCTAGCACAGCTATAATAGAGCTCACCATATCTCAACTAGCCACAACCCTTTCCAGGTGGGAATGGGATTTTAGCCACTATGTCCCATTGATGTGGCAATATGATGTGCAACTACTCCGAAAGATTCAGATCATGTTCAGTATGAAGCTAACAACGATAAAAACTTCATTGATCACATTCAACACATTCGCCAATAGGTTTATGGCATATTGGATAGAGCCAATGTTAAGTACAAGTAACGACATGATCAACATCGAGTGCCATACAAGTTCGAGTTGGGTGACCAAGTTTGGCTACATCTGTAGAATGAACACCTCGTTGGGCCCCATCGCAAGCTGCACTTGCTCTAATATGGGTCAAACACCATTACCAAGGCTGTAGAGGACAATGCCTTCGACCTTAGAATTCTACCATTCGTTGTCATGCACCCAGTATTCAATGTGGACTACCTTTGACCATACTTTCCACCATTGTTCGAGACATCCAACATTATAAAACAACTCACACAAATGGATTTAAACCTATATTGCTTGGGATAGGCCACAACTAATCAGATCATGGACATGTAGATCAATAACACTCACAAATAGAGGATCAAACTATATCTAGTTGACAAAGCGGGCTAAATCCTTCACCAAGGCAAGTGGTTCTCTAAGGACCAGGTTCAACAAAAATTTCCTCACCTCATGGAGGCTCTGCATTCAATGGGGACCATTGCTTCCTATGAAGGGCGGAATGATCTAGGTGGATATTGCTGGCTGCCCACTTATTCCACCTAGACCTCTAGTCATTTTCATCAATTTCCTTGTTTATAGCAACATTTACTATTTTTAGCAGTTTTTTGGATCCTGAAGTTCTGGACCAGGTTTGTCCCGCTAATTGGTGTTTTTCTTAGGTCCATAATACGCCTATAGTTGTGGGTAGGATTTGAGGGCTTATGAAATATCCTATAGTACTCGAAGAGATATTTCCAACAAGGTATCATGCAAGCCAAACAAATATAATATGACCAAGTTACGACCCCGGAAGTTGGTTTCCAAATTAACCCCAGTGGGGCCAACAAACTCTTGGTGTTCCATATCATGGAGTTATGGTTTTTGTTCTTTAGGGTTTTCCCTTGTTGTTCAATAATAAAAAGGCCCTTGAGCCTCATTATAACACAGTTTAGTGGCATTTATCCACCACATCTCTTCTCAGAGGTAAGCTATCATCGCCCGAGGTAATTTATCTCCACTCTTGTATGTAATCATATTTTAGTTCTTTGATATTAATAAAATGAAGATTTATTCCTACTACATCGATGTGTTTATGTGTATTTATATATTTTGTTGCTTTCCCACATAAGTTTGGATCACCCATTATAATAGTGTCTACCATAGGCCCAAGAAAAACTCCTTACCAGTAAAGGTGTTCCCTTGAAGCCGAAACAACTCTAATACCAAATTTAGGTTTTAACATTATACAAAAATTACCTAAAAATGAATTCTTAAAAAAAAAAATACTATGGTGAGAACATAAAATAAATGTACACTGATATTTTCCCTTGGATTGCAAAATCAAAACTACCAGATTGATTTTTCATTATATTCCTTTCAATGTTTCAATATATAAATATATATATATATATATATATATATATATATATATATATATATATATATATATATATATATATATATATATATATATATATATATATATATATATATATGTTTGTGTGTGTGTGTGTGTGTGTATATATATGTATGTATATGTATATATCTATATATATATATATATATATATATATATATATATATATATATATATATATATATATATATATATATATATATATATATACACATGTCGAAGCATTCATAAACCCCATTCCATTAACCCTAGATTAGAACATAATCATATTTCCCTTGACTGGATCTACAAAATACCAAGGGTAGAAAACCATCAAGCCTAAAACCATTTCATAAACCCATGCACAAAACAATGGCTAGGTTTTCCCACCATCTTTAGGTCCAAATAAAAAACAAATTCCATATGCATTTCCCCAGACCTTTTGAAACCCCCACTATGCCCACCACAATGTACAATGCTTGATTCTAGTTGTGGAAGGAATATAACACATACCAAAATTTCAGACCCCTATGTTTAGATATGCATTCATGACAAATAGATTACATGTTCACCATATGTTTGATGAAATCACTGTCATCGTTTGGTCTGGTTAAGTGAAGTACTTGATCATGTTTCTTATGAATGGATTTTTCCTGATGTTATTTATCATTCTGGAGAGTCGGACTAACTTATGGGCAGTGGTCTGGAGGCTAGCCTTAAATGGTGGCTCATAATCCATGACTGCATCCTCTAAACTGGATGTTTCAGGATATAAACACACCCTTACAGGTTTATGCATGTGGTTGGAGTCCTATAACTACATGGAGGCCTCGTCATGCATATGGATATGGGCCCAGGTTACTAAAAAAGAAATCCAACTCAGTGTTTGGGCACTTGGAGTGGTTGTTTAGCGCCTGGGTGTCCTATAGCTACTAAGGAAAGTTAATAAAGTTCCATTTTTTCAACTCCACTTCCTTAACTAAACTTAGGAGGTTGGGTTATGTCATAGTAGCTCTCAACTCATATTTACACCAACAGGTCATTTAAAGTGGGCAAATGCGGGCTCTCAACTTATAAATTTGTACATGTTTCCATTTCTTGTTTGAATTATATTTTTTAGTTTTTAGTTTAAAAATTATAAAAGAAAAAATTAGGGTTTATTTTTTTATTTCTAATTTTAAAATAAGTTTTTTATTGTTCATATATAGGGACATGACAGTAAGAAATTGGAAGAGGCAATGTTTTCTATATTAGGGGTAGAAGTAGTGAAAAACTATAAGGTATAGACTTGTCCATGCTTTCCAAATGCACAAAAGAACATATTAAAGGCACTGAAACAGACCAACCAAAGAAACTTTGTCAAAGGGTATAGATTAATTCTCCATCAACTCCTGGGTGGAGCAAAAGATATAGGAAGAAATCAATCATAATAACCTCTGATAATGTGGAACATGGAACATGGAGATCCAATACGCCACCCCTTCCTATGACAAAAATTTCTTCCACCACAACTACATTTTATGAATATTGTAGTGGTACATATGAAACAATGGTAGAATATGTTGTTGTCTCTAGGAATATCAAAGTGTGAGATTTCAGGAAAGTTTTTAATTTTAGGTTGAGTGAATCATGCCTTCAATTCTTCAAAGAGAATCTAAGTCTTCCATTATCGAAGATACCCATGCACCCTCAAAAGGAAGTCATCCACAACATGGACATTGAATTTTGGACCTCTTGCTCAGTAAAGCAAGTAAAAAAACAAATGACTTAAAACTACAAGATATTCCATTGCAACCAAATGAAAAAAGATAAAAAAAATTCTTCCCAATCTAAGGACCAAAAGAAGGCCAACTGAAGTAAGCATGAAGTATGGAAAGAGATCATGAAATCATATGATAGAGAATATGCATGGAGGAAGTTCGACAAGGAGAGGACACATGTATTTAAATTTGGTCATAAGATTATTTCAAATTCATTATTTACGATTTTTTTATTTTACTCGTCCATAATTAAATTGAATTACTATATGTTTCAGGAGGAGGCCTTAAAGGATAGGCTTGTGAAATATCATGCCAGAGATCACAATGGGAAAACATGCTTAGAAGTCTTAACATATAAATTTGTAAGTATATTCAATATATGATATTTTTTATTTTTTACAAAACAGTAAATGATCGTATATTAATTACTTTAACTAGTTCATCAGCCATGTTTTGATAAGAGCAATAATATGGCTATTATCCATCACAATTGGAATTTGATATCATACAAGAAAAAAATGTAGAAATTATGGTATATATTTGCAACTTCTTATGAAGTTTTAATAAAAATCACAAGACACAAACCTACTCTACTCCTCTGCAGACATTAATTCACAATTTAGAACAAAATTCTTTGACATGCAATAAGAAATCACTCACAAGCAAAATGTATTTTTCCCTGCGAAAGAAAATTGTTAAAACCCCTAATGCTTCTTGCATTAATCTGATGAATAGAGATATATTACAATTTAATTTCTCAACTGAGCACAACTTGTAAGTTCATAACCTATCTCTCTTCTCATTGAGAAGCTCTGACCTCGACTTAGTCAATTTCAGCATCTGCTTCAGCCCCTATTTCCTTGTGTAATTCCTTAAGAGATTAGGCCCCTATTATTTAGGAATTTCCTTAAAAGGGATAGCACAATTTCGCAGGTTTATCATCAAGTTAGATGCAACAACTTTGCACATCAAAATAGTCTACAACTGACGTTACACTTCCTTGGAGTCTCCTCCTCAAATGGGTAACTCAAATTCTTTGCGTGCACTAGCTACTTTGGCTTGATTGACCAGCTAATTGGATGATCACTAAGTTTGACTAAAGTCCCACTACACAAATTACCTTCCACTAGTTGCTTCAACAATTGGAACTAGTTTAACTAAAAACAACTTCAAATAATTTACTTTGATTGCTACTATTGGGATGGGGTCCCTAGGGTCAATTTTGGGTTAGTTTAATCAATTTTTAAGTAGAATTATGTAAAAAATGTAAAGTCTTTGTGAAATGTGGAAGTGGAGTGCATTTTTAAGTAGGAGTCAAAGGGGCTTTAGCCCCTTCTATGGGTAAGTGATAGGATGGTTTTGAGACTCACCCATAGGCCGTAGTCCATGGTATTGTAATATAAAAGATATAAATATTTGAGTCATAACGAGTAGAGAGGAATAACATTTTGGGAAGAACAAGTGTAAGGCAAAAGTGCTAAGTTAGTAAAGCTTTGTTTCCTGTACTTAGGAGAAGGGGAAGGCTCTTGTAGCTGAGTGCGCGGAGACCTTGGCAAGTAGGAAACTGAGTGCACGGGCCCCTATAGCTAGGTTCACAGGGGGGAAGAATCTATAATTTGAAAGCTGAATCTAATAAAGACTGATTTTGGACCAAATCGATTACATATGTGCCTTGTTCTTATTTTTGTTAAGTGTATGAATTATCACTTAATGATATATTTTCTGTGAAATAAAGTGTAATTTATGCACGAACCTATTAAATATTAATATTCATGCATGAATAATATAATGCACTGTTTCCGCGAGGACATTAGATAGATCTAGTAATATAACTAGTCAGAATGGGTAGATCTCCACGAAGGCAGATCTAGGGTTGTTATTTACTAAGCGAATGTTGTGAATCTACTTCTTTTAGGTCTGGAAAGCTTGATTGTAGACCTTCACAAAGGTCTAGAAGCTATTTGGATAGAGTTGGAGTAGTGTACCATAGGAAGGTCTAG
Source organism: Pinus tabuliformis (assembly GCA_031772625.1). NCBI lineage: Eukaryota > Viridiplantae > Streptophyta > Pinopsida > Pinales > Pinaceae > Pinus > Pinus tabuliformis. The sequence continues at coordinate 1,433,451,342 of CM062816.1, forward strand.
ATCTGTACAAAGACAAAGCTGAGCCATAAGGACTTTAGAATACACATCACATACCCTTTGGATGTAGAAACCTGGTTATAGCATCTCCCAATACTACCTCGGGTGAGACTGCAACATGCATTATCGAGGTTCTTTCCGAAAGGGCCAGTAGTTAGGGTTTTGTTGGTTGCGGCAAATAACTCTAAACCTGGGTCAGGCCCCCTTAAGCCAACAAATGGTTCTGTTTCTGGCACCGGGATCTATCTAAGAGATGTGCGATAAATGGTTTCCAAAAAACAAAGAGATTGAGAAGTGGATTGACAAAAAATTGCACACGTTTGCGACTTAAGAGAACAAGATCTCTAAATTATTTAACGAATAGTGGTTGCATAGATATCTATAAACAAAAGATATTGAAGCATTCTTTTGTTCCTTCCCTGACGAACTAAACGAATGGTTGTCTAAATTGGTGTATAGTCATGGTACATGGAGGCTTGATGACCCTATAGTGCAGACTCAGGAACTGGCTCGACATCTAGAACCATCAGGAAGCAATATTACGCAGGTCGTCGATCATTAGATTGATCGCACCCTTGGAATCTTTGTGACTGAGATCATGATCGATAGAAATATCAGTTATAGCAAAGCGAAACATAAGCTCTTTAAAGGACCCCGATGTAAGTATTTGAAATCATTAAATAAGTGGATTAAAACGTTGTTATGTCAAAAGAGGGTTATGCAGTTACCTTGATGTTTGGGGCTACGTGAAGTGGGAGATTATTTAGAAGAAACGAAGGATCGAGCTTAGATTACAATCCGCTCATTGAACCCACTTAAAATGATGACGAACGGATGGTGTTGACTACACCACGAAGTGGAGTACAATTGATTAAGTAGGTTATTATGACGATACGTCATCTATACACTCCACCTCCACCTCTGCTGCCACCTCACACATCGACACCTTCACCTCCTCCTCCACCTCCACTTCCACCATTAAACATGGAAAATGTGATGAAGATGCCAGTTTTTAAAGGAATAGGGAGTGAAAATCCCGAATGGTTATGGTTTGTTGTAGAATTTGTATGGACGGCACGACAAATTTCAGATGATAACATCAAAAAAGCGCAGCTGCTCATAGACTTACAAGATGAAGCATTGACATGGTACATCAAGTACTACACTAACGACCCCACCACGACGTTGGCAGAAAAATAGCAAGCTTTGCAAAAGGAGTTTAGGAAGCCTATGTTAGAGACACAGTAGGTGACTCAGTTTAAAGAAATTCAACAAAAGATAGATGAGACACCTTGGGATTTCGATCAAAGGTTGAAATGCCTGATCAGAAAAGCCAATATGGTGATTAAATATTCTTAGCATCAAGACTGGTATATTGCATCTCTCTTGCCTCACTTATGATTGCCGTTGTCACAACAAAAGATAAAAACGCAAGGAGAAGACATAGAAATCGTTATGAGGCTAGAAGCCTCACCCATTCAAGATACAAACATTAGAGTCCAACAGATTCAGTCATAGCTAGAAAGTCTGCACTTGGAGCTACAGAGCCTGAAGAAGGAAAAGGAAGCCAAGCTAGATGTGGCTACTAGAGTTTGGTGCGTGAAATGCAAGGGCCATGGGCATGATAAGGTCCATTGCCCAGTTTATAGGAACTATCTTATTAGGGGAGGGCCTATTTTCATGAAGCCAGAGAATAATGTTGTGCCTAGCATGGGAGCTACACCATGGCGTGCTTTTTGACAGGTTACAGGACAACATGCCACTGATCATTTCCATATACTACAAAATATTGTAAAGACCCCTCAATAGTTGTTTTGTAATTTTTGTAAATATGTAGGTAATTATGAATGCCATTGTAGGAGTTATGAGCTAATGATGGATAGGACCCCTACCTACCGAATGTAGGCAAAAAATGGACCTCACGATCAAGCCGCAAGAGCAGCGCGCAGAGGATTCCAAGGCCGAGGACGAGGAAGATGGGGCGGAGTTGGTCAAGGACATGGGCAGATAATTTTCTATAAATCTGGCAAAGCAAGACACTTCGTGTGAGATTGCCCAAACCCCATGCATCTATCATGTCAATATTGTAAATAGTTTGACCATGTGATAGAGGAACATCTGATCCTTTTGGAAAATATGCAAGAAAATAAGATGCAGCACTAGCAGCCTATGCAGAACATCTAGATGATGAGGGCAGAGCCTCGCAAAGAAGATCAAAGCATAGATAGACTAAGAAGAAGTGGTACGGCCACTGGTGCGAATAAGGGTAAGCAACCTAAAACTGATGGGTGGGTGCACAAGGCTGTTGAGAAATAAATATACTTTGACCTTAATCATGCTAAAGAGACCTTCGTGGAAGGAAAGAAGAACTTCATTCAGGCCTCCACCTCAGGAAGCCAAGAGAAAATGTTGGAAAATAGTAGGACACAAGAGCTAGATCCTTCGGTATTAGCTACGTTTCTAAAGACTTGTATGAATTTATTGCATGGTAAGAAAGCAGTAGAAGGGTTGTAGGATTTAATCGACAAGTGCACAAATAAAGAAAATACCATTGTTAAAGAGCACATCGTTAGAAAAATTGCTAAGCATAAGAAGTGAATGGGGTGCGAGATGAGGCTAACTATGCAAATAGGAGAATATGAAATGGGCTAGGTGATCTTGGATTTGGGATCTGATGCAAATGTACTACCTACGCAAACGTGGGAAAGGTTGGGAAGATATGTGTTGCGGTGGTCTCCTATTTAATTGTGCATGGAAAATCAATAGAATATTGTTTTGATGGAGTGCTTATATGGTGTAACAGTAGACATTGAGGGTGCTAGCCCACTGGCTGACTTTGAGGTCACTGAAGTAGTGGATGATAATAACCCATACCTTGTGCTACTAGGAATTGATTATCCTTTTGATATGGATGCGGTAATTAACTTGATGAAGCGAAAAGTGACATTTGAAAGGAAGTTGCTCAGGGTTGTAGTACCACTAGACCCTGCTGAAGGAGTGCGTTTTACTGAACCTTTTCATCACTTTGTGGAAGATGATGATGATCTGGATTAGATATACAAGATCACAATGCAAATTGAAGATTAAATCAATCCTATGGACGATGGACAAATTTGGTGGGATAGAGATAGCTCATGCACCTCAGACTCATGTGAAGAGCTTAAACACTGGCAGAATTAGTTGCATGAAGTATCTACGCTTCATTGCAATATGACGACCAAATCACTGCAATGTGTCTCAACTAAGGTAAGGAGGCTTCCACATTATGATGGTTTGACTGATGTGGATCTGTTTTTAGATGAGTTTGAAAGGGAGGTACCTGAAGAACATCACTTCCAAGCATTGGAGTTGGTAGTATGCGCTATGTCTGCCCGTTGATGGGGTACGCACAAGGAGAAGCTACGATGGATGAGCTGTGCCACAGAGAGAGGTACCGCACAACCGGTTCCAAAAATAGTCATTAGAGTCATTATTCATGATTGGATGGTAGAAATCCCATTAGGAGGAGTGCGTAGGTGACATTTATGGTGAAAATATTTGGATATCTTCCGCAAAAGACGTTTTTATAATCAGAAAATGGAGGGAACAGTTGGATCTAAATTTTAAAACTCCTATAAATGTGGCATGTTGGCATGCAAAGAACCATTTTGCATTCTAAGAATTGTCTATGAGCCCTATTGATTTAAGTTTATGAAGCACACAGACTGGGAAGAACTCTTTTAACGACCATCGTTCACAAACGTATTTGTAGCAACCAATGAAATTATTTTTGAACAAATGACTGCAATAAATACTACAAATTTTTTTAGTTTTGAAGTCTTCATATCCGACGCAGTAGCCCTTTAAATTGCGAGCATGGAAGCTATGCTCTCAGTGCCTACAATCAACTGTTAAGGAGAAATAGAAGAAACATGTATTGGTGAGTCAGTCATTGAGGAAGAAACCAGAGGTTTGGTACAAGGAAAAGGAGGACAAGGCAGCGCAGCCAGAGAAAATAGTGGACTTGGAGGCAGAAGAACTCCACAATGGTGTGGAGGAATTAGATGATGAGGAGGTAGAGGCTATCACTGGGCTCCCAAAGTATATCCCTTCGCTAAAAGGGATAATAAAAGTAACTAAAGACCTGGATTCCGGTAAATTTAAGGTCTCTATGCCATTGTTACCAGAATAGGTTAATTTTGAAGGCGCAACCTTAGCGCTCATCCTGGTGTTGAAGATGGAGGATTGGAATCTCACTGACCATGAGAAATTCCCTTGCTTAGCTACTAATAAGTACATGATGAAGATCTACTATGAAGAAACTCTGGTTGCACAGTTGGAACCCATAAAATGGGTCAAAGGCATCGAGCAAGCCAATTTACTACACATTCATTGCGTACCACACTTCCACTGGTCGACTATATCCACTGTGTGTGTGCGCTAGCTGCTCGCACTATTGCATGATGGGTGCTTATGGCTCGGTGAAGCCATCGCTCATCCATATGATTGCAATGTTGCCCTATAAAGGGGTGGACCATGTCAAGAAGTTTGGAGGAAAAAGCATAGAAAAGGAGCTGGCACATTAGATGAAGACAAAGCTTGGGATGATCAAAAAGTCATGTGGATATTCTATCCACTCAATTCAAGGCCATGTGGTGTAGTTCGCTGCCCAAATTCTAGATGGGAAGGTAATGAGGAAATGTCGTGCACATGAATTTTTGGCGCCAGTAGTTTCATTGGCTGCATAGTGTGCAAAGGGGGTTGTAGTACAATTGGGAACAATACTTATGTAAGGAATTTCTGGTGAACTATCACGAACCACAGGAGGAGGGCATGGCATTTCACTATACCTAGCTCCTGTTGTTAATTTTACTAGTAGCATGGATACTGCCAGAGGATAGTCAGTTTCCTCTCCAAGAAGAAGATTTACCATAGGTAATGAAGTTCACTTCACTGTGGGCGACAATGGATCCATAGAGGATCAAGGAATCCAATATTTTTTGGATATTGGTTGAAATGGACCTCCACATAATAATCAGTGAGTGGCCAAGGCAGTCTCCAACCTTGTTCGAGTAGTTGAGGGCCTTCACGAAGTTTAATGCTAACTTCCATAATGTCTATATCCGGGCAAGGCAAGACCCGAAGCAGATTTGGCACAAGTTTCCTTACCTAGTATTAGAGACAGATGTGCAGCAAATTGTGGGAAGTTGGCCAACAGAGAGTGGTGAAAACCCATAGATGTTGGTGCAGGTACCAATCAGGGCAGAGAAATATTTGTTGCACAGACGACAACTATATAGAAATGGAAAGAAGAAGCACAAGCAGCAGCACAAGCATAGCTGAAAAGAGAAAGAAAGAAGCCATTGCTAAGGTAGTTGTTGAAAAAGAGCATGCTGAGATAGAGTGCACTGACACAGAGGAAGTGGCATCATCGGCTTCCCAACATATTGAGGAGCAGGAACTATCCAAGAAGGGTGGAGATGGAGGGCGGGGCATAGTACTCCCTTCACATGAAATAATTAGAGTAAGTAGACAACTGTTCGGCCAAAGAAGAAACAAAAATCAAATAAGAAAGCATGCATTGACCCAATGGTTCTCATAGAAGGGGACCTCTACAAAATTTGGGACAAAGTTAGAGACACAACAATGGAGTTCTGGAAACAATTTGTGCAGAAATATATGCATACATTAGGGAGCGTCTAGAAGGATTTTCTCAAACTACACATCCAAATAGGCAGGATTCAAGAAGGCGTAGGGTAAATGAGTGGGGTGCATGCGAGGCTGGAACAAGGGAGTGAGAGAGTATTGGATATGGAAAGGACTCTCGATCTTAGAGTCATCTCCTTACCAGAAATATCAGTCCGCGTGGAAATAGTGGAAGAGCATGCTCTATTGGGCACAATCAAGGACATAGGGGTAAACTTAGCCATGCTGCCACTTCAAACTCTCCATGCACTACATTAGGGGCTCTCGGACGAGCCTAGAATCAGATAGAAATGTGCACTTGCAGTAATCAATGAGGTTAAGGTAAAAAATGAACAAATATTCACTGAGAAGGCTCAGGCTCTAAAAGAAAAGGAACATCTAGAAGCACAAAGTCAGAGCTTAGAAACATCAATAACACAAGTGTTTAATTCATTCCCATAGTTACATATTCTAGAAGACACAGCAACAACATTGAAGGTCAGAAAATTGGCTACTGTAGTCCGTGAATCAAAAGATGAGATAGGTAGAGTCACCTTTGACTTACAGATGAAGATAGAAGAATTAGAGCTAAAACTATAGTCAACTACTTTGCCAAAGGTCAGGGAGTAGCACGATAGATCTGCGCGAAGGTAAATCTAGGGTAGTTTTTTACTGAACGAAAGTTGTGAATCTGCTTCTTTTGGGTCTGGAAATCCTGATCATAACCCTTTGTGAAGGTCTAGGAGCCATTTGGATAGAGTTTCAGTAGTGGACGATAGGAAGGTCTAGATCTGTGCAAAGACATATCTAAGTCATAAGGACTTTAGAATACACATCATGCAGTCTCTGTGTTGGGTTGTTTCATATTCTTTCCATGACTAGTCCACGTAGTTAACCCGGGGGTTAGAAGGGGGGTGGATCCCCCCCTTTGTTGCGCTGATTGCATAGCAGAGGGGGTCATAGGGGGTTTGAGTGGTGTAGGTAACCTCACTCTATAGTTTTGGAACCTTTGTTAGGTTGGGGACCCACCTATGGTTTTGTGCATGATTTTCCCACATGTTTTTTGGATGTGATGGTTTTCGGTGCATAGTATTAGACACGATGGTTTTCAGTCCATGGCATTGGACACGATGGTTTTCGGTCCATGGTATTGGATGCTTCGGCATGTATAAATATGTATTATAACATTGAAAGGAACATAATGAAAAATCAAGCTGGTAGTCCTAGTTTTAAGATCCAGGGGAAAATCTCTGTGTATATGTGTTTTATGTGTTATGCTCTTGCATTGTTTATTTTCTGTGTTTTAGAATTCGTATGCAGGTAATTTCTATATGGGGTTAAAACCTACATTTGGTATCAGAGTTATTTTGGCTTCAAGCAGACACCTTTGTTGCTGAGGGGTTTCGCTTGCACCTGTGGTAGACCCTGTTCAGTGGGAGATCTGTGAGATCGATTGTGGTGATGAAAGAAGATGGCGAGCGGTGGAAAGATAGAGATCGAGAAATTTAATGGTCAGAGTTTTGAGTTGTGGAAACTCAAGATGGAGGTTCTGTTGGTGGATAAAGATCAATGGATCATGGTAGATCCAGGTACTAAACCAACGGGAGTATCCAATGAGGAATGGAGGAAGTTGGATCGGAAGGCAAAGAGAAAAATATGTTTGTGTGTCTCAGATTCAATATTGCTGAATGTATCAGGGGAAGCTACGATGAAGGTTTTGTGCAACAAGTTAGGGACTTTGTACCAATCTAAGTCTCTCATGAATAAACTATTCCTGCGGAAAAATTTGTATAACTTGAGGATGAAAGATGGAGACCCGGTGACAGAGCATCTGAACGCATTTAATATTGTGGTAAGTCAGTTAGCATCTATTGATATTAAAATTTTAGATGAAGATAAGTGCATCAGTTTGTTGTGTTCTCTACCAGATTCATGGGATAGTCTGGTTATTGCAATAGGTAGCAATGCAACTGCCTTGTATTTTGATGAAATAGTCTCATCCTTGCTGACAAAGGAGATGAGATGGGAAAATATGGAGAGCCAGAATAGTGATGCCCTATCTGTATGAGGATGGTCCTAGAATAGAAACAAAAATAAGTCATCGAGTGGGAGATCTAAATCTCCAGGAAAACTTGTAAAGGTGGTGTGCTGGAAATGCGGAAACGAAGGGCACTACAAAAGGGATTGTAAATCTAAAGCTCCTCAAAAAGGAAAGGGATCTGATGATGCTCCTTCTGCAGAGGTGAAAGCCACCTTAGATGAAGGTGGGGATGTGTATTTGGGTTCTTTAAGTACACATGTAGATCATGAGGCATGGTTGATTGACTTAGGTGCATCCTTTCACTTCACTCCCCATAGAGAGTGGTTCTGCGAGTATGAGAAATACAATGGTGGTGATGTATTCTTAGGGGATGATAGGAAGGATAGAATCATTGTTCGCAGAAAAGTAAAGTTGAAGTTGCAAGATGGAAGGGTTAGAACACTTTCAGGTGTTCTACATATTCCTACATTGGCCAGAAATCTGATTTTTGTAATTAAGTTGGATGATGCAGGTGTAAAAACAGTGTTCGAGAAGGATACCTGTAAGATGGTTTGGGGAGCACTAGTATTGATGTGGGGAGTTCGGATTGGAACTTTGTACAAGCTGCAAGGTAGCATTTTTGTTGATGGGTGCAATAGTTTTGTGGTTCCTGAAAGTGGAGTAGAAAATCTAGTGGTACCATGCTGTGGCATCAAAGGCTTGGACATATTGGAGAGAAGGGCCTTTGAATACTTCATGGTAAAGGTATGGTAGAAGGTATGAGGAATAACTCTCCGAATTTTGATTTCTGTGAAAAATTTTGTATATGGGAAATAGAATCACGTGAGTTTCCCCTCTAGTGGTAAGAGGGTTAAACATATATTAGAGCTTGTGCTTAGTGATGTGTTTGGACCTGTGAAGGTTCCATCACTAGGTAAGTCTATGTACTATGTATCATTTATAGATGAAATCTCAAGGAATACTTGGATATATTTCCTTAAGAAGAAATCTGAAGTCTTTGACAGGTTTAAAGAATTCAAGGCTTTGGTGGAAAACTAGACGGAGAAGAGGGTAAACGTGCTTAGGACAGATAACAGTGGAGAGTTTTGCAGTAAGGAATTTGAATAATTCTGTAAGAAGTGTGGTATAGAACGACAGAAGACTACTCCATATACACCTCAGCAAAATGGAGTTGCAAAAAGAATGAACAAGACGTTGATGGAAAGGGTAAGAAGCATGCTCAGTGGTGCCGGGTTAGGATAGGAATTCTGGGCAGAGGTGGTGGAGGCAGCATGTTACCTGGTCAACAGATCACTTTCATCAATGTTCGAGGATAAAACTCCATGAGAGGTATGGACTGGTAAGAAACCCTCTCTTTCACATCTGAGGGTATTTGGATGTGATGCATATGTACATGTTCCAAAGGAGAAATGAACCAAGTTGGATAGTAAATCTAAAAAGTGCATCTTTATTGGATATAAGGATGGTTTAAAGGGTTATAAGCTTTGGAACCCAGTAACAAGGAAGGTTGTGTACAGCCAAGATGTGGTGTTCAGAGAGGTGAAATATGTTATTAAACATGAAGTAAAACCAAAGGAACCTGAGAAGATAGAGTTTTAGCTAAAGGATGAAGAATCAAACTCTACAATAGAGGAGGAATCAAAAGATGAAGAGCCACAAATTTCGGGTGTGAGAAGATCAGTTCAAGAAAGAAGGCAACCAGAAAGGTATAGTCCATCTACTTTCTATTCGAATTTTACTTTATCTATTACTGATGATGATCCCAGAACTATGAAGGAAGTAGTAGATTTAGAGGATGGAAAACTTTGGAAAGAGGCCATGGTTGATGAAATGGCATCTTTGCACAAAAATGAGGCTTGGGATCTGGTGGAGTTGCCACCTAGAAGGAAACCCATTGGCAGCAAATGGGTGTTCAAGAAGAAGAAAAATGTAGAAGGAAAGGTGTAGAAATATAAAGCTTAGTTGGTGGAAAAAGGTTATCCCCAGGTGTCAGGAATTGATTTTGGTGATAATTTTTCTCCTGTTGCCAAGGTAACTTCTATTAGATTAATTTTATTTTTTGTTGTTGCTTTTGATTTTGAGGTAGAACAAATGGATGTGAAGACAACATTTCTTCATTGGGATCTGGAAGAGGAAATTTACATGAAGCAACCTGAAGGCTTTGTGGTGAAGGGTAAGAAAGAACTGGTATGCAATTTAAAGAAGTCTCTGTATGGGTTAAAATAGTCACCAAGAATGTGGTATCAGAAATTTGATACATTCATACAGGGACTTGGCTTCACCAGAAGCGAAGAAGATCATTGTGTGTATTTTAAATTAATTGCTGACTGTGTTATTTATCTAGTCTTGTGTGTGGATGATATGTTGCTGGTTGGAAATGACAAAGAAATTATCCAAGATTTGAAGACACATTTGTCCTCCAAATTCAACATCAAAGATCTTAGTGCTGCAAACTATATTTTGAGCATGGAAATTAAAAGAGATCGGACAAAGAGGAAGCCTTGGTTAAACAAGAGGAAGTATGTCGATACAATATTGCAGAGGTTTAATATGCAGGATAGTAAACTGGTGAAGGTTCCTATTCCTATAGGTGTAAAATTATCTGTTGAACAGTGTCCCAAGACACAAGAAGAGGAAGAGGACATGTCTCGTGTTCCATATGCAAGTGTAGTTGGTAGCCTAATGTATGTAATGGTCTATGCTAGACTAGACATTGCACATGCAGTGGGAGTATTGAGCGGGTTTATGTCAAAACTAGGGAAGGAACATTGGACAACAATGAAGTGGGCTTTTAGGTATTTGCATGGCACTAGTGATTATGGTTGGTGCTACCAAGGAAGACCAGGATTGGACAGATTGTTGGATATTCATGGCTTTGTCGATGCAGACTGGGCTGGAGATCTAGATCAAAGAAGATCTACAAGTGGGTATGTGTTTAACCTATTTGAAGGTGCAGTCAGTTGGATGAGTAAGAAACAATCTGTAGTGGCACTATCAACTACAGAGGTAGAATACATGGCAGCCACTCATGCAAGCAAGGAAGCAGTTTGGTTGCAAAGATTGTGTTCGAGTATGGGGTTAGTACAGGGAGCTATAAGGATAGACTGTGACAGCCAAAGTGCAATTTTCTTGGCAAAGAAACATGCTTGCCATTCAAAGACAAAGCACATTGATGTTCAGTATCACTTTGTGAGGGATATGATAGAAGACAAAAAGGTGTTGCTGGTAAAGGTGGACACTTTGAAGGATACTGCAGATGCATTGACAAAATTTGTGAGCTCTGAGAAGTTATCTTGGTGTAGAGAAATAATGGGCATTGCAGGGCTGTATAAATGACTAAGCTCTCTTGTGCCCCATGTGGAAAGGAAAAAACAAGTGGAAGAATGTTGGGTTGTGTTATATTCTTTCCACGACTAGCCCACGCAGTTAATCAAGGGGTTAGAAGGGGGTCAGAGCCCCTCCTTCGTTGTGCCGATTATGTAGTGGGGGGGTCACAAGGGGTTTGACGGGTGCAGGTAACCCCACCCTATGGGGTTCGGGGCAACGCAGCAGAATTTTTTTGCTTTGGAACCTATGTTAGGTTGCGCAAACCCACCTATGGTTTTGTGCATGATTTTCGAACATGTTTTTTGGATGCGATGGTTTTTGGTCCATGGTATTGGACGCGATGGTTTTCGGTCCATGCTATTGGATGTGATGGTTTTCAGTCCATGATATTGGATGCTTCGGCATGTATAAATATGTATTATAACATTGAAAGGAACATAATGAAAAATCAAGCTAGTAGTCCTGGTTTTAGGATCTAGGGGAAAATCTCTATGTATATGTGTTTTATGTGTTATGCTCTCGCATTGCTTATTTTCTGTGTTTTAGAATTCGTATGCAGGTAATTTCTATACGGGGTTAAAACTTACACTCTAGATGCAGAAACCTAGTTCTAGCATCCCCCAATACTGCTTCGGGTGAGGCTGCAACCTGCAATATGCAGGTTTTTTCCGAAAGGGCCAACAGTTATGGTTTTTTTTGTTGGCATGGAAAACTCTAAACCTGTCCCTAGGGTAAATTTTGGATTATTTTAATCAATTTTTGAGTAGAATTTTATAAATAATGTAAAGTCCCTGCAAAATGTGGAAGCAGACCATGCAACTGAGTAGGAGTCAAAGGGGCTTTAGCCCCTTGTATGGGTAAGTGACACGATGGTTTTTAAACTCACCCATAAGTCACGGGCCATGGTATTGTAATAGAAAAGCTATAAATATTTCATTCATAGTGAGTATAGAGGAATACCTTTTAGGGAAGAAACAATGTAAGGGAAAAGTACTAAGATAGGAAAACCTTTTTCCCTATACTTAGGCAAAAGGGGAAGGCTCCAACAGCTAAGTGCGGAGAGACCTTGGAAAGTCCACAGCTGAGTGCGCAAGCCCCTACAACTAGGTGTGTAGGGTGGAAGAGTTTGTAATTTGAATGTTGTATCTAATAAAGACTGATTTTGGACCTAATCTATTCCATATTTGCCTTGTTCTTATTTTTGTTAAGTTTATCCATTATTGCTTAATGATCTGTTTTCTTTGAAATAAAGTGTAATTTTTGTGCGAACCTATAAAATGTTAATATTCATGCATGAATAATGTAATTCATTATTTCCGTGAAGACATTAGATAGATATGGTAACATAACTAGTCGGAACAGGTAGATCTATGTAAAGGCAGATCTAGTGTTGTTATTTACTTACCAAAAATTGTGAGTCTGCTTCTTTTGGGTCTGGAAAGCCTGATCGTAGACCTTCGCAAAGGTCTGGAAGCCATTTGGATAGAGTTATAGTAGTGGACCATGGGAATGTTTAGATCTGCACGAAGACATATTTGAGCCATAAGGACTTTAGAATACACATCACATAGTCCTTAGATGTAGAAACCTACTTCTAGCTTCCCCCAATACTGCTTCAGGTGAGACTGTAACCTGCACTATGCAAGTTGTTTCCGAAAGGGCCAGTAGTTAGGGTTTTTTTGTTGGCAAAAATAACTCTGAACCTCGGTCATATCCCCTTAAGCCAACAGCTACAAACTAGAAACCACACATGCTTAAGTGAACTCTAACTCCTCCAACTTGAATTTACCGAGTAAACTAGGTGACACAAGCAATGTCACACAAGTAAATTACATCCAAGTTGTATGTTGATGTGGGAATTCAAATTTTCTCAATTTAATCAACGCAAAATCAAATTGATATTTTCTTGCTGCATTTTCAACAAAAAGGTTGTCTTATTTTGTTTCTTGGATAAAGAATAAGGTATCACTAGTCGACTTTCAATAACTTAGTTCGATATTGTTATGTTAATATTTCAATTTGCATTTCTTGTGTTGAGTTGTTTATTTATGCATATCTTGAGTTCTTTTGTGCTCCCATCCGTCATAGAACCCTTATAAATCACCAACCTTTAATTATGATCAAGTCCTTAGAATCAATATGCAACCATGGATTTATCAAGTCCTTTTCCAAAAGCCCTAGGCCAAAAGAGAGATCCAAGACCATGTAATACATAACCCACAGACAACATATCATATTGCATAGGATTGATTATAGATTCTTGGGTTGAGATCACATTACGTGGATTGATTACAGACCCAAGATAAATGTGTTGAGGAGTATGGGATGATTGTCTTGGAAAGTAATAAGTCTTGTGATGAAGAGAACTTCACACTTGCAACCCATGCTTATAGAGTGCACCACATGAGGATTTGTCTCTTGATATGTATACATCTTGTGCATTAAATTAATTTTCTTGTGTAATTACTCCACTTTACCAATGTTGGCCTCCCTCGCCTACCATGTATATAGGGAAGAGAATTTCTTTGTCTACATTATACCCATTATTCAATCTACATAATTGTCATGGAGAGTTCTTAGTGCCTGTGTGATGGAATAGGGGAAGACCCAGAATTTGTGATATAAACCCTAGAGATGAAATGAAGATGAATGTTGGAAATAGCGATGACATTCAGTCTTAGCACTTGTCTTAGCAATTATTTTCCATACAGTAGCATGAAGGGTGTATTTATGACTAAAACATTTGTTTCTTAGTGATATATATATATATATATATATATATATATATATATATATATATATATATATATATATTGAATGAATTAAGCAGATATGTAGGGACATGGCTATTAGAATATGAACATTTATGATGTAGGCTTGTGTTGGAGCCTATTTGAACTTTTGAGGCTTGGTTTGAAAGAAAGGACCTTAAACTCTATAGGACACTTCCATTTCTAGTCTTATTCGTATTGCTAGTACACAACTTGGCAAATTTTCAAAATAGAATTCTTCCTACAATCTAGACTACAAGACAAGTCTACTCATTGTTCTAGCTCTATCATACCTTTATTAATCCTAAAAACATTAGACAAGTCGGGAAGGTAACAATAGACCTTTCGATGCAATGTGAACTAGTTTTTGGAGAAATTAATGAATAAATTCAATTGGCCTACTTATTAGTGATTACAACCTCTAAATGTTTTGTTGTAGTATGGAGAGAAGAACATAAAGAAATTCGAGGTTTAGAGTGTAGAGGTAAATAAAACCCTATGCATTAGATCTATAACAAAGAGAATGAAATGAAAGAAAATAATATGAAGTCTACAGAGTGCTTTATTGTAAGGGTTCTTAGATAGAAGTCATAGGTATCTCAATTATTTGCACAACATTGATAAATCTGTTAAAGAAAGAAACCATCAACTGTATTACACATGTCCCAAAAGAAGAATAAAATAAATGAAAAGTTAATGAGAAACACATATTTGGCTGCCCACTTTCAAGCTTTGACAAGCGAGATGAAATGGATTTTTGTTACAAGATCTGTTGTTACAACATCTATTATGGCATCCTTTGTTACAACATCTATTGTTATAACATCTGTTGTTACAACATCTACTTCTCTATCCATTGTTACCTATGTTTGTGCTTCCCAATTTGTTTTCTTAATCCCCTAACTGTTGTTGTAGTGTTGGGTGGAAAAAACACATCTTTGGTTGCCCACTTTCAAGATTTGACAAGAAAGATGAAATGGATTTCTATTTACTCAATTGTTACAAAACATTTTATTAGAACATCTGCTATAATAGTCATTGTTTCAGTAGTTTCAATAGTAGGAGTTGTTATAGCATCAACTTTTACAACACTTTCAAGATTTTCAATAGTAATGGGTGTTCCAACATCAGATGTTACAACATTTTCAGTAGATTTAACATTCATGTACTATTATGGCATCCATTTTTATAACATTTGTTATTAAAACATCCATTGTTACAACATTTTCTTCTGAATCCATTGTTACCTATGTTTGTGCTTCTCAATTTGTTTTCTTGAACCCCAAGTGTTGGTGTAGTGTTGGGTAGTAGATACAACTCTTTGGATGCCCACTTTCAATATTTGACAAGCAAGATGAAATAGATTTCTACCCCCTCAATTGTTATAGCATCTATTATTACAACAACTAATGTTACAACATACATTGTAATGGTCACTAATTCTGTAGTTTCAATGGTAGAAGTTGTTATAAAATCAAATTTTACATCAGTTTCTACATTTTCAATAATAATGAGTGTTACAAGATTAGTTGTTATAAAAATTACTATAGATTTAACATTGACATGATGTTATGACATGTGTTGTTACATCTGTTGTTACAACATCTACTTCTCAATCCATTGTTACCTATGTTTTTGCTTCTCAATTTGTTTTCTTGATCCCATATGTTGTATCTTCAAATATAGTCCTAAGCTAAAAAACTATGCGAAAACATCAATGTGAGGGATTTGTATGGAGTGGAGGACACCAAAGATACAAGAATTTATTTGTGCCTATATGATTTTTCCCTTAAGACTAAACAAAGTGTTGATGTTTGATTATAAAAACATGTAAATTTTATTATTTTTTTGAAAGGGGAATTGAGAATAATTCAGAAGGATATACATTCTCATTGAATATTTAATCATCTAAAACTAGCAAAGGTTGATAGATGAACCACCATAGTCAACACAAATATAGCCAATTAAAACATAGAAGCAATAATCTAAATATTTATGGGAAATAAATTAAACATATTATTCAATTTGTAAATCGGTTGTGAACATAAATTTCCAGATGGATGTCAGGGAGATTAATACTCAATCTAGCCCTTCACAATGTCCTATATTATTCTCAAATATACATAGAAACGAACTATGAAATTACAATAAGAATTCATAAGTACACATTTTTTGTCATGAAGAAAAACTAGAAGCCTTTGATTATATCCAAGTTGAAAGTATTACAACAATATTACAAAAAAATTCTCTAGGTATCAACCCTTTATTATTAAAAAGTGACATATACAGAAAGTGATTTACAAAATATCCTATCTTTAAACAAATTTTAACTAAAAATAGAAAATTGTTCCAAAAATATATGCAACTGCCTTTCATCTCTACATTCAGGTGCAATTTATTTGAAGCTACTCTATTCTTATTGCTCAAAATTCTCAATAGCAGTGATCTGTTGCTAATATGTTGCATTCATAAGCTAAATATATTGAACAACTTTGACCAACTTCTCCTATTCTTCATATGTTGGCTAGATGAGATCCATCATTTGTTTGTACGATTCATGGACATTAGTATACTTCTCAAAATAAGCTTTTATAATGAACAAGTGTTTGATTTCATAGTAGTTAAAAAGGTCATCAACTAACCTTTAAAGTATATTCTTACCACTAATATCTCCCTTGATTCTAGAAAACTTTTTCTTGTCCCCTGCCTCTTTGTTCAACAATATTTCATATTTCTCTTTTGTTACCATTTGACCATATGAATTATTAAAATATATAAGACCTCTCTCTTTCTGAATAGAAAATTTGATGTAGAATTTATATATTTGCACTCTAAAATTTTCACACTTTTCCTTTGTCTTCAGCATCAAACTTTTCTTCATGAAAAAATTTATAGTTTGAATAATTGATTATGTTATGTCTTCAATTCCTAGTTCTTTGAGTTCTTCATTGTATCTTGTGTTTAGATTATTGTATGACTTGGCTGTCCATTTTTATCTCTCAAATGTATTGTGATGTCATTAATAGCTTCTTTGGCTCTTTCAATCAACTCCTCCTATTCTACAATAATCTCCACAGGCTACCAAATATCATATAGAGATGACATAATTTCTATCCAAATTTGTTCTTTGGCATATGATAAACATTGAATATTATTAGAACTACTCAAATGCCATTTTTTTTCTAAATTTGTATTTTTCTTTAGTTCCTCGACTAAGGTATTTTCTAATTTAATTTTCTTCATCTCATCTCTGTCCATTTTTTCTATCCATTTGCCAACCTCAACATCCTTTAAAAAGAAGATAATTCTATGATAGTCCTTCTATAGTAATATGTTTTGTGGAACCTGGTTATGTTCTTGGAATTACTACATTGTCAATTTGGGGCTTCTCTGAATCTAGATTTTCCTTCTCCTTCTCTAATTCCTTGATTTCTTGTGTTTGGGGATGATCTATTGTGGGAAACTTCAACTGTCTTCCAACTACTTGAATATATTTGTTTTTCTTCTTAACAATATCTTGTGGTGCATCCACATTTTTGGAGTCCAAACCTAATTTACTTATAAGGTCTTCTAGTGATTTTATCCTATCATCCTTCTCCAAAGAAGAAGTCTTTTCCATTTTAAGTTCTAGAAGAGTATTATTCAAATAATTTTGTAATTTTGATACATTTGAATCATAATTAGTGAGAGAGGAATAATTCATCTCACTAGTTTGTTTATGAAGATAAATTTTATCTATCGGGTGGATTTCTTTAGTATTGAAATATAAAACATAAGTCTTATAATCTCTAGCAGCTTTAGGAGAAAAACATTTAGGTTCAAGAAATGTTAATTTAAATTCACCCTTTTCAATATCAAGAGCTAAAAGCAACCTATTTTTAGTGGAAAAATTTTTCTTCCTAAGTTACTGCCTTCAAATCCTCATTCTTTCTCTTGATTTCTAAAAACTCAAAAAATATGTTTTGATTAGAAGAAGAACGAGAAGATTTTTCTTTCCCTGGATCCAATTCTTGCATTCTAAAAATAGGCTTACCTAAAACAACATAGTAGCTAGTGAATAAATGTCAGATGAAACAGTTTCTGATCATGCTCCTTCCATATTATTTGTCTTCTTTCTCTTTTATACTCTGAACTATTCCATTTTTTATTGTGAGAAGCTTTGATCTATCCTCTTAAGTTATATTTCTTTCATTGGAGGTGTTATCACATAAGAATTCTAATGCCCAAATTTCTCACACTAGTTTGATGGTAAAGGTCGGTGCTAGTCTAAGTTAGATTTTTGTTTGCCTTAGAGTCTGAGTCTTAGGAGTCTTGATGGTATACCTAAATAAAGGTCAATTATGCATTCTCATACATCACCAGTCTCATAACAATATGTCAGATTTGTTCAAAGGTTACTATGTGCCACAAAGCTCTTTTGGTGATTTCGTAGCACATAAATCATTTTGAAGTGTTTTCGCAGGCATGGATCCTTTTTAGCAGTTTCACAGTGAAACATGTTTTAGGTGATTTCATAGCGCATAATCCATATTTTACACTGGCTACGCTACGAAATCAGTGATTCGTGCAATCTGCAGTGAATCTTTCCTAACTGTCAAATCTGTCAAGTTCAGTTATGGTTGCATCATTCATTGTCAGCTTATACACTCAACATATCATGTCCAACTACTTATCTCCATCATTACAGCCGCTAGGTACATTGGTACACATGGATTGCAAGTTCCAAGAAAAGCCAGGTATTCATAGTATTAATGATGATTGTATTCGTTGCATGGGGAATAAGTCTGCAAGTTTCCAATTTTAAGGCATTGTTATCAAGCAAGGCAGCTATCAAGCGAGGCAGCCATTCAAGCGAGGCAGAGATTGAGGTTTGAGCAGCACTAGCATTTCAAACCTCCATTACACTGAAGTCTCATTGAGGAATCATCAGAAAGAAAAGACCACAGATTAGGCAGATGCTTGAGAAACGAACCTGAAGGTGTAGACATTGTCTTGAGGCACAAAGAAGTTGAGCATGCATTCAAGCAGGTTGGATGTTGGAATTTTTGTGAGAAACTACATGGAGGTCATGCACAAATCACCAAGGAATTTGCTTTGAATTTCACAGGGTTGAATTCAAAGGTTGGGATGCTTGAATTGCAAGTCTCACCAGAGGTAATATCCACAGTTACTGAGATTCCAAGGGGACAAGAAACTTGGTTTAATAATTTCAAATTTGATATGACTCCCTGCAAAGATTTTTTGAAGCCAGAATACATTGACTCAGATTTAAACAAGTCTGTGCCTAGAAATTATGTCAAAGACTCATATTCCAATCTGCTTACATGTATAAAGAGATACCTTACCTGTGAAGCCAGATATAACAAGGTGTATTCATATCATTTCAAGCTTCTGCTACATTTCACAGGAAAGATATTCTTTGATCTACCTTTTTACTTATTCTGTAGCTTAAGTAAAATGTGTGATAAGGTGCAGCTAAGGAAAGAATCCTATGATACATCATTGTTTCACCACGGTTTAATTAAGTTGATTGTTCTGCATGAACTCCAGAGAGTAGGTAGGGACTGGCCCACATTCATATTCATGTCTGGTTTCAAGAACGAGACCGGTCTCAGTCCTCAAGCTGCAAAAGATCTTCCAACAACAACTGGTCATCAGGCAGAAACAAGATCTAGGAGGTTTTCAAAGTTGAAGGCTAGGAAACAAGTAAGAGAATCCACCAAGCCACTGACTATCCAGGATACACCCCAGCAGTCCCTTAAAGAGAAAACTCAGGTCAAAGAAAGTGCACATGAATCAAGCACAGGTGAAGGAGTTCAAAGAAGAAGGACTAGGAGCTAGGTAGCTAAAGAAAAAGGCAAGTCAGTGATTATTGAAGAAAGCCCTATTTCAAAGGGAGACTTAAATGACTTACTTCAAGCCATTGATATTGAAGAATCTCCCCTAGTTCAAGAAGATTTGATGGAGTCAGGAAAAGACAAGGCTAAGAGAGTCAAAGCCTGGAAAAAACTCAAGTTTGATGATCAGGTTGATCAATTTGTCTTTAAGCCCAGAAGACCCATAACGAGGAAGTTTAAACAAATACAGGAGGTATTGCCAAGAGCAGATGAAACAGGGGAGGTGACACAACCTCATGAATGAAAAGACAAGGAAAAAGCAGTTACCCTTCAAGAAGAAGATAATGTGGAAGAATTGAAAAGGAGGTTGGAATTGGAAAACTTTGAAATTGCTAGACTGAAGAAAGCTTCCAGGAAATTTGCAATCAAGGAGGCTTATTTTAACCAAATGCAAGCTCGGTGGGAGGACAAAACATTTCAAATAGCCGAGGTGGTTGATTTTAATGTTCAATTCCGTAGCTGGACTCTCCCTACCATAAAGGAAGCGCAATTCATCAGAGTCAATTCAAACCTGAGAGCTGGGATCAGAGTCATGAAGAAACAAATTGAGGACTTAAAGATACAGTTAAGCTAGCAGAAAGAAGTCCCACATCAAGTAAGGTTATGTTTCAAATTTTGATGGTTTTCCTTGTTATATTCTCTCTTGAAGGATCATACATGTTCACTCAGTTTTGGAAAGCTTCTGAGCAATGGAAAAGGATGAAATAGCAAAATTTTGCGTTGAAACTGTGTTTTTGGAATTACACAGCAGTTTCATAGCACACTACGAAACTGCTGAAGATGGTGACTAATGCACAGCAGTTTCGTAGCGCACTACGAAACTGCTGAAGCTACATAATTTAAACTCAGTCAACTGATTTTGAGAGACCAAGGGAAAAGTTTTGAAAAAGAAATATCTTCAAAGGATAATCTAAAGGTATCAACTTTCAACAAGGTCAAGACAGGTGGAGGAAACATATATTCGAACCCAACTCTAAACTTTTTGTTATAAAATGATCATATTTACTATAGGCCATGATATGTTAGACAGCTTGGAGGAGCTTTTGTATTCAGACATGGAGAAGGTTAACAGCACATCAAGGATGTGGAATTCTGATATATTTTGCATAATCAAAGATGAAGGGCATGGTTCAGTGGATTCGAATATCTTTGAGGAAAACCAAAGGCAGATAAATAGGGGCAGTTCCCTACTTTTCAGGGGCAATGGAGAAGATGTGACTTTGAGGACCCATATGGAGCTTCAAACATCCACCACAGCCAAACTAAAAAAAAAGACCACTTGTCAAAGAACAAGAATGATTGTAATTAAGGCTATTATTAGCATGATATGGAGTTAGACTCCTATTTGCCTTAGATCTCTAAAGAGTCTAATTAACAGTTTATGACATTTAATAGGTAGTTAAAATTTGAATAGGTGTCATAAGAAGTAGAATTCGAGTTCCCCTCATGTTGGAGGAGGAATCTCAGCTTTGTAGAAGAATGCTATATATAGGAGAAAGAGCAATATACCCAGGGTGGGAAATTTATAAGTAAAAGCTCTCATATTTGGCTTATGTAAAGACTCTGTTTTTTTGGTAATACAGTTCTGGCTTATGTTTCTCAAGAATCATAAAGAGATCAATGTTATGAGTTTCTTTTGTTGTATTTTCATGTTATCTACAGTGTTATGAGTATCTGATTACTTAGAAATCGCTTACAATGCTATAATTTCCTACATATACTCATAAACTGCCTTCTATGTATTTGGTGTGTTGAAATCTGAATGGCTTGAATTCTATGCAAAGCCAACCCTGCTGTGAATACTGAATCATATATGACTCCATAAGCCCAATGGATACTTGTTAGTTGTGTTTCCACCATTTTCATTTCTTAGTTGTTTCACAAGAGTTAGCCATCTTGATCATAATAAAAAACCTTTAATCCTTTTAGAGAGCCCTCTCAGGTTGGGGAGGCTAAACCTCAGCCTAAAGTAGGTTTGAAACAGTTACTTGAAGTCTTCCTGGTCTGCAGCCTTCCAAGGCCTAATTTTGAGATAACAGGAGGTGTAACCAACATTTTATGTCATGCTGACTACTCCATAGTTTGTTCTTCTATCACTTCCTACAATGAATTTTCCTCCCAAGAATCATTATTAGCAAACTTCCCTATATCAGGCTTGGACACATGAAAATAAGGTAGGGATTTCTGCTAAACTCTGATGGCTAAAATTATCCCAATGGATTCATATGGCCAAGTAACCTCCATTTTAAACTTCATTTGTGGCAATAATTGTTCCACCTCTTTGTATGTTGACCTATGATTCAAAATAAATGGCCCTACCTGTGCATTCAGTTTAAACAAGTTTTGTTTCCTTCTAGTTAAAAGATGAACTTGATCTACATCAAGGCTTTTTCTGATGAATTCAAGCACAAAAATACATGTAGGAAAAAAAAAATGGCAGCTGATAGGGTGGAAGTTCACACCCATACAATTTAATTTCTATAAAATGTTGGTACAAATACCAATCACCAAGACTTGTTTGTTCACCAAGCTACATAATCCCTTTGATTTTGGGTGAAATTGTGGGAGGAATACCACTAATCAAAATACTATAGCATATGTGAATAAATTTGTTCAAAAAATTAGTGAAGGAAAATTCCTCAGGATTCCTTCTATCCAAGGAAGTCCAATGAATCATAGACCCTTGATTCCCTTGAAGATCCCACTTTTGCAATTATATTGGGAACCCATTTGATTGATAATACAAAAAAAAAAATACACAAAGAATGATTGATATTTAAAAGCTTTTTCAACTACAAATTTAAGAAACTGATCATGAATGGCCTCTGGTAAAACTAGCTGAAATTGAATAAGAATTTTAGTTTCTTATCTGGAAAAAAATATTGATAGAAAATCTAGAACTATTTCATCAACTTTCTCATCACTCTAATACCTTAAAATACAACATAAGGTGGATAATATTTGTCTTGAAAATTTTGGAAACATTGATGGAGGGTAAGGAAAACTGTGAGTGGGAATACTAATCCATCTAGGAATGAATAATTAAAAAATAGTCACTCTTTTTTCAAAAGTTAACTTTTGATATATTTCCAAGAGAATTTCACTAGAGAATGGGTAGAAAAAGTCTTCCAAAGGTATGCACAGAGCCTTTAAAATAGACTCAAAAGTTACAGAAAATAGGGTTTCATCATTTTGAGCAATTATGGTTTTCGCCCTGGGTAAGTACATGTCTGCACACCATACTACAAATTCAGGAAAAGGATGAGTTTGAGGAAATATAAAATTGGGTAAGAAGGACTCCCACAAAGAAAACTCATCACTATTATCTTGAAACCTTTGGAAATCCCAAGTCCACAATTTGTATATGTCAAACTCTGATTTTATATCTTTTATTATGCTTTCCCTATCAACTAAGGGAAACTCATCAATTTTTGGGAGGGTTTCACACTGAAGCTCTAACTCTTTTCCTTTAGTTGAACTCATTTTGCACTATCAACTTGTAGCAAAGAGAAAAATTACTTGTAAAATGCACCATTGTATTTCTGAGTTGTCATTGATGGTTTACTGTAATTCTGCACTTTGATTCACTATGTTTGGGAACTAAAGGAAAGGTAAGAGGGGACACACAAAGGTGGGAGCCATTAAATTATGGAAGGGATTGAATAAACAATGGAATGAACGTTTGGACAAGTGACATATTTAAAATTAAATGGTAAACGAGATTCAAAATTAAATGGAAAATAGTTAATAAAATGGTGGGAGAAGATATTTATTACCAAAAACCAGGAATGTTTTTTGTGCGGGGGTATGCGATAAGTGGTGATGAGTTAAGGGGGGTGCGTAATTCATATGTCACTTCCACGTTGCAAAATTTGTTTGCACGCTCCCTCACTCGTTAAGTGTCGAGCTAGCAGGGGGCCACACAATAGAATAACAGTCGTCGATCACCAAAGCACCAATAAATATGAATAGAAAATCCATGATAGTTAGTGTGTGAAGGTTTGAAATTTTATTTATTAGAATAAAAATATATATATTGCAGCATTGTACGTTTTCTTGTAAACTAATATAAAGTGTAATAAAAACAATGTTATTATAATTTTCACCAAAATTTTGAATTTTTCAATGTAACATGAAAATGTTAAAGACCCCAATTATTGGTGTATTTTTGGTTGGATGAAACAACTCTTTGGTTGCCCAATTACAAGATTTGGTAAGAAAAATGGAATTGCTTTTTACCCCCTCAATTGTTAAAATAATTGTTGTTACAAAATACGTTGTAATGGTTGTTATAGTGTTTTCTTCTCAAAGGTGTATGAAAAGAAATCACCAAAGACTGTGGATGACAAATAGTCTCAACAATATAAATGTATCCTAAACATTGTAGATATGCAGCAAATGATAGAAACAAAATGTGCCAAAGCCCTGATCTATGCCAGAATCGCAGTTAAACAAGGAAATGAAATAGTAATAAATGTGTGTAACTCCAATAATCTAGTGGAAACCACATATATAAAGAATATATTTTATTAAGCAACACCTGTGAAGGGAACAAATAAATGTTGTGGGTCCCCCTCTATATGATGGGTTCTTGGGTATCCTCAAATGTCTTCAACTTTTGTATAGTTTCTCTCCTCTATAATGTGTAAACCCAACAAATAAAATATTTGAGCTCAATGGGAAATCAAATGGAAAGAAAAATGGTATGCGACAATGATAATAATCCGAGTTACATAAGTGAGTGCAACAATGAAACTAATCCAAAGTGAATAATGAATGGAAAACCCTTCTATTTATAACAAAATATTAGGTTATCCTCAAATAATGAGCAATAATAAAATATTGTTAAACCCATTCTAGAAATAACCACTTGGAATATTTTATTATATTTGGTTAGGAAGGAAAAAGTATTTAAAGTTTTATTTAAAAATAATAAAAAAATAAATGACATATTTATCATCTCAAGAAATATGGTTAATGAATAATAAACAAATAATGATTTTTTTAATTATTCCTAAGGGATTTAGTCAAACTTGATAAGTAATAACAATTAATTAGTGGTTAATTAATTATTCCTAGAGAAAAATAAGATAATTAATAATTTATCTATTTATTTCTCATAATTGGGTCAAATGTCACAAGGAATATTAATTAAATAATGGTTCAATTAATTATTCCTAGAAGATAATTAAATAAATAGTGATTTATTTAATTATTTTTCATTGGTTTAAGTATAAATGACTTAAAAAATGTGGTCTATTAAGTAATTTCTCGTAGAGAAAGCAATTTTACTATGGTAAAATTGGCCTTACATTGTGTACTTCGATCAATGTAGTAAATTATGGCTAGATGATAAAAAAAAATTGATAACAGATTTCCCCCCAATGTATGAGTGTTAGTAGAAAAATGTATGACCGAAGTATGTTGTAAGGACACAATCACTAGACAAAAAAGTGGAATCAAAGAGAGAGAGAGAGAGACCAATAGAGCTGAAGTGAAAGAGGATAGTGACAGAGGGGGTGAGACTAATGCAAGTCTCCTTTTTTGTTATGGTACTGAATTTGAGTGAGGTGGGGGAGGCATACCCATACCCACCGAGATAACTTAGTAAAAAATAATGATACTCCCAAAAACATGAAACTGAGTAATAAAATACATGTTGAATGGTACAGGACATGCTGCAATAATTGAGCCAGAAAATAATACAATGTGTCCCATATACATAATACACCTGGAAAAACATGAGCCAGAACTGAATGCAATAATATGATTACATGAGATATAATGGCCCTTCCCCAAGAAAATGGGTGGGATGGAGGGTAGAACAGCTAAAGAAACCCTGATAAACAGGAAATGGCTCTGCAAACTGAATGGATCATCTAAAGGAGACATGCATGTCATGGGCATTTCAAGTGGAAGGAACTGAAACCATCAAATCTTCAAAGTTGCATCTGAGGTTGTAGCATAATATGAAGTCATCCAGGAATGTGGGGGGCTACTTCAAGGGCTACCCTGTCATGAGGTGTGAAACATCTGACCCATACACGGGAATCACTATTAAAATCAGATGCATCACTGGACCATCAAGTGTATGAATCACGAGCATGAAACAACCAAGTCAAAGGGAAATGCTAAGTGCCTTTGCTTGATCTAAGGCATCGAACAAGGGTGGAAGTTGGAACCAATACACACCGCCCTCTAGGTCATTCTTCTAGAATAGATGAGCTGATGTTGACAGAATACGGCCAACGATAGGTAAGGCAATGAGGATCCCCAACTAAGGCAGAAGGGAAAATAGTAATGTGACTGATGGACTGACACCAGGGACAATGGCAAAAATGGGATTGAGGAACAAATAGACAACTTCCCTTGTGAGAGCATAAAGTGCATGGCTGACCTGGCAGGAAAAAATGGGCAACACAGGATGAATGATACGCAAAGATAAATAGAATATTGTGACATGATATAATGGGATGTAAAATAGACTCCATGTATTCAAAGGTGACTCATCGCAGATGCTCTGAACAAGGCTGACTCGATGACATTTCCACACAGAATAGGCCCAGTGGCAACCATGAAAGAATGAGTAAATGATGGTTACTCATGATGAAAATTGACACGTGAGACAACAAGCGTTAAGGAGAGATGGTGCCTAAGGTACAAGTGTCACATATGAAGAAGTTTGATTTTTAGAGGCGAAAAAGTTACCCTTATTGGAAAAATGGTTTCATGGTAAAGTATCAAATCATAAAAAGTTGAGAAAGACCCATTATAATACTCAATGAGAGCTTTTGAATAGTGCTAAGGGTTAGTTAAACTGATTTATGCTTTGGTCATGTGTTGTTTTTATGGTTGTCTTTTGTGGTATACATGTGATAAATACCAATCTAGAATGTTATTTGCAATGGTATTTACATAGTTATTTTTAGCTCTAGGAAAATGATTGAAGGTGATGGTTTCAAATTTGCATACCAACAGATTAACTGGTAGATATTTTCTAAATAGGACTTGGTTATGCACATGATACACGCCATTAAATTGCACGACAAGTAGTAAGGAATCTAAACTAACATGAAGATGAAGGACGCGATGAGAGAGGGCATCGACTGACAAACCTATCACTGTATCATATTTGGCCTAGTTATTATGGCAGATCCAATGCACACATTGTTCGAAAGGACTAAAGTATGCAAGGGGGTAAAAATGGCCCAGGCTGTTAAGGCTAGATTCTTGGAGAAGTGTTGGCTTGATGCAACCTGACCCAGTTTTGGAGTTAATTAGCCAAACAAATCCCTACACCACTGGCCCTTTCAGCATCAGCCCGTGGTGTGCAGACTGAAGTCTCACCCGAAGCAGTATGGGGGGATGTTGGAACTAAGTTTCCAAACCTTGGAGATGTCTGAAGGGTCGATTTAGTCCAACTATGCCTACCTTCGGGAAGGTCACTTCGCACATTGTCCTGACCTGCGAGACCTTTGCGATCTGTTAGGATTGCCTTTTGTGCAACCCTAACCAGGGGCTGAGATGATTTTGTGCTGTTAGGGTAGCAATCTACACTATTTCCCCAACATACACCACGTATCTTACTTGTCTTCTTACAATTGTTAGTTATCTTCACGTAAACAAATACCTTATCTCACATTTACTTAATCAACACAATCATATATGTACATGGATCATATAAAGAGCAGAAACGTAATTTATACCCAACACATTTAATGCAGAATAAAGTGAATTAATACACAGGAATGATATAAAACTTCTCTTTATTAATGCTTCAACGGTTACAGACTCAACCTACCCTACGCACTCAACTGCAGGGGTTCGCGCACTTAGCTGTAGAGCCTTCTCCTAATCTATGACCCAAAGACTCGACTCTACACTTAGATCTTCTACTATCCTTCTATTCCATCATTAGATCCTATTGACTGATTTACAACTTAGAGCCTCGCTCTATTTATAAAAGCCCATGGTCCATGGACCATGGGTAGATCTCTAAAGTCGACATTACAATACAAAATTATGGGTGAACAAATGTATGACTCATTTATAACTTCACGCTCTGCACCCACAAAATGTGGAGTCTTTACATCAGATTTACAATTTTTAGCAAAAATATGGGCTTTTAGCCCCAAAGCTTCCCTTGGGGGATCTTGTGCCCAACAGGCCCCCAACACAAACATTGCGACTCACCCTCGAATCACTTTTTCGGTGTGGAGATCTTTGCACAGAGACCTCCCAACTCTGCCTAGACTGCTGTAAGATTAGAAACGCACTAAATAATTGCTTATTGGACCTCCCTGACATGTTGTTCAGATACTGTTGTATCTAAACTATTTCCCAGTACCTGTTCCTACATTCCCTGCATCTATGTGAGCTTGGCTTTAATCGAGGTTGTAATGACGAACGCCTCATCGATCCATGGTTGTACGCATGCATTCAAGACAACTTCCTTATGTCGCGCAGCATTTACCTGCTCCTTGAGTCCTTTTGCCTGCTGCATCTGCATGAGCCTCTGTGTAAGGGCCACCGTCTGCGTGGTCCCTTTTACTTCATCGTATTATTGCCACAGGTCATGCACCTCTGTTTCTAAGCATTGTATGTTCGGGTCCTCCTATAGAGTGGTAAGGACCTCGAACGACTCTTCAAATAGCTTGGTGAAATCCTTCATTGTACTATTGATCTCCGTTATTCCTGCTATAATGGAACTAGCGCGTTGTTCCTTCACCTCAGGTGGAGTTGAAGGATGTGCCTTCAATCGCAGCTCAACTATCTGAAGGTTCAACTCCAGCTGGATCTTAACTATTTCTTCTTTTTCCTCATGCACTGTTGCTGCTAGTCTCTAGATACGCACCTCCGCTAGTTCCTCTACTGGGATGACCAACTCAGGGACCATCTCGCAGGCTTCCTCAACCACCTGCACTAACTGTATGTTTTGTGTCATGACCTTGTCACACTGCAGGCTTAGTTGCTCAATATTAATTTACTTCTCGTTCATCAGCTAGAGCATGTGGCCCTCCCTAGCCCACAGTTCTACAGTCACTCCATCCTCCAGAACATAGAGTGTCTCCTGAGGGAGCATATCCATGTTTATCCCAACTTCCTTCATTGCACTGACCATAAGCTTATTGGCCTCATTTTCTGTAACTAGTGCCCCCTTTGGTAACACTATAGTGTTGGTCATGTGAGAACGCAACATTTCCTCAGCCGTGACCATGCCCACTACGCGTTTGGTCGATAGAGTACCAACCTAAGGAGTGCGCACCAGCAACTCATGTATCTATGTTCGAAGGCCCCCCAACACAATCTAGTTTTCCTCTACGAACTACTGGAGGGCCTCCGTTGTGACGTCCTGCACCATCTCACCTATGTCATGGAGATCCCCATCGGTGACGGTGATCGAGTCGAAAGAAGTCCTGGAGGCTTTCGACTTCTTCCATGGCCCCACTTGCTCTCTCGGGCACTGTTGCTTGAGTTGTGTGGACGATGTCTGTGGGTTTGTGCCACACTCCTCTAGATCTGTCTCTTGTGTTGGTGAATGTGACTTTGCTCCTTCTCGATCCTTCTTCACTGCCTTGTGTTGCTCTTCTGCTACCTTTGTGGTGTCGCATGCCTCCCGCGCCTTGGCTACTCCCACTTCATTCCCTCTCTTCTCTACCAACTACGCCACCCGCAGTTTTTCCTTCTCCTTTTTCCTTTGTTTAGCAGACTTCTCTAATTCCACCACGGAGCTGGCTGGAGTGCGCCACTCTAGCGGCCATGACTCACTCATGGCAAATATGACATTGTCCATGGCCAGGTAAGGTAGGTCATTCCATTTCTTCGTGGGGTCCTTGTGCACCTTGATATATACATGATGGAATCTCACCTTGAACTCCGCAAAGCTCTGAAGACTATTATAGACAGTGGGTGATAACTATAGCTTGTAGTTAATCCCCATTCTGAGGTTCATCTCCATGAACACCTAGAATATCTTTATGTCTCTGATCCTCTGAGCATCTTTAGTTGTCCATAGAGAAGCGTACTTCACTACCTCCAGAATATCCTTCAGAATCGTTGGGAACTGACTGTCCTCGGGAAATTCCCAAGGCACAAGCACTAGGACAGCAGAAGCCATGCATAGTGGAAAGTCTTCCCTTTTTCTTATGCTTCGTGATAATTTTCTAGGAATTCTCGGCATAGGTAATCCACCTAGTTAAACTGGACCCCCTTTGTGCACCGTGCGGCAAGTGAAACCACCAACGCGGGCACCTCATCTATGCGACACTTCTGCATGACTTTCCTAGCCAATATCTACATCATGACTTTGACCATAGTGTTATCGATACTGGAGATTGCGTACCCTCTCTTTTTCTTCTCCATATTGAACCTTTTATTCATGGCCTCCATGATAGCCAAATCATCACTTTTACCCTCGAATATGTTGACTAGATCCTCCTCTTTGCGAGGGAGCCGAGTAATTTTGTGAATTAGGTGATCTGAGATGGGGATGGACTCCTCTAGCCACAAGCACCTATCATGCACCAGGCAAAGCAGTTTCCTGATGACAAAGATAGTCACTGGGACATGATGGTAATGCGGCACCTAGAGTAGGTTTAACAACCCTTATTTCTTACTCCTCGCAACCACTTGTGCGGATCCAATTGTATGACTCCCATCGTCGTATTTTTCTTTGGCTGCATTAGCTGTGCGGATGCAAAATGTGGGAATTTCTCATGGTCCACGAGATCCCAGTCTTCAAATTTTAAAATCAACACTCATCCCAAGTGTGCTCCATAAAAAATGATATCATCGGGTAGCAATAGAGTCTATAGAGAGCACTTTCTCCCATCTAGATCCTTGGGCACCCTTGGTTTCCCCTTCTACGGAGGAACATACGTGGGGAACTTGGTCAGAGGGTCCACACCCTGGGTTTCTTCCTCCATTTCTTCGTCCTCCTCCTCTTCCACCAGGATTTCCTAAAGGTATTACTCCTCCTCATCGGCTTCCAAATTGATCACCTTCCCCTTTTCTTCCATGGTAATTTTAGTTCTCAGCGAGTTTCTAGGGGACACGTGCACTGGTACCATAGGCTACTTATCTTTCTTAGGTCTTGGTGTGCGTGGCGATTTAGGAATATCTGCGACTATCCCGGTGGTTTTTGGAGCATCTCCTATCATCATGGCCTATGTGGCCTCTTCAACGGTCATCTCTCCAATATCCATGGCTTCTTCAAACGCTTCCATATTGCTATTCCACAAATCTCTCAATGGCTCAGGTAAGTGCTCAAACAATGCCTTCGACTTCAAGAGATTGAACAAAGCAGGTTTCATGAATCTTTGGGCAAGCAATATCTCAATTCTCAAATGGCCAAGTGTTTTTTGTTGGCCAACCCTTTGCAATTTATAGTTCCTTTTGAATTTTAATTTGACCATTCCCCCCAAATCTGGTCCATTAATGCTGCCTTGGCGATAGATTTTACCAAATCTAGCCCATAAAGTTCACCTTAAATGCGTGCTGCCCACTCCATTTGGTCTCAAACGAAGCATCACATTATGAATAGTGACTATAATGGTTACTTTCTAGCCAACCTGTGTGGCAATGCAGGTACCCTTGCACTATCGCGGACCTTGTGACACCTCGCTACTATGCACAGCTCTCTAGTAGAGTAGTTTTTAGTCCCACACCTCCTTTCAATTGCCTGGAGCACTAAGATTGTGCTTCCCATGGCTAGTCAAATGGGTGGGCCACCTATGTAGGGCTTAAACCGACTACCATTTACTTTTCATGGGAAGAGTTCTCCATTTAACTTTACCAACTACATTGTGCCACCATCGGTGGTTTCCTTAATAACATACGGTCTCATCTCATGAAGCAAATTGAGAAACTCTTAGTAGTGGCCCCCAAGTCTATTAATGTAATCAAGCTCATCCTGCTCTAACACCACAGTCCTTTTACCAATAAAGTCCTTCTTTATTCTTTCCTCAAGCTTCTTAACTTTTGCTTCCACCATGGCACTTTTCTCCCTCAACCAAACTCTTTCATTCATGAGTTCTTTGAGCCTAAGATCACCCTATTGGATCTCTTCATCGAGTCCCAACCGTTCATCTTTGAGCTCTTCCAACGGCGTGAGCCTTTCTTCCAAGGCTCTGTGGTCCGTTACCCCTACGAGTGCCACTATGCGTGAACTAGACTAATAGAATCTATAGGTATTACGACCTCTACTCTATCAACCAATCGAAAAGGTGTCTGTCCGAGTATGCATAGGTTCCAACTACTTCACTGTGCATTGCATACCTTATCAAATGCTTCCGTGTGGATAACCTTCTATGGGATTGTTCTTCCCACATATTGTCTATTCAACCTTAAGGTCCAACTGCACATCTGCCCCCCCAACACAAGCTTATTGACCATACCTCTCAACGCGGAGTTCATGCACATCCATCTAGGTTGTCTTCCATATCTTGGCATCCACTTGGCTAGATGTGTGTATAGATTATCTTGCCCATTGTATTTATCTGTCAATCACACTCTAGACTTGCCAAACTGTGTGCACATCATTCTCTTGCATTCGTGCCAGTCCTCAAAGCTCCTTTTGTGTGTACCCCACCATGTCATGGGCGTAGTCCGCAATACCCAATTCAAGGCTTGGAAGCATCACTTTTCCAGTATTTCTCTTTCAAATCTATCCAAGAAGGTATCTACCTCACTTAACCCATCATAAGTAGGCATGTCTCTTACTTCTGTCGGTACGCGACACAACGAACTTGTCATCATATTACAGTACAATGTAGTCACCTCATGTAACCGAATCTTCCATCGCTCTATTTCCTCATCTGAATCCAAAGTGAAGGAGCTCTTCCGCTCCCACGCAAGTCGTCCATCCATAGTGGGATTCACCCAGTCCCGGTTTTTGTGATGTTATCTTATAGATGTATTCCAAATCATCATCACTTTCATCATCGTGAACCAGCTCTGTATAGAACGATCCTTCAGCAGGGTCGAGAGGTATAACTATGCGTAGTGACTTCTTTTCAAAAATCATCTTGCACTTCATCAGATTAATCACCCCATTCATGTCAGTGGCCTAGTCAATTCCTAAGAGCGCGGGATAGGGATTGTTGTCATCAAAAATCTCTATTAGAGTATGCTAGCATGCTCACTCCCTCAATATCCACAGTGATTCTCTGCAATCACCCGATGGGTATTATCTGTTGTTGGTTCACCATTCGCAGCTGAATAGTAGACCACTACAGCATAGGCCTCCCCATTTTCTCCCATGTTTGCTTTGGCAGAACATTCATGTCCGATCCTAAATCCAGAATTACTTGGTCCATCTCATATTCTCCAATCTGCACGGTTAACCTCATTTCTCTTCACATCCTTGTCTTATAATTTCCAATCTTCCACACTACACGTGGTTTTGTTGGTGCGGTCCCAACACATCTGTTAATGAGTTCATGTAGTCCCTTTATAGCCTTACTATCACGCAATAATTTCATGCATGTTTCTAGGAATGTCGTGAGCATAGGTTGGTCCATTTTCGGCTCCGGTCTATCTTTGCTTCCTAAAGTGGAGGCATCAGTGAAGCTCGTCTTAACTTCCACGAAGGTTTCCTTAACGCACTCCAAATCAAAGTCCGCTTCTTTCACTAGAGCTTTGCAAACCCAAGTACTATCTTCAGGTTGTTTGCCTTTGTCATCTCCCATCGTAATTCCACTTTGGAGCACAATGTTCATATTTGGATCTTCCTCACGTGACTCAGACCTCATCATTTGTAGGTTCTGAGTCAGGGGAGGTGGTAGCTCTCCCTTGTCGCGTATCCTAGTTATCAGCGTAGGACAATGTTCCGTCTCATGATCAAACAAAGTACAATACAAACATGATAGATGTGTTGTGTTCATATAATTGTGGGCATAATATCCTGGCCCTCTGTAATTATATCATATCAGTTGTCCATGACCTCTTTTGGGTCCTCCTCTGCCTCAGCCTTGTTAACACCCTTGAGATCTGGTTCACGCCATTCCTACTTTTTGGTCTAAGGGCGTGGATTCGGCCTGAACTCTATGGGTGGGAGTTCTATCCATCATCAACTCATAGCTCCTACAAGTGTGCTCATCATGTCCCACTGACCTACAAAAATTACAAATCAATTGTTGTGAATTCTGCGTGTACTTCTGTAGCAAATGGTAGTTGTCTGTAGCATGATTTCCCCCTATTTTAAAAATCCTGCACCACAAATCAAGCACCGCACTAGGTCCTACTTGTGCTTCCAACCTTAGCAACATCGGTCCTCCTCCCATGAGATAATTTGTGAACATCGAGCAGTGGTCCTTATCATGACCCTAACCCTTGCATTTTACGCACCACACTTCTTCGTGCAATTCTGGTTGAGCTATCCTATCTTGTTTCAGACTCTGCATCTCAAGGCATAAGTTTTTCAACTGCGCGTAGATCTGCCAAACTCCCAAGTTAGGATCCTACATCAGGGTCTCATGCAACATCATCAAGATCTCTAAGGCCTCCACCTGAGTCGTTAAGTTATGTTGCGATAGCATGCTCCTTAAATGTCGCATTTGCGATGCTACAAACCATTCACAATGTTGTCCATTTGTCATATTCATATTAGCTTCATGAATCACACACTTCAACCTCTGATCCAACTCCTAAGGAATTTCTCCTGGTAGCATTGTGATTTCTTTGAACCCAATGATTGACTATGCTTCAGACTTTGGCTTGCTAAATTCTCTATTTAGTGCTGCTTGGATATCCGTGATTCCCGCATTTGGATTATCATTGGAGTGCTTAATATACCATGTTAGCACGTGGTCCTACAGGGTGCTAACTAGTGTCGCTTTATTTATATTGTCATCTATAACTCCCTGCGCTTCCCATACGGCTTTTATTATGAACCAAAATTGGTCTGGATCTTCATTTCGCACTCCCTTTAACACAGGCAACTTTATCGTGCTTGCCATATTGAATAGCAGTGGTAGCGGAGGTGATATGGGTGAATATGGAGGTGAAGGCAATGAAGCTAGTGGTGGTGTGGGTGGGGTTGATATTCGTATAATTTTTTTCCTTATCAAATGGATCGCACTTCGTGGCGAGACCTTCGTGAGTTCTTTCTCATCCCCTCGTAGAGGTGAAATCAAGGGGCTAGTTTCTGGTCCCTTATTTCCTTCATTCCTGTAATTTTTTCCACTTCACATAGTCCCCAACATCAAGATAATTTCATAACCATATTTTCACACAATAACATTTTAATCTAAGTACTCAGAGACTTTACGTACTTACCTCGTTGTCCCTTGAGAAAGTGTCGCTCTATCTTGTTGTAGCTAACTAAAGTGTCTACAGTGAACTGAGTAATGAATCCTCCTATAATTCGATCGAGCCAGTGGTCAACAACGTCTACAATCTACTCCTCTAATGCTTCAAATATGTGCACCAACTCTGGGGTCCACACAATAGGACCATCGAGCTTGCAACTTCCTTGGCTATCTTCTAGCTACATGATCCACTCGTATAACTTAGTAGGGAAAGATGTGAAAAATATCTCGTGGATTTCTGTGTATAGGTAGAAGTCTAGCCACTCTTCTTTTATCAGTCACAAATTCCTATTCTCCTACACCACAAACTCGTGAATCCTCTTGTTTAACCAACCTTCAATTTCCTTCTTAGTTGGATTCTAATGATACGACATCAGACATATCTATGCAGATTCTAGTCCTGACAAAAGAACCATTTGATGGCTTGATGGGGCTTGACCTAGGTTCAGAGTTAATTAGCCAAACAAATCCCTATAGTACTGGCCCTTTAGGCATCAACCCATGGTGCACGGACTGAACTCTCACCTGAAGCAGTATGGGGGGCGGTGCTGGAACAAAGTTTCTGCACCCTGGAGATGTCTGAGGGGTGGATTTAGTCCAACTGTGCCTACATTCACGTAGGTCACTTTGCACACTTTCCTAACCTATGAGACCTTCGTGATCTGTTAGGATCACCTTTCGCGCAGCCCTAACAAGGGGCTGAGATTCTTTCGCGGTACTAGGGCAGTGATTTGCACTATTTCCCCAATTTACACCACATATCTTACTTATCTTCTTACAATTTTTAGTTATCTTCGCCTAAACATATATCTTATCTTAGATTTACTTAATCAACACAATCATATATGTTCGCGCATCATGTAAACAGCAGAAACGTAACTTATACCCAGTACATTCAATGTAGAAAATAGTAAATGAATATAAAGGAATGGTATAAAACTTCTCTTTATTAATGCTTCAACAATTACAGACTCAACCTTCCCTATGCACTCAGCTACAGGGGTCCATGCACTCAGCTGCAGAGCCTTCTCCTACTCTATGACCCAAATAATTGACTCTAAACTTAGATCTTTAGCTATCCTTCTATTTCATCATTAGATCCTATTGATTGATTTACAACTTAGAGCCTCACTCTATTTATACAATCCCATGGTCCGAGGACCATGGGTAGATCTCTAAAGCTAACATTACATTACAAAATTGAGGGTGGAAAAACCTATGACTCATTTACAACTTCGCACTCCGCGCCCACCAAATGTGGAGTCTTTACACTGGATTTACACTCTTTAGCCAAAATCTGGGCTTTTAGCCCCAAAACTTCCCTTAGGGGATCCCGTGCCCAACAAGAAGTGACTCGCACTGTCGGCACAATTGATACATGGTGTGGATGATGGATGCATATGAAAGGTGCAAAAGACAACAGATGAGAGGATGCAACCTACCTAACTTCATGACTGAAATAAAGACACACAAATCAAAGGGATATGCTATGAGTGAAATTTCTTGAGGTAGAGTGCATGGGGAGAATTAAGAAGGAAATGGCCTTCAGAATTCTGTAAATAAGATGCCCCCTTGCCCAAGTACAAGGGTTATCGGGGGTAGACATGGCTTTCATGATGTCCCCATCAGAATGGAAGATGGGTGGATGGGAGGAAGACTGACTACATGATGCAACAGTCGTACCTGAGAAAGGAGGCTCACGTACACATCATCTAGAATGATAGATGATGAGCTAGTAGATGGAAGATATATGGATGTTGGGACCTAGGAGTCTTTTGAAAGAGGTTTGATAGGAGTGTGCGCAGAAACCTCAGAAAGGTTTTCCTGTGAGGAAATCAAGGATGACGATAGGTAAATTATATGGCCCATGGAGTCTATCAGCTTGACATCAGGGAGAGGGATCATGATGGTGGGACCTGAGTCCCCTTGTTCAAGTTTACTAGTTGTACCAAAATCAACAGGTAGAGGAGTACGTGATTTATTCACGAAGCGCCTCAAGGAAATCGTGAAATTCTTTGAGAGGAGGGAAACAATGGGAATATTGACCATGATGATTGTACAAGGCACAAATTTTATTTGTGTGTAATGCTATGGGTTTGTTGGCTAGACCCGGTAAGATAACTTGGACCCTAGGTATATTTGACTCAGGGAACGTTTCATGAACCAAAGGTTTGAGATGAGGGAGTTGAGGACAATTATTGGTGGCATGCCCAACAAATTTACACAAAGCACATGGATGTGACGACTTTGGGGCTTCGGGGGATGGAGAAGCTTGGGGAGCCTTGTCCTTAGGCTCTTTCCTCTTGGCTTTACCCCCCTATCCGAATGCTTTCACAACAAGAGTGCTTTCCCATTGAGGTTGTGGTAGAACTAGAGTTGCGGAAGGGACCGTAGGGACTGGTTCAACTAGAGTGAAAGCATGATAAGGTCTTAGCTGACCAAGCAGAGTGCTTGCAGGGGGATCAATGTACCATACTTGGATCCCCAAAGTCATATTAGGGAGGACCGACGAAGCCATGATAGGGACAAAAAAGATTATCGGAGGAGGAAATTAGAAAGGTATCTGGCCTATAGGTTAATGTCCCAATAGAGTAGCTCCTGGATGTTTGAGACCTGGAGGAACAGTTCCTGGTGGAAACATAGGAAAGGCACCCACAAACAGAGGAGGTCTTAGGGGGTTGGATCTAGATAGCTCGACTAAGAGGGTAACAATGGGATGTTGAGGAGTTGGTTGTTGATCAGTTGTACCAGAGGTCTTGTGAGTAGCTCGTGATGCTTGTAACATGCAAACACTCAAAGAGCTAGGCTCAGAGATGAGAGGGGGAGGATCGAAGAAAGCACCTAATAATGAGGAATCGTTGTAGACTCTAGGTGAGACACATGTGAGAGGGGTAAAGAAGTGCTTGTTGGACATTAATGAGAGAATAGACTCATGGGAGGTCAAGGATGGAAACTCATAGTATGTCAGCTAATCGATGGTGACAATCTTCCCTTCATGGGGGAAGCACATCTTGCAGAAAACCGCAGATGTGATAGATGACATAGCATATGTGTAACTATGACCCAAAAGAATGTTGTAATCTAGAGAGGCATCAATAACCTCAATGTCTACATGAACAGTCTTGCAGGAAAGAGTCATGGGACAATTGTAATACATTACAAGAGGCTGGGAAGAGTGACCATCCCAAGCATGCAAAGTGATGGTGGATGCGGACAAATGAAGTGACTTAATTTATTTCCAAATGGCAACAGACATCACACAAGTGGATGCACCTTCGTCAATGATGCATTGGTAGATGATGGCATTACGGACTCAGACTAGTGTCTAGAAAGCAACGGATGAAGGTAATGGGGGATGTTTTGATGTATCAACTAGGAAGACAAACAAATGATCGTTGGAAGGATATATCTTGCCCAAAGTTGTTAGTAGATCATTATTTTGAGATGGGCATGAATAGAGTACCTCCGGTGTCGACATGCTTGAAGGTGATTTTTCCAAGTCATCTACTATACTATATGTATGGGCAGCTTGGTTAGAAGTTGCGTTACAACATAATGAACCCTTGGGGATCTTGGGAATTGCCTCATATTTAGGATGAGGGATATGTAATGGGAAATTTAGTGTCATAATAGGCTCACTATATGTTTTAGTTTTGGACTCAGTGGTGGATAAAGTCGATGGCTTATCATATTGATGCGACCGAGTTTGTAGGTTAATATCAGAGGTATTAACCTCATCAGAATTTATCATGAGGATCTAGTAGTCACCAGGACCAGAAGGTCGGGGGGGATGGGCTGCTTAACAAATATGAGGTTGAGCAGTAACAAATCCTCGTTGATGGAAAGGATTTGTAAGAACTGTCAGTTAAGATGGCGCAGGATTCTGAGGCAATTGTTGGATAGGTGGTTGACCTCTAGAATCTGCTTGAGCTTCCCACATTTGGTGCAATTGGGGTAAGAGATGTCACTCATGCGTATAATGGCCATGGACACCATAACATGCAGAAGGCTTGTTCTTCTTAGGCTGACTGCCCTGTTGCTGGTTGTTGTTGTTAGGCTAGTTCCCATGGGGTTGACTAGGTTGATTACCTTGATTACCCTAGTTACGCTTGTTACATTTCCCCTTATTCTTTTTGTTCGAATTTTAGGGAATGGTCGCACTTTGCTGTGTAAACATGTGACCCTACGGGGGTGGTGGCTTCTGGGGCTGAGGATGTGTAGAGCCTCTACTTTACACTTGATTATCCACCATTACCTACAGTTTTCCCTCATTCATCTCTCACTTTTGCCTCATTTTCCTTGCAAACCAACCCAGATCATTACATTATATGACTTTAAGCATGATTAAGGAATTTTGCTAATGTGTGACTGTTTTGTTTAGATTTTGACATATTTACAGGCATTCCGCAGCCATCTGTTGATTCCGTAGCCATCTGCTGATTCCGCAGCCATATGATGATCCCGCAGCCTTTTTGTTAATCTCAAGGTTCCACGTGTCATTTTGCCAAACCAGCCACATGGGTACTTAGGAATCAAGGTGCTCGAGGTTCCTGTGCTATTAGTTCACCCAGCCACGTCATCTGTACCTCCGGTCAACGAGGGTCAAGTTACGGTCAACAAAGGCAGCTTAACGGTGATACGTAAGCTATTGGGTCACGTCAGTTCAAACGGTGATTTGTCTGTGTTACGCAGGTTGTGGGGGACATAATCCAACTCTGGATTCAATGCCCATAACGACCAGAACCTCCAGCTCATCCACGCAGGCTTATGACGTGTTATTGAACCTTAATTATGCATGACAGTTAGTTTATTTTTCAGTTTTAGCTGTACGCATTAGGCCATCTTTCAGATGCCTATAAAAACTTGCGTTTGCGTACGCTTATGTTACTTTTTAGTTGCTGTGTTTTATGAACTCGTTATCATTTTAGTGCATTCCAAAACTCTGTTTTAATAGTGCTGTTCTAGCACTCTTGACTGTAATTTTCTGCACATGGAGTAATAGAAGCAGTGCTGTTCTGAAGTTTTCAATACCTTGAGTCTTCTTTGGGTTATATGAATGGAGGGCCCCTGTTCATGTTAGCCTTGTATAGTATTTTATGTTCAACATTTCCTTATTTCCATTCAGCATTTCCTTTTCTTGACACATGTACAGCGTAATTTACTTTCATGTTATTTAATTTCCAGCCTTTATTTTAAGCTAATCAACATTGTTCTTTTGCAGGTTTTTAACCCAGGATTGCTTTTGTGTTTGTGTATTTGCTTTATATCTAGTGGTAGTTTCAGTTGACAGATTCAAAGTTGCTGCCTTTACTTTATTTTCATAGCTGATTTTTAGTTTTATTTCTCAAATCTGTCTGCTAACATATGAATGGTCTCTTTATTATAAATTGTCTATCTTTTGGAGATCAGAATACTAATAACTTGCAGCTAGCTTTGGGTACTTTTTAGACTAATCTTTAACTACTTTCTAATCGTGCTTTACACAGTACTATGTGTTAGAGGCAGAGAGTTAGAAAGAGCAAAACATTATAACTAGTCTCTAAAGTAGATTTTTCTCATTTTTATCATTTCTTAGACTTATCTTTAGCTACTTCCTAATCGTGTCTTACACAGTACTATGTGTTAGAGGCAGGGAGTTAGGAAGAGATAAACATTATCATTGGTCTTTTAAGTGATTTTCTTACCTTTTATTTGCAGCAGCATGAATGGTGTCTAATGCCATTAGAAAGTGGTTCTTTGCTTTCAGTTCATTTTAATTTATTTATTTCCTTCAAGCTTTTTCCTTTTCAGCAAGTAGTTAGAAACCACTAATCACACACCTTCACTCATCTAGAATTCACCTTACACACACCATCACTCAACTGTTTATAAATACATCACTCCATCTTAGGAAGATAGATTAACTACAAACAACACCCCAAACGACAAAAAGCCCTAAGAGGTTGCTTAAGTACATATAGTACACCTTCACTTCATCAGCTTACGAGCCCCGGGTTGAAAATTAATGACATCAATTTAGGAACACTAAATTGACTAAACATTTTGGCGCCGTTGCCGGGGAAGTGAAATTAAGTAGCCATATTCTTAGAAAAAAAAAAACATAAAAATTTCAAGGAAAGAAGTTGATAAGCTATCAAAGTATGCTCTCCTCTTGCACTGCAAGGTGATCTGGAGGATCAGAAAAGAGAAAGTTATTGATTTGGTAGTTTCTTGAGTATGCTCTCTTCTTGCACCTAGAGTGAACTGGAAGATCAGAAAAAGAACTATTAACTTGACTTGAAGAAAAAATAATAAAAAATGACATGCATAGAGCTAGAGATTCTAGAGGAAGGTTTTTAGCTAGAGCTCGAAGTTCAATTTTTACAAGTCCATCTGCTTCAAGGGATAGACAAGAGACACCCCCCTTATCTCCAACCGAAACTCCTAGTCCTAGAATTCCTGGAATTCAAGAGCCAAGAGTTGACTCTCCTACACCTTCTATTGAATTTGAACCAGGAAGAGACTCTTCTCTTTCTCCTACAGGAAGACCAATTGTAATTGAGGAATTGGAATCATCTGAAGAAGAAGGAGAA
This sequence comes from Pinus tabuliformis, assembly GCA_031772625.1. Lineage (NCBI taxonomy): Eukaryota > Viridiplantae > Streptophyta > Pinopsida > Pinales > Pinaceae > Pinus > Pinus tabuliformis. Next base: position 1,433,492,919 of record CM062816.1, read on the forward strand.
ATCTCTTCTCATTCACCTTTTGTAGAGGAACCAGAAGATTTTGAAATCCCTAGGAGAATCATCATGGCAGAAGAAGAAGGAGGTGGTAGGGGTAGAGGTAGAGGTAGAGGAGGAGGAGGAAACAACAATAACAATAATGGAGGAAGAGGTCCCCTTGGAGGAGGAAATAGAGATGGGGATAATTCATTTGGGTTTCCCATTGTTAATGAGGATTCCCGAGCCACTATGAAAAACATATCACCATCTGTCCTCCCTAATTTCCATGGGTTAAGGACTGAGGACCCTGAAACATTCTTATTCGAGTTTGAAGTGGTGTGTCGAACTTATGACTACCTGGATGACTCTCAGAAACTCAAATTGTTCCCTTCAACACTGAAGGATCAAGCCTTGAAATGGTTCATGGGGTTACTCACTCAATCCATTAGGACTTGGGATGAAATGAAACAGACATTTTTGGATAGGTATTTGGACTATTGTATGCCTACTAATCACAAGGACGAGGTTTTTAAAATGATACAAAGAGAAGATGAGAGCTTAGAAGATTTACTTGAGAGATTTCAATATAACTTGAAAAGAGCAAAAATGAGTACCTTGGATGAAGAGACCTTAAAAGCCCTCTTATTAAAAGCCATTAGGGATGAATGGATAGACATCTTAAACATGATGGGGAAAGGGGATATTTCTCAACTTTCTCTCAATGATATAGCAGAACTTTGTATCCATCTCTCAAGGGGCAAATCAAAAACTCAAAAAGGGCCTAGAGATCCTTCTCTCCTTAGGGCAAATAAATCTGCAACAGGATCAGTAAGTAGGGCTGAAATCGGCAATATGCTTGATGAATTTAAAACTGACATCTTAGGGAGTCTTAGTGAACAACTTGATACCCTTAAGATTCACAATAAACAAAAAGCAGAAGCTGAGGCTTTGGCTATCTTTTGCCCGAAATGTAGAAAGAAACATGCTTTAAGGGAATGTCCCTTAGATGCACACGTTGTAGAAACATGTGTAATTTGCTCAGAAACTCATGAGACCAAGGATTGTCCTTCAATTCCTGGCCTCAAAGCAGTCTTTCAAGAGGATCCAGATACACTTGAATCTCTCTGTTTTATTGCAAGGAGACCTTGGCAAGGACAACAGAATCAAGGGTTTAACAACTCTATGAATTCTCAATCCCAACCAAATTGGAATCCTTGGCAACAACCTTGGCTTCAACCTCAAAATGCTTTTCAAGCATGGATGCAAAGCATGCAAAATCCTTATGGGAGATTTGCTCAATTCTATCAATATCCTCCATCATTTCAGAATCAGCAAGCTCCACAACTTCCAAACCAAGGTCAACAACTATCATTGCCATACCCTCAACAACAACAACCTCCTCCACAAAATCAAAATTCTCAACTATCGCTTCAATCCCAGCAAAAATCAAATCAACTTCCCTCTCAGCCATTACCAAATCCAAATAATAGGAACCCTCAAAATGCTTACATGATGGAAGGTCAACCATTCCCTACCTATATGGTTGTTCCTCTCAATGAAGTACAACTCAGATCAGGTAGAATCTTAGATCAACCTTCCACAAGTGGTCAACAACTAAGCATTTCTGAGGAAGAATCTCTCAAAGTCAATAAAGGTTCTGAAGTATCACTTCAAAACCAAAATATCCAAAAAGAAAAAGAAAAAGAATCAACCTCTACAACTCCCATAGTTGAGCAACCTACACCTGTAGCTACACCTCCTTTTCCTGAAAGATTGCAAATTGACAAAGGAGTGGAAAAGCAAATATGGGTGCCTGACTATAGTTTCCTAGATGAATTGAAGAATGTCTGTATCAAGATCCCCTTGTTACAAGCCATTAAAGAAATTCCCATTCTAGCGAAGATAATAAAGGAGTTGAGTTTGAAGAAAATAGGAAAGAGAACCAGAGATACAAAAAGGATACATCTAGTTGGAAAAATTGCAGACATAATGATGGGTAAGATTACCATGCAAAAATATGTGGATCCCGGTAGCCCTATTGTCAAAACTCATATTAATGGGGTTGAAATCCCAAATACTTTGATTGACTTAGGAGCCGCGATCAACATCATGAGTAGACAAACCATGGATCAGTTAAAGCTTCCTAACCTTCTCTTTACAGCTACTTTACTGCAACTTGCAGATAGATCAATCATTAAACCTGATGGTGTATTGGAAGATATTTCAGTCTCTCTAGATTCTTGGGAATATCCAGTTGATTTTATGATTTTAACTCCCAAGAACAATCTAGGAGGACATCCTCTTATTTTAGGAAGACCTTGGCTGGCCACAGCTGATGCTTTCATAAGTTGTAGGTCTGGGGACATGTATATATCAGATGGTAATTCCACCAAGAAATTTAACTTGTATCCTCCAACAAAGGCAATAACAGAAATAGGAGAAGATGAATGGGTAGAGGATGAAGATACTATTCAACCTGTTCTAACCATCTCTGAGATCAGTGAGGATAGTCAAATTCTAAATACATTAGAAAATTTTGAAATACCTTTAGAATATGACTCTACACAGTTTCAGTTAGATGCAGACATTGAATATCTTTCCTCTAGACAGATGTCTCTCTTCTCAATGGAAGAGTTTGGTAGTTCTACAGTTGAAATCCTTCCAGGAAAAACATTGAACATTAACAAAAACTTGGGAAGACCACAACAAGAAGAATTAACTAAACTGTTGCAAAAACATTCCACTGCCTTTGCATGGGAATACACTGACATGAAAGGAATCGATCCTAAGACTTGTATTCATCACATCTATATTGAAGAAAACAGCAGACCTATTAGGCAACCACAAAGAAGGATGAATCCAAACCTTAGGGAAATCGTGAAAGAAGAACTCCAGAAATTGCTCAAGGTAAACTTCATTTACCCCATTTCAGATAGCCAATGGGTTTCCCCCTTGGTTATAGTGCCCAAAAAGAATGGTAAGTGGAGAGTTTGCATTGATTATCGAGAATTGAACAAGGCAACCTTAAAGGATCATTTCCCTCTACCTTTTATTGATAAGGTACTAGACACTTTAGCAGGTAAAAAGTATTTCTCATTCTTGGATGGTTTTAGTGGGTATAATCAAATTCAGGTAGCACCTGAAGATCAAGACAAAACCACATTTACTTGTCCTTGGGGAACTTTTGCCTACCGAGTACTCCCTTTTGGATTGTGCAATGCACCTGCTACATTTCAAAGGGCTGTATTAGGAATCTTTTCAGATCTGATTCATGATTGTGTAGAGGTATACATGGACGATTTCACAGTTTATGGTAATACATTTGAAGAAGCTTTAGAAAATTTGGAAAAAGTACTGGTAAGATGTAAGGAAACAAATCTTTCTTTAAGTCATGAAAAGTGTTTTATGATGTTTACTGAAGGGATTGTTTTAGGACATCATATTTCAGGAGATGGGATTAAGGTTGATAGATCCAAAGTTGAAGTCATCTCTAAGTTACCTGTTCCAAATTGCCAGAAGGATGTTAGAAGTTTTCTTGGGTTTACTGGGTATTACAGAAGATTTATTGAAAACTTCACTAAGATAGCATCCCCTCTTTTCAAATTGCTTACCAAGGACTGTGAGTTCAAATGGGATCCTGAGTGTCAATCTGCCTTTGAAGCTTTAAAGACTAGAATATCTGAAGCACCCATCTTAAGGGGGCCAAATTGGAAACTCCCTTTCCACATTTCTACTGATGCTTCAGATACAGCTCTAGGAGCTGTTTTGGGACAAAAGGATTTGATCCCTTATGCCATTTATTACACAAGTAAGAATTTGACTCCTACTGAGTTAAATTATACTGTTACAGAAAAAGAGTTCTTAGCTGTGGTACATGCAATCAACAAGTTTAGACACTACATAACCGGCTATGAAACCTTTGTCCATACTGATCACTCTGCCATAAGATATTTAATGAACAAACCTGTCACTAATGGTAGAGTTACAAGATGGCTTTTACTTTTACAAGAATTCAACATTACTGTGTTAGATAGACCTGGAAAACAAAACACAGTAGCTGATTTCTTGTCTAGAATCCAAAACACTAATGAAGATTCTCCAGTAGAAGATAAGTTTCCAGATGAATACTTGTTTGCAGTGACTACCAAGACTCCTTGGTATGCAGATATGGCTAATTATCTTGTTATAGGGAAGCTTCCTCTACACTTATTTCCTAATGAGAAAAGGAAAATCATTCAGGAGAGTGCACATTATTCTTAGATTTCTAATGAATTGTTCAAAACAGGGCCAAATTGTATAATCAGAAGGTGTGTCCGGGAAGATGAAATGCCTGACATCCTTAAGGCATGTCATGATGAACCATGCGGCGGGCACTTTGCTGACAAGAGGACAGCCTATAAAATCCTTTCTCTAGGATATTATTGGCCTTCTCTCTTTAAAGATGCAAAGCAGTATGTTAGAAGGTGTGACAGTTGCCAAAGAGTTGGGAAACCAACTCCTTCAAATGAAATGCCTCTACAGCCTCAGGTATGCATCGAACCCTTTGAGAAATGGGCTCTAGATTTCGTTGGACCAATTAATCCTCCATCAAAGCAAAAGAAGTATATACTGGTTTGTACTGATTATGTTACTAAGTGGGTAGAAGCAAAAGCATTGCCTTCTGCCACTGAAAATTCAGTTGTTCAATTTCTTTTTGAGGATATTTTCACTCGTTTTGGTGTCCCAAGGGAAATTGTGACAGATCAGGGCAGCCAATTTACATCTAAATTGATGGAGAAGCTGATGGAGGAATATAAGATCAAGCACAGAACATCTACTCCATACCATCCACAATCCAATGGCCAAGTGGAATCTACCAATAAAGTTCTTGAAGGCATTATCACCAAGATTGTTCATCTTCATAGAAGAGATTGGGCGGAAAGGCTCCCTGAAGCCTTATGGGCCTATAGGACTACATGGAAGAACACAACAGGACATTCTCCCTATGAACTTGTTTATGGGAAGGAAGTCCTGCTCCCCATTGAGTTCCAAATCAAGACCTTCAAGATGGTAGACCAATTGGGAATGAGCCTCTCAGAAGCTCAAAGACACAGAATGGACCAGCTAAATGAGCTAGATGAAATAAGACAAGATGCAATTCTAAGGACCGATCTAGTTCAGCGCCAAAGATCTAAATGGCATGATCGTCATATCAAAGAAAGAAAGTTTCAGAAAGGAGATTGGGCTCTATTGTTTGATTCAAAGTTCAAAGACTTCAAAGGAAAGTTTCAAACTCATTGGCTTGGGCCATATGAGATTGATGAAGTCTTTAGCAATGGAGCAGTTCGAGTGAAAACTATTGATGAATTTCATACTCCTCTTATTGTGAATGGCCATCGCTTGAAAATCTACCAAAAGCCATTCTCAAAAGAAGAGTTTGTCAAGTTGTTTAAAGAAGATTCTGCAATCAGGTTGGTGGAGAAGGATTCTTCTCCTCCATCAACCTAATCTTTGGATTTTGAAAAAAAAAAAAAAAAAAAAAAAAAAGAAAAGAAAAAAAAAAAGAAAAAATAAATGTATGAGCCTAAAAACCAATCTCTGATTGGCAGTCTCATGCAGAAAACCTGAGGTGAAAATCAGGGTCACCTGACACCTCATGTTTTCCAAAAAAAAAATCTCTCTCTCTCTTCCATCTCATTTCGCCATTTCATCCACCTCATTCACCATCTCATTCATTTAATCACTTTCACTTCACCTCATTTCTTTTCATCCATCCATCCATTCATTACATTTCATTCCATCAATAAAGTTATTTTTTTAGACAACTAAAGTTATTTTGTGCAGCCGGAGGGTACCACTACAGATTCCATAGCCATCTGGAGATTCTGCATCCATCTAACGATTCCGCAGCTCTCTGCACCTGCATAAAAAAAAAAAACACAGTCTATTTTAAAAAATTTACAGTTCAGAAGTCATCAACAATAAATGGAAAAGATTCATGCAACAGCAATAAAACAATGAAGGGTTTGTGGAAAATGATCAAAGGCAATCCAAGTGCGAATCTGAGGTATGATCTAAATCTTAAACTTATGGTTATCTCATTTTGCAAAGTTTCCGGGGTTATGTTTCTTGCCATTTAATGTAATGATTACCAGTTTTCCCATCATATGACAAAAAAAAATCCACGTATCCCCCACACTTATCGGTCATGATCCTCACGATTTTGAAACTCAACTACGGCTGCTCCTCCATTAAGATTTTCATACCTAAGTGACGTAGACTACTGTACTACGTCTCTCTAAGTCATAATCCCGCAGCCAAGTGTGAACCTATGACCGAAACCTAAGGACCTAACCGTTTCTACCCATCATTTCATAACCCTCATACTCTCGTATCATTCCATTCACGCTGTTTCATTTCCACAGTTCTTATTCCGCTGTGCTCACTACGCTGCTACCTTAGCCATACTCTGTTTTACGTTTTCCTCTCTGCTAATTCTGGGTATCGGTGACCGTATGTTACGGCTATTATAGTAGAGCCGTAAATTTACTATGTTAGGGCCACTGTTGAAGCCGTGTAACCTTTTTTCCAAAAGTTTTAAAAACAGAGCCGTAGAGCCAATGGGTAAACTCTTAAGGGTAGAACCTGAGGGTTCAAAATTTCTGGAGGGATATCCTCAAGTTAAAGAGGCTTTGCAAAAAGCAAACTGGCTCCAATGCATCCAGAAATTCAGAGGTTACCACAAAGAGGTTACGAAGGCCTTTGCACGTTCCTTCAGAGACAAAGACAATCAAGTGGAGATAGGGGACCTGAAGTTTACAGTCACTGAGAGCAGTATAGCACAAGCCACTTCACTCCCACAAACTGGAGAAAGATGGTTTAAAAACCGATCAGTACAAGACCAACAGTGGAAGCAAATCTTAAAGAACCCAGCTATGGATACCAGCATTTTTACAAAAGGGATTCCTGTTACTTATGTCAAGGAAGAATGGACAACTTTACTGTTATTAGTGCAAAAATTCTTTACTTGTGAGGGAAGGTTTGGAGTTTTATATGTTTACCATGCCAAAGTCATGATGCATTTCTTAGGAGATGATATTAACCTTCCATATTTTCTACTCTCAAGTCTTAGAAAAATGTGTTCAATTGTCCAAAGGAACCCAAGAAACATTGAATCACATCTGTATCATCATGGTCTTGTTAAGATGCTAGTTGAGGAACAGTTGAAAGCAAAAAGAGATACCTGGGAGAAATTTCTTGTGAGAAACCATTTTGAAGAAGCAGGAGAAACCTCTGTGCCTAGAAAGAGTAGAAGAAAAAGAAAAGAGGCTACCCTTGAAACTGTTGTCCAAGAGGAAACTGTCCAAGAACAGATTGAAGAAGAAACTGATGTACATCATTCTGAACATGAAATTGATCCTGAGCCTGCTGTGGACACTGATCAAACAGCTCAAGGAATCATCACAGAAACCCTTTCAGAACTTGCCCAAGAAGTTGCTCAAAAGAGAAAAGGGAGTAGGATGAAACAAAAGAAAGATAAAGGCAAAGCTGTAGCTCAAGAAACTTATGCTACTCCTGAGAACTCTAGTGAAGAAGATACTCAGCCCTTAGCACAAAGAATGGCCAAACTCCATGAAACTGCCCTTTCAAAGAAGGTGGAAAAACAAAAGCAAAAAGCACAAAAAGAAAAACAGAGCACCACCACCGTGAGAAGGAGCAGCAGGTTACAAAGAAAAGTGGGGGCCACAAAGGGTAAATCACTCATCATTGACTTGAGCACACCTGAAAAGGTTGCTACGAGTCCTGACTTTGAGAAAAGCTCTCCACACGCTGAGTATGTTGACACCAGTCCTCCACGTGAGGAAAGTCCTTTTGAGCATGAACCGGAATATGAACATGGATCCGAATTTCAGTATGAGCCTAGCCCAAAGCATTCACCAGAGGTTGACCCTGATCAGCAGAAAGTTTATAATTACCTGGAGACGCTAGAACAAGCAGTTGCTGGGCCAAGTACTGCTCAACCTTTGGAGCAGCAAGTCCAATCACTGAAGCAGGAAATATTTGAGCTAGAAGTACTAAATCGCCACATCAAACAAGAAAATGAAAAACTGAAGATACAGAGCAATGTGGACAAGATGGTTCAAGATAACACCATGCTTCATATGGGCCTGTGGCAGAAGGAAAACAAAAAGCTCAAGAAGAGATGCAGGAAATTAAACAGAGCTTTGATCAATCTGAAATTCAGGTGTTTGATGAAAAGACCAAGAGTCAATGTGGCCACGCAGAGAAAGAAGAGAAGGCTGGATGTCTTAGCAGAGGCATCCCAGCAGGTGAACTGAACCATGTTTTTGATTGCATGAGGACATGCAATGCCCTCGTAGTGGGGGTATGTAGAGCCTCTACTTTACACTTGATTATCCACCATTACCTACAGTTTTCCCTCATTCATCTCTCACTTTTGCCTCATTTTCCTTGCAAACCAACCCAGATCATTACATTATATGACTTTAAGCATGATTAAGGAATTTTGCTAATGTGTGACTGTTTTGTTTAGATTTTGACATATTTACAGGCATTCCGCAGCCATCTGCTGATTCCGCAGCCATCTGATGATCCCGCAGCCTTTTTGTTAATCTCAAGGTTCCACGTGTCATTTTGCCAAACCAGCCACATGGGTACTTAGGAATCAAGGTGCTCGAGGTTCCTGTGCTATTAGTTCACCCAGCCACGTCATCTGTACCTCCGGTCAACGAGGGTCAAGTTACGGTCAACAAAGGCAGCTTAACGGTGATACGTAAGCTGTTGGGTCATGTCAGTTCAAACAGTGATTTGTCCGTGTTACGCAGGTTGTGGGGAACATAATCCAACTCTGGATTCAATGCCCATAACGACCAGAACCTCCAGCTCATCCACGCAGGCTTATGACGTGTTATTGAACCTTAATTACGCATGATAGTTAGTTTATTTTTCAGTTTTAGCTGTACGCATTAGGCCATCTTTCAGATGCCTATAAAAACTTGCGTCTACGTACGCTTATGTTACTTTTTAGTTGATGTGTTTTATGAACTCATTATCATTTTAGTGCATTCCAAAACTCTGTTTTAATAGTGCTGTTCTAGCACTCTTGACTGTAATTTTCTGCACATGGAGTAATAGAAGCAGTGCTGTTCTGAAGTTTTCAATACCTTGAGTCTTCTTTGGGTTATATGAATGGAGGGCCCCTGTTCATGTTAGCCTTGTATAGTATTTTATGTTCAGCATTTCCTTATTTCCATTCAGCATTTCCTTTTCTTGACACATGTACAGCGTAATTTACTTTCATGTTATTTCATTTCCAGCCTTTATTTTAAGCTGATCAACATTGTTCTTTTGCAGGTCTTTAACCCGGGATTGCTTGTGTGTTTGTGTATTTGCTTTATATCTAGTGGTAGTTTCAGTTGACAGATTCAAAGTTGCTGCCTTTACTTTATTTTCATAGCTGAGTTTTAGTTTTATTTCTCAAATCTGTCTGCTAACATATGAATGGTCTCTTTATTATAAATTATCTATCTTTTGGAGATCAGAATACTAATAACTTGCAGCTGGCTTTGGGTACTTTTTAGACTAATCTTTAACTACTTTCTAATCGTGCTTTACACGGTACTATGTGTTAGAGGCAGAGAGTTAGAAAGAGCAAAACATTATAACTAGTCTTTAAAGTAGATTTTTCTCATTTTTATCATTTCTTAGACTTATCTTTAGCTACTTCCTAATCGTGTCTTACACAGTACTATGTGTTAGAGGCAGGGAGTTAGGAAGAGATAAACATTATCATTGGTCTTTTAAGTGATTTTCTTACCTTTTATTTGCAGCAGCATGAATGGTGTCTAATGCCATTAGAAAGTGGTTCTTTGCTTTCAGTTCATTTTAATTTATTTATTTCCTTCAAGCTTTTTCCTTTTCAGCAAGTAGTTAGAAACCACTAATCACACACCTTCACTCATCTAGAATTCACCTTACACACACCATCACTCATCTGTTTATAAATACATCACTCCATCTTAGGAAGATAGATTAACTACAAACAACACCCCAAACGACAAAAAGCCCTAAGAGGTTGCTTAAGTACATATAGTACACCTTCACTTCATCAGCTTACGAGCCCTGGGTTGACAATTAATGACATCAATTTAGGAACACTAAATTGACTAAACAGGATGCATGGGAGGCTATGGTGTGAATGCTTGAGGGGTTGGATCACCCGATTATGCATAGGGATAAGATGGTGGAGGAGAAATAATTTGGTAGATAGGTTGAGCATTGGCTAACACTGAAAACATGTTTCTAGTAGGAGGGGCATAAGTGTTGGAAGAACTAGTGCCCCCTATGGATAGCCATAACTTTGTTCAGTATGTGGTGAAGGATCTGAAATGGATCCAATGATACCATCGGCAGCGTGAGATGCCCCTGGTGCATTGGCACCGCCAGGATGGGGGAGGTCTAGAATGATGGTATAGACATAACTAGATTTCTCATAAATCAAGTCATATCTCAGAGTGGTTTTGAGAACTTCTTCCTCTGTTTGAGGAAAGTGAGATGTGACATCTTTGGCAATGGGTGATAAAAGGCTCCTAAGAAACCAATATAGGTAGACATGGTCTTCGAAGGTTGGGGTACAACATGTGATCCTCCTTCTATGCCATTCTTGAACATGATCGGAAAGATGAGTGGCAGAGGACTGACAGAATGCTGTCAAGAGCTTGTACCAGTTTTGTATAAGAGAGGTAACTAAAAATATAAGAGGAACACTTTAGCAAGGGTCGTGAAAATGGAATGAGAGGCGGCGGGATGGTCTACATACCACTTTGCGTCATCTCCAGTGAGCCTGCATTGGAACAACCAAAGACGAATGGAGTCATTGATGATGGAATAGGATGCACACCACATATGGAAAGAGTGGATGTGATTGGTAGGATCCTGTATAGAATTACCCTCAAACTCAGGAATGTATGAGGGAAGCTTAGTCAGCATAGATGGCCAACCAATATTGTAGTGTATAGCATCATTTATCAACACAATAAAATCCGCAAGGATTAACCCAGCCATAAAAGGTAGCATGGGAGTTGCTGAAATAGTTCCTCAGACAATTCTACTAGATGTGATCACTCAGGTAGAACCGGAGCCAACACCAGGTTGGTTTCCTACACTAGCAGTGGGTCCAGACACGGTGTTGATATATGAAGAAGGAGGCTCGAAATCAGATGAACCAGAAGAGGAATCGATATGGGGAATTGGCGGACTATGAACTCAAACCCTATGGGGAGGAGTAATATGCCCAAGTAGAAAATGGGGATGAAGGCCTAAGAGTCTCCATGACAAATGCCTTGGTGGCACAATGGTGGTAAGACACAAGTGACACAGAAATGGTGAAGGGAGATCAACAAGATGTTTTTCTCTCTGTGTGGGGAGATAAATTAATTATGTTAAGTCTTGGATTGGCATTGTAAACCAAGCACCCTTCGCTTAAGGTGTGATTGTTTGTTTATTAATTAAGCCCAGATCATGTTTGAAAAAAGAAAAAAGATTGTTGAAAATAAACTAAAATTGAAAATAGAAAATGAACAGAAAATAAATTAACTAAACCCCACCCAAACTGGGTTTGAAAACATTGCCTTTTTTGTTGGAAAAATCAAATTAAAACACACTAAAAATGCCAAGAGATCTAGGTGTCGGTGTGACTGGGATCAAATGACACTATGTTGCTAGAAAGTAGTGCAACAACAATAAAAAGCTAGAGAGGAAAATCGCTACAAAAATATAGGGAGATGGGTGTGAAACTTTGGGAAACCAATGGGACCCTAAGGCAAATGACCAAACAAGGTTGAAGATGAAACTTTGGATGGAAACAACCTATATTTGAGGATTTGAAATATAAGGGTAGAAATTTGGAAAATATGGCTAAAAGCGCTGCAGAAACTTGGACTTCTTACTCAGCTAAAATCCGCCTATAAAGGTGGAAGCATACTAGAAGCCCTAAGGGGCTCAATTCCACTTCAACGAGAAAAATATAGTAGATCAAGGCCTAAGCGAGCTAGGAAAATGGTCAACCAACCCAGCAAATAACTCTTGGAAAAACCTAGAAACAGATCTGAAAAAATTCCAGAAACCCTAAAAATTGTAGGTACTGACCTGATTTGTGGCAGATCACACTTTTTGGATGAGAAGATGCATTTTGGACCTCTAGATCGTACTTTTGGGGTTGAAAGGTATGATTTATGCTCCTTGATTCCCATTGGGTAACTCTCGGAAAAATTTGTCATCTCTGTCGCGGCTGGTTCCTGTGACATGCAGAAAAGACCAGAGAACTTACATAAGTTAGAAATTTGATAGATCTAGGTTTAGAAAGCTAGTAAACAACATTAAGAGACTGAGAAAATAAGAAACCCTAAGCTAAAAACTAAAGGTCACCCATGTTTTTGGATCAGAAGTAAAACCCCAGCAGAGTCGCCAATTTTGTTATAGTGTTTTCTTCTCAAAGGTGTACGAAAGGAAATCACCTAAGACTATGGATGAAAAAGAGTCTCAACAAAATAAATGGCTTCTAAAAATTGTAGATCTCCAGCAAATGATAGAAACAAAACCTACCAAAGCCCTGGTTTATGCCATAATCATAGTTAAATAACAAAATGAAGTAGTGATAAATGTATGTAACTCAAATAATCGAATGGAAACCAATATATAAAGAATATATTTTATTAAACAAAACCTGTGAAGGGAACAAATAAATGTTACTAGTCCCCCTCTATGGGATGGATTTTTGGCTATCCTCAAACGTCTTCAGCTTCTGTAGAGTCTCTCTCCTCTATATTGTGTAAATCCAGCAAATAAAATGTTTGAGCTCAGTGGGAACTCAAATGGAAAGAAAAATGGTGTGCGACAGTGATAATAATCAGAGTTACAACAGTGAGTGCAACAATGAAAATAATCAAAAGTGAATAATGAATGGAAAACCCTACTATTTATAACAAAATATTATGTTATCCTCGAATAAAGAGCAATAATAAAATATTATTAACCCCATTCTAGAAATAACCACTTGGAATATTTAATTATATTTGGTTACGAGGGAAAAAGTATTTAAACTTTTATTTAGAAATAATGAAAAAATGAATGATTTATTTATCATCTCAAGAAATATGGTTAACGAATAATAAACAAATAATGATTTATTTAATTATTCCTAAGGGATTTAGTCAAACTTGACAAGGAATAATAACTAGCATTTGCACCAGACGTTGCAAAGAAAACGTCGTAAGGCAATGGATAACATATAACACTATGTAAAGCCATCAATAACATATGACACTAATTAACGCTTTTTTGACCCACCACCTCTGAGCTGGCACCCACTGCGCTGGAAACCAACACCCACACAATTTCAAATGAGCCCTCACGCCAAACATTCATTTGCTCCATTTGCACAACCGGAACAGGTCCTCTCGAGCATTCGTTTCTCTCGCTCACGGTGCTTGCTCATTTGCTCCATTCGCACAACCGGAACAGGTCCTCTCGAGCATTCGTTTCTCTCGCTCACGGTGCTTGCTCACCTCGCAGGTCTGCTCGCGATGTTGAATCCCAGCAGGCTGTGCCCCAGGCGTAAGGTAAATTATACTCTGTGAACAATGACATCCACCATTTTGGCAACCAACACCCACGCAATTTCAAACAATGCCTCGCACCAAACATTCATTTGCTCCATTCGCACAACCAGAACAAGTCCTCTCGAGCATTCGTTTCTCCTGCTCACGGTGCTTGCTCACCTCCCAGGTCTGCTCGCGGTGTTGAATCTCGGCAGGCTGTGCCTTAGGCGTAAGGTAAATTATACTCTGTGAACAATGACGTCCACCATTTTGGCAGGTGCCCGGAAGGCCCATGCATATGAATCCCACCCCATGCTGCTATAAATTGTCTGCATTGGCAGCTCCCAGCGTCTTGCGAAACATATACATTCAAGGTCTCCATTTGGGCGCAGGTTCAAGCGACACTGAAGGTGTTTTCCCATTGCATCGTAATCAGTTACCAGATTTATAACGAACCACTTAGCCATTCAAACATCTTCAATAGTTTTTAGGACGTGGTTTAATGGTTAATAGTTAAGTAGGGAGGTCTAATCTCAAACAAAATTATATATATCTGAAAATTGCTCCAAACGTGGTCCAATCTCAAGCAAAATTATATATATCTGAAAACTGCTCCAAACACAATTTTTTTAGTTGAAAAAAAATACAATAAACCATCGCCATTACAATTGCAAACTCAAGCTCCTGCATCCAGTGTGCTTGATTGTGTACTACCCACTTAGCCATGGAGGCCATGAAAATCAGATAATCCTAAACCACTGCCATTGCAAGCTTCCTGCATCCACTGTGCCTGCCTGTGCACTTTGCCAGGTGCATGGTTTATTTGGGCTTTTCATTGGGGTGAGATTTTGAGTACAAATATATTCAATTCTGTGAGAGGAATTTGGTGCACATTAATTTTCACATGCTTGCTAGGAAGGATGACCACGGAAAAATGCAAGGGCGCCAACCGGTGGAGCATTGATGTAAGAAGTAGGCTCAGACTACCTGAAGTATGTTGCCACATTTGCTTTATCCTCCTTTTCAACTGAAAACATTTTCCAATGCTCCTTTGGTGTGGTGCCATTGCTTTCTGCAATAAATGAATTATACCTTGCTATTTTAGCAACAAAAAATATAATTGCAAGTGAATCTCATTTTTGTGTCAGATCAACAACCTTTTTCTCGAACTTCTTGTTCCTACTTGCTGAAAGAAAACTGTGTTTTTTGTTATCAACCTTGAATATTTCTTTCATGTCTTCTCTTGCATTATTATGGCGATCTGGGTTCTATGTCAAATGAAGTGACCAGACTGTCATAAGATTAGGCTAGTAATGCAAGCAAGGCGATGACTGCATGTACATTTTGAATTGGTGCCTCAACAGGTGCTAGCATCTCTAACAATTTTTTGAAGTGATTGATGTTGTTGGCCACATCTTATGTTGTCATCTTTATTTGTGAAAACTTCCTCAGCTATATCTTAGTATGACAACTTGATATTCATAAATGTTAAACATCTTGAATTTCAATTGATTGTTGTGTTTGGCTACATATTAGGAGCCTCCTCTTTATTTGGTGAAGGAAACTCCTCTTTTATTGGATGGGGTTTCATATTGTCAAGGAAACTCCATTTAAAATATTAATGTACATTCGGAATACATTGTGATTACAATTCTAATCTACGGTGACACGCTGTGAGTCAAAGGTTAATGAATTTAAATTTGAAGATAAAAGTACAAACCAAAACGAATCTCTTCATTAAAGAATCTTGAGGATATTAGTTGATGATTAACAAAATAGAGTGGTGATTAACCCAATGTCTTAAGAAACCCAGATTAATTCAGACAGCGTATAGTTAACCAAGTTACATTTACAGAAGACAAATAAATTCTGATTCGTAAATTGACAAGTTTAGACCATAAATACCTCTGTAATACCCTCGGGCTGCCCAACTCTAGGAATGGAAACAGTTGCCAAGAACAAGAATTGAAATCCCCTTAAAATCGTATGAAAACAGAACAAAATTGTTTCGCTTAGCAAATAACACTGCTTGAATATAAAACTTTTTAAAGACGATTTGCAACGTAATTGTCCGAATTATATAATTTGAATGATCTGGATGAGCCTGGAAAATGGCGGGCCAAGTTTCTGTCAAACTCAAGACAGGTCATTTTTTTTCCATGCGCACAGGGTTGCTATTGATATAATAGCACAAGGCTACGCATGCAGGGAAGAAAGACATGAAGAGTCTCTGCGAAGGGTCTCATCACCAGCAGAAGAGTCTCATCGCCAGCAGGCAGTCTCTGCGAAGAGTCTCATTGCTAGCAGAAGAGTCTCATCGCCAGCAGGCCAGTCCTGGCTTTTCATGGCCCATTACCATGGGAAAAAAACCATTTTTCTATGAAAAAAATAGATTAAAAAATAACATAACATAGTAACTTGCTGGATGAAAAGCTTTACCAAATTGCCTTTCATTTTTCAACATATCTCCTCTCAGCAAACATCTGCGATTATTATTTTTCCACCCTACAGCCAAGGTCCAAGAGTACGGATTAGTAGATTTTAAATATATCCATAACATAGCATTCCAGCACAGCAATGCACAATTTGTATATACATTGTGAAAATTACTTCTCATCCATTCATGTGAAAGAAAAAGCACGATCAAAAGAAACCTTCACCAGCATATATTACAATCAAATTTCAATCATATAACTACAAACAATTGATATAAAAATAGAAAACACACAGGATAAAATGAAAATCAACCAAATGAAACACAAGATCAAAGAAAATTGAAACAGCGAAAATTAAAAAAATCAAAGAAAATTGAAACATAGGAAAAATGAAAATCAACCAAATAAAATACAAGATCGAAGAAAATTGATACATAGGAAAATTAAGAAATGATTATACATCCAAGATTATAAAAGAAAAAAAACAGAACAAGGACAAGATAGAAACTATAACCAGTTACAGTAATTAAAGAATATATAAAGTGCAGTAATTAATTACCTAGAATGAAGAATACACCCAAATTACAGGAATTAAAGAAGCTATAAAATAAATAGCATAAAAATTATACCCAAATTACAGTAATTAAAAAAAATCTAGAATATGTCTAAACAAAAGCAAAATCTCAAGATGCTTATGCTTGTGAGCGCTGTATCAGATTGGATGGGGTTTCATATTGTCAAGGAAACTCCATTTAAAATATTAATGTACATTCGACATACATTGTGATTACAATTCTAATCTACGGTGACACGCTGTGAGTCAAAGGTTAATGAATTTAAATTTGAAGATAAAAGTACAAACCAAAACGAATCTCTTCATTAAAGAATCTTGAGCATATTAGTTGATGATTAACAAAATAGAGTGGTGATTAACCCAATGTCTTAAGAAACCCAGATTAATTCAGACAGCGTATAGTTAACCAAGTTACATTTACAGAAGACAAATAAATTCTGATTCGTAAATTGACAAGTTTAGACCATAAATACCTCTGTAATACCCTCGGGCTGCCCAACTCTAGGAATGGAAACAATTGCCAAGAACAAGAATTGAAATTGCCTTAAAATTGTATGAAAACAAAACAAAATTGTTTCGCTTAGCAAATAACAATGCTTGAATATAAAAATTTTTAAAGACGATTTGCAACGTAATTGTCAGAATTATATAATTTGAATGATTTGGACGAGCCTGGAAAACGGCGGGCCAAGTTTCTGTCAAACTCGAGACAGGTCATTTTTTTTCCATGCGCACAGGGTTGCTATTGATATAACAGCACAAGGCTACGCATGCAGGGAAGAAAGACATGAAGAGTCTCTGTGAAGAGTCTCATCACCAGTAGGCAGTCTCTGCGAAGAGTCTCATCGCCAGCAGAAGAGTCTCATCGCCAGCAGGCCAGTCCTGGCTTTTCATGGCCCATTACCATGGGAAAAAAACCATTTTTCTATGAAAAAAACAGATTAAACGAACGGCAGAAAACACTCCAATCATCTAACACACATAATCAATGGCTCAAGATCGCACACGTCACATTATAGGGATGTCTTTCTCAGAGGAACGCCTTACGGCGGAATTATTAATAAATAAACAATTAATAATATATGTGAAACAAAATAATAATCACTCGTTCTACAAAAATTTAATTGAAATAAATAATATATGCAACCACACACATCAATTATAGCTAATCCATCATATAAATGCCATTCTATTAAAAAATTATGTGAACGTTAAACAAGATTTCAACGCAGTGCCACTGTTGAAATATCTATTTTTCAAAAGAAACCACATGCTTTCAGTAAATTGCTAGTTCTATTTCATAAATTACAACCCTAATTAAAAATGGAAATAGAAAAAAGCTCCCCTCCCAAACTAATTACCATTTTACTAAAAATAGTCAAACAATTCTTTCCGGATGATGTAAGTTTGGCAAATCTGTTGCTATTAAAAAGAGTCAGACAGGTTATCCTTTCTGAATGATGCAAGTTTGACAGATCAGTGACTGAAAGAGTTAGTCCTCGTATACTTCCCAGATCTAGGTTTCTAAAAGAGTTAGTGTCCTCATATACTTCCCAGCTCTGGTTTTCTAAGATGTAGCTCACTTGGATCCAAACAATCATCTACTTTCATAAAATCTGTTCTGTCTGTTTATTTTACATGTAATTCATTTGAATTCCAATGTCATCCTTACACCATTGCCTTTCTTGTAGTGTATTTCTCTAACTCAATACATTCTACATAATCCAAAATTTCAATAAAAGCAGCCAAGTTGATACTGCATTCATGTTGAGGACATTAATGGAAAAGATAACTGATTACACAACAAATTCTTATTTGTTCTTCCATAACAAATTCTATGTCATTAATCATTATGAAGTTCCATTTCCCAACACTTCTGTCATCAAAATGGTGAGACCATCAATATATACATCAACCAGAGCAAGTTAAAAAACATTTTCCACCATTCAGAATAGATATATATCACAAAATTCATCAACCGGAGAAAGCAAATAAAGGACAAATTTCAAAGTCAAAAGTTCCACTATTCAGGTTATAGTATGGAAAAAAAAAAAACCAAGGTATGCAGATATTCACAGTCAAAATCATGGGGAGAGTACTTCGGAAAGAAAACTGTGGACTTCTTAAACCATCCAAAGTTTAGGGAAAACTTAATTTTATCCTCCCCCTTCTCTAATTTAACATCTTTCTTAAAACTAATTAATTTAGGTTTAAGTAATCACAACCTGGTTCTCTTGCCCTCTTCTAATTTTTCCAACGTTCAAATTCTCTCCTACAGATTTATCTTGGATTCAATGCGATATAATCATGGCCTGGCTCTCTTCCATTTCCCATAAGCTCATCAGTTGTCTGGCCCTGATAATGGGTAAAGTATTCACCTAAATGTTTCAAGAAGTACACACATGGTCTTCCTCTCTTCTATCTCACTTCAACTATCTCGCCCTGACGATGGATGAAGTGTTCGCCCAAATGTTATGTTTCAAGAAGTACACACATGGTCTTCCTCTCTTCTATCTCACTTCAGTTGTCTCGCCCTGATGATGGATGAAGTGTTTGCCCAAATGTTTCAAGAAGTTTACCCAGCTTTCGTTCAGAAATATTCCCCAACACAAAACTAAGGAAAGCAAAATCACTCCAACATACCCTGTGATCTGATCAGAAGTAAAAAAAAACCAAACCTAATTAATTATAACTGCTCCTCATGAATAACATTAACCGTACATACTTTTTAGGGCATACATTTGTAAATCAATGGTACCTCAACCAAAAAAGGAGAAAGATGAGAATGGATTTTCGCATTTTCAATCTGAAAATGATAGTGGGTTATTTCAAACCGATAACAGTTATCATCATAATAGGATGAATACAAAAGACAGAGAGGATACAAAAAGCCCATTAACATTATAACCAGACTGAAGGTACAAACAACCATTAACCCATTAGATGGAAAGTACGAAATCTCATTCATTATATAAAGAACCATAAGAGATCCGAATAGTATGGCAATGAATCTTAATTTTTTAAGGTATAAAAATGTATTTAGCAAACAATAACAACAAATGAAAGAAATTATGAATACGAGGAACTCACTGTGACAGTAACAACGACCACTACTGAAAATTCATTTCTCTGAAAATGGTACAGTTTCAATTAAACCCTTTCTCTTCCTTCTCCATTGCTTCATATCGACTATCTTTGTTCATCATCATTTTCTGCCGCCTGACTCCACACAAAACAGCGTTGTTCTCTCACGATACAAAATCCCCGAAACGACTTTCTTCCAAGTTTCTGTCAAACTCAAGACAGGTCATTTTTTTTCCATGTGCACAGGGTTGCTATTGATATAACAGGACAAGGCTACGCATGCAGGGAAGAAAGACATGAAGAGTCTCTGCGAAGAGTCTCATCGCCAGCAGAAGAGTCTCATTGCCAGCAGGCAGTCTCTGCGAAGAGTCTCATCGCCAGCAGAAGAGTCTCATCGCCAGCAGGCCAGTCCTAGCTTTTCATGGCCCATTACCATGGGAAAAAAACCATTTTTCTATGAAAAAACAGATTAAACGAATGGCAGAAAACACTCCAATCATCTAACACACATAATTAATGGCTCAGGATCGCACACGTCACATTTTAGGGATGTCTTTCTCAGAGGGAACGCCTTACGGCGTAATTAGTTAGTGATTAATTGATTATTCCTAGAGAAAAATAAGATAATTAATAATTTATCTATTTATTTCTCATAATTGGGTCAAATGTGACAAGGAATATTAATTAAAAAAGGTTTTAATTAATTATTCCTAGAAGATAATTAAATAAATAATTATTTATTTATTTCTTCTTCATGGGTTTAATTATAAATGACTTAACAAATGTGGTTTATTAAGTAATTTCTCATAGTGAAAGCAATTTTACTATGGAAAAATTGGCCTTACATGGTGTACTTCAATCCACCTAGTAAATTATGGCCAGATGATCAATTTTTTGTGATAACAATGGTCATTATTTTAGTAATTTCAATTGTAGCAGTTATTATAGAATCAACTTTTACAACAATTTCAGCATTTTCAAGAGTGATGGGTGTTACAAAGTTAGTTGTTACAACATTTTCAACATATTTAACATTGACATGTTATGGAATTTTTTGTTACAACATTTGCTATTACGAAATCCATTTTTACAACATCTAGTTCTCAATCAGTTGGTACCTATGTTTGTGCTTCTCAATTTGTTTTCTTGATCACCCAAGTGCTGGTGTATTGTTGGGTGGCAGAAACACCTCTTTGGCTACCCACTTTGAAGCTTTGATAGGCAAGATGAAATGACTTGTTTTTATAACATCCATTGTTACAACATTTACTTCTCAATCCACTGTTACCTATGTTTGTGGTTCTCAATTATTTTTCTTGGTCCCACAAGTGCCAGTGTAGTGTTCGGTGGCAGAAACACCTCTTTGGATGCCCAGCTTCAATCTTTGACAAGCAAGATGAAATGGATTTATACCCCCTAAATTTTCTCCTCAAGGTGTTACATCTCCTTCAAGGCCACAAATTCAACTACTTTGATAACATATGATCCATAAACAATAGGCCTATGGCCTGTTTATCTCATCAACATGGATCATTGTGAAAATAAATATGAAAGAAAATAATGATGTCTCTAAAACTCAATGATTTTTTTCCAACGAAATTCATCAATCAGTTTTCAATGCAATTCATTTACAAAACCATAACTTTGTCAAGTCGAGTTAAACCATCCTTTTTTAGTCCAAGCAAGTTAAAGGATCCTACCCATGATCAGTTTTTGTAATTCATGTAACCAATGCTCAACCTTCAACTTGTATACAATTGACTAGAAGAAACATTTGTTGGGATCAATGCTCTTGATCAACAAAGTGCATAATTGACTATATTTTCATTACGTTTCAGCTATAATTCCAAATGGATTCCAACGCCATTCAAATTCATCAATAAGAGGTTATTTCACAAGGAATTTCAATTTATTTAGTTGAAAATTTCTACAACATCTAAAACCCATAGGTTCACCAATGAATAGAGGTACATGATACCCAATCTGTGAAGTGAACAATGAGAATTCGTTGAGTCCAAAGGTTATCTTGATTTTGAATTTCAGCCCTTATTACTAGACCTGGTAAACTCTACCTTGAATTTGTTCTCAAACACTTAGGTAAGAACAAATAATTTGCAATAATCATTTATATGGAAAGTGTTTACCTTGTAGAGGTTGCAATGAACAATTAGCTTACAATTTTACTACAGACTTATAGTAGCCCTTCAGGAAAACCCTATGTCACCTCTAAGTGACCTTCATTACTTTCATTTTTATACTAAATTCAAGTTCTTTCATCCTCCCACAAGTCATTGAATTGTTTTGACCTCTAAGACTAAGCTTAGGGTGGAATGATCACTCTATCTCCTATATATTATACAAGTGAGCTTCAAACACAACCATTTCTCCAAGAAGTGACATCGACAAAGGGAAGCTCCATTTCACCGCTTATTGAAACTAGAAAGTCAAAGCTACCAGTTGCAATTGCATTTGTGCCATTCCTGTTGGTCATTTTTCTCCACCTGGGGTTGACTCTAGTCTCATTTCCCATAACCATTTCATCTTCAACACCTTTACTACACCTAGCTACTCAACATTGAAAGGAAACATTGACCATCCCTTCACTTGAGTGTGGAAATGTAATGTATATATAACACAACATGGAGAAATGGATTCATGGTAAATTATGAGATCATAAAATGTTGAGAAAGACCCATTATAATACTCAATGAGAGCTTTTGAACGGTGTTGAGGGTTAGTCAAACTAATCTATGGTTTGGTCATGTGTTGTTTCTATGGTTGTCTTTTGTGGTATACATGTGATAAATACCAATCTAGAATGTTATTTGCAATGGTATCTACATAGTTATTTTTAGCTCTAGGAACATGACTGAAGGTGATGGTTTCAAATTTGCATACCAACAGCGTAACTCGTAGATATTTTGTAAATAGGACTTGGTTATGCACATGATACACACCATTAAATTGCATGACAAGTAGTAAGGAATCTAAACGAACATGAAGATGAAGGATGTGATGAGCATCGATTAACAAACCTATCACTGTATCATATTCGGCCTAGTTATTATGGTAGATCCAATTCACACATCATTCGAAAGGACTAAAGTATGCAAGGGGGTAAAAAAGGCCCAGGCTGCCGAGGCTAGATTCTTGAAGAAGTGCTGGCTTGATGCAGCCTGACCCAGGTTTGGAGTTAATTAGCCAAACAAATCCCTACACTACTGGCCCTTTCAGCATCAGCCCACAGTGTGCAGACTGAAGTCTCACCCAAAGCAGTATGGGGGGATGCTGGAACTAGGTTTCCACACCCTGGAGATGTCTGAGGGGTCGATTTAGTCAAACTGTGCCCACCTTCGGGAAGGTCACTTCGCACATTGTCCTGACATGTGAGACCTTCACGATCTATTAGGATCACCATTCGCAAAACCCTAACCAGGGGCTGAGATGATTTCATGCTGCTAGGGCAGTGTTCCACGCTATTTCCCCAACTTATGCCACGTATCTTACTTATCTTCTTACAATTGTTAGTTATCTTCACGTAAACGGATACCTTATCCCACATTTACTTAATCAACACAATCATATATGTTCACGCATCATATAAAGAGCAGAAACATAATTTATACCCAATACATTTAATGTATAAAATAGTAAATGAATACACATGAATGATATAAAACTTCTCTTTATTAATGCTTCAATGGTTACAGACTCAACCTGCCCTGCGCACTCAGCTGCAAGGGTCCGCGAAGTCAGCTGCAGGGGTCCGCGCACTCAGCTGCGAACTACTAGGCCTCTACGCACTTAGCTGCAGAGCCTTATCCTAATCTACGACCCAAAGACTCGACTGTACACTTAGATCTTCTGTTATCCTTCTATTCCATCATTAGATCCTATTGATTGATTTACAACTTAGAGCCTCACTCTATTTATACAATCCCATGGTCCACGGACCATGGGTAGATCTCTAAAGCCGACATTACATTACAAAATTGAGGGCGGACAACTATATGACTCATTTACAACTTCGCGCTCTGCACCCACAAAATCTGAATCTTTACATCAGATTTACACTTTTTACCAAAAATCTGGCCTTTTAGCCCCAAAACATCCCTTAGGGGATCTCATGCCCAATAGGACCCCAACACAAACATCGTGACTCACCCTCGAGTCACTCTATCAGTGCAGATATCTTCGCACGAAGACCTCCCAACTCTGCCTGGACTGCTGCAAGATTGACAGTGCACTAAATAGCGACCTGTACCTCCTTGATGCATTGTTCAGATACTGTTGTATCTGAACTACTACCCTGTACTTGTGCTCCCTACATCTGCATGAGCTTGGCTTGAATCAAGGTTGTAATGACAAATGCCACATCAATCCATGGTTGTATGCATGCATTCAAGACAACTTCCTTATGTCACGCAGTGTCTACCTGCTCCTTGAGTGCTTTTGCCTGCTGCATCTGCGTGAGCATCTGTGTAAGGGCCACCGTTTGCGTAGTCCCTTTTACTTCATTGTATTATTACTACAGGTCATGCGCCTCTATTTCTAAGCATTGTATGTTCGAGTCCTTCTATAGAGTGGTAAGTACCTTGAATGACTCTTCAAATAGTTTAGTACAATTCTTCACTGTATTGCTAATCTCCGTTATTCCTGCAGTAATGGCGTTGGCACGCTGTTCCTTCACCTTAGGTGGAGTCAAAGGATGTGCCTTCAATTGCAGCTCATCTATCTGAAGGTTCAGCTCCAGCAGGATCTTAGCCATTTCTTCTTTCACCTCACGCACCCTTGTTACTAGTCTCTAGATGTGCGCCTCTGCTGGTTGCTCTACTGGGATGACCAACTCAGGGACCATTTGGCAGGCTTCCCCAACCACCTGCACTAGCTGTATGTTTTGTGTCATGACCTTGTCACACTGTAGGGTCAATTGTTAAATATTGATTCATTTCTTGTTCATCAGCTGGAGCGCGCGGCCCTCCCTGGCCTGCAGTTCTGCAGTCACTCCATCCTGCAGAACATAGAGCATCTCCTGAGGGAGCACAACCATTTTTATCCCAACTTCCATGAGCGCACTGACCATAAGCTTATTAGCCTCATTTTCTGTAACTAGTGCCCCCTCTGGCAACACTATAGTGTTAGTCGTGTGAGCACGCAACATTTCCTCAGCCATGACCGTGCCCACTGCAAGTTTGGTCGATAGAGTACTAGCCTGAGGAGTGCACACTAGCAACTCATGTATCTATGTTCGAAGGCCCCCCAACACCATCTAGTTTTCCTCTATGAACTACTGGAGGGCCTCCGCTGTGATGTCCTGCACTGTCTCACCTATGTCATGGAGATCCTCCTCAGTGAGGGTGATCGGGTCAAAATAAGTCTTGGAGGCTTTCAACTTCTTCTACGACCCCACCTACTCTCTCAGGCACTATCACTTGAGTTGTGTGGACGATTTCTATGGGTCTGTGCCACTCTCCTCTAGATCTGTCTCTTGTGCGAGTGAAGGTGACTTTGTTCCTTCGTGGTCCTTCTCAGCTACCTTGTGCTGCTCTTCTGCTGCCTTCGTGGTGTCGTGCACCTTCTCCACCCTGGCTACTCTTGCTTCGTTCCCTCTCTTCTCTATCAACTGCGCCATCCACAATTTTGCCTCCTCCTTTTTCCTTTATTTAACGAACTTCTCTGATTCCACCGTGGAGCTAGCTGGAGCGCGCCACTTCAGCGGCCACGACTCAAGCACATCGAATATGACATTGTCCATGGCCAGGTAAGGCGGGTCATTCCATTTCTTTGTGGGGTCCTTGTGTGCCTTGATATATACATGATGGAAGCTCACCTTGAACTCCGCAAAGCTCTGAAGACTATTATAGACAATGGAAGATAACCACAGCTTCCAGTTAATCCCCATTCTGAGGTTCATCTCCATGAACACCCAGAATATCTTTATGTCTCTGATCCTCTATGCGTCTTTAGTTGTCCATAGCAAAGCATACTTCGCTACCTCTGGAATATCCTTCGTAATCGTTGGGAATTGACTGTCCTCGGGAAATTCCCAAGGCATAAGCACTATGGACAGCAGAAGCCATGCATAGTGGAAAGTCTTCCCTTGTTCCTATGCTTTGCGACAATTTTCTAGGAATTCTCAGCATAGGTAATCCACCCAGTTAAATTGGACCCCCTCTGTGCACTACGTGGCAAGTGCAACCACCGGCGCGGGGACCTCATTTGCGCGACACTTACGCATGACTTTCCTAGCCAATATCTACATTGGGACTTTGGTCATAGTGTTATTGAGACTGGAGATTGCGTACCCTCTCTTTTTCTTCTCCATATTGAAGCTTTTCTTCATGGCCTCCATGATAGCTAGGTCATCACTTTTACCCTCGAATATGTTCATTATATCCTCCCCTTTGCGAGGGAGCAGGGTAATTCTATGAATTAGGTGATCCGAGATGGGGATGGGCTCCTCCAGCCACAAACACCCATCATACGTCAGGCAAAGCAGTTGCTTGATGACAAAGATAGTCATTGGGGCATGATGGTAATATGACACCTAGAGTAGGTTTAACAACCCTTCTCTCTCTACTCCTTGCAACCTATTTTGCAGTTCCAACTCTATGACTCACGCCGCTGTATTTTTATTCGACCGCATTAGCTGCGTGAATGCAAAATGTGGGAATTTCTCATGGTCCGTGAGATCCCAGTCTTCAAATTTTAGAACTGGCACCCATCCCAAGTGCACTCCATAAAAAATGATACTGTCTGGTAGTAGTAGAGTTTGCAGAGAGCTCTTTATCTCATCTAGGTCCTTGGGCACCTTTGTTTTCCCCTTCCGCGGAGGAACATACGTGGGCAACCTGGTTAGAGGTTCCACACCCTGGGTTTCTTCCTCCATTTCTTCATCCTCCTCATCTTCCACTAGGATTTCCTCAAGGTCTTCCTCCTCATCGGCTTCCAAACTGATCACCTTCCCCTTTTCTTCCATGGTCAGTTTAGTTCTCAATGGGTTTCTAGGGGACACGCGCACTAGTACTATAGGCTACTTATCTTTCTTGGGTCTTGGCTTGTGTGGCAATTTAGGGATACCTGCAACTATCCCATCAATTTCTGGAGCATCTCCTATCGTCATGGCCTGCACGGCCTCTTCAACGGTCATCTCTCCGATATCCATGGCTTCTTCAGACACTGCCATATTGTTGTTCCACAAATCTCTCAACAACTCAGGTAAGTCCTCAAGCAATGTCTTTGACTTCAAGAGATCGAACAAAGCAGGTTTCATGAATCTCTAGGCATTAAATATCTCAATTCTCAAATGGCCAAGTGTTTTTTGTTGGGCAACCCTTTGCAATTTATAATTCCTTTTGAATTTGAATTCGACCATTCCCCCCAAATCTGGTCCATTAATGCTGCCTTGGCGGCAAATTTTACCAAATCTAGCCCATAAAGTTTGCCTTAAATGCGTGACGCCAACTCCATTTGCTCTCAAACCAAGCATCACATCGTGAATAGAGACTATAATGGTCACCTTCCGGCCAACCCGTGCGGTGGTTCAGCTACCCTTGCACTGTCGCGAACCCTGTGGTACATCGCTACTATGTGCAGCTCTCAAGTAGAGTAGTTTATAGTCTCGCACCTCCTTTCAGCTGCCTGGAGCACTAAGATTGTGCTTCCCGCAGCTAGTCAAATGGGTGGACCACCTGTGTAAGGCTTCATCTGACTACCATTTACTTTTCATGGGAAGAGTTCTCCATATAACTTTACCAACTGCACCATGCCACCATCGGTGGTTTCGTTAATAACATATGGTCTCATCTCATGTAGCAAATTGAGAAACTCTCGGCAGTGGCCCCCAAGACTGTTAATGTAATCAAGCTCATCCTACTCTAACACCACAGTCTTTTTATCAAGAAAGTCCTTCTTTATTCTTTCCTCAAGCTTCTTGACTTCCGCTTCCACCATGGCGCTTTTCTCCCTCAACCAAACTCTTTCATTCATGAGTTCTTTGAGCCTAAGATCACCCTGTTGGATCTCTTCATTGAGTCCCAACCATTCGTCTTCGAGCTTTTCCAATGGCGCAAGCCTTTCTTCTAGGGATCTGTGGTTTGTTACCCCTACAAGTGCCACTATGCGCAGACTAGACTGATAGACTCCATAGGTATTACGGCCTCTACTCTATCAACCAACCAAAAAGGCATCTGTCCGAGTACGCATAGGTTCCAACCACTTCACTATGCATTGCATACCTTGTCAAATGCTTCCATGTGGATAACCTTCTATGGGATTGTTCTTCCCACATATTGTCTATTCAACCTTAAGATCCAACTGCACATTTGCCCCCCCAACACAAGCTTATTGACCATACCTCTTAGCACGGAGTTCATGCACATCCATGTAGGTTGTTTTCCATATCTTGGCACCCACCTAGCTAGATGTGTGTACATATTATCTTTCCCATTGTATTTATCTGTCAATCGCACTCTAGGCTTTCCAAACTGCGTGCACAACATTCTCCTACATTTGCACCAGTGGTCAAAGCTCCTTTTGTCTGTACCCCACCATCTTGTGGGCATAGTGCACAGTACCCAATTCAAGGCCTAGAAGCATTGCTTTTCCAGTATTTCTCTTTCAAATCTATCCAAGAAGGTATCTACCTCACTTAACCCATCATAAGTAGGCATGTCTCTTACTTCTGTCGATACGTGGCACATCGACCTTTTCATCATATTACAATACAGTGTAGCCACCTCATGTGACCGATTCTTCCATCGCTCTGTTTCCTCATCTGAATCTGAAGTGCAGGAGCTCTCCCACTCCCACGCAAGCCATCCATCCATAGTGGGATTCACCTAGTCCTGGTTTTCGTGATGTTATCTTATAGATGTAGTCCAAATCATCATCACTTTCATTGTCGCACACCATCTCTGTATAGAATGATCCTTTAGCGGGGTCAAGAGGTATAACTATGTGTAGTGACTTCTTTTCAAAAATCATCTTGCGCTTCTTCAGATTAATCACCCCATTCATGTCAGTGGCCTAATCAATTCCTAAGAGCGTGGGATAGGGATTGCTGTCATCAACAATCTCTATTAGATTCTGCTAGCGTTCTCACTTCCTCAATATCCACAGTGACTCCCTGCAATCACTCGATGGGTATTATTTGTTGTTGGTTCACCATTTGCAGCTGAATAGGAGACCACTATAGTGTAGGCCTCCCCATGCGCTCCCATGTCTGCTTTGGCAGAACATTCGCGTCTGATTCGAAATCCAGAATTACTTGTTCCACCTCATATTCTCCAATCTACACGGTTAACCTCATTTCTCTTCCCATCCTTGTCTTATACTTTCCAATCTTCCAGACCACACATCGTTCTCCTGGTGTGGTCCGAACACATCTGTTAATGAGTTCATGTAGTCCCTTTATAGCCTTATTGTCGCACAGTAATTTCATGCATGTTTCTAGGAACGTCGTGAGCATAGATTGGTCCATTTCTAGCTCTGGTCTATCTTTGCTACCTGAAGTGGAGGCATCAACAAAGCTCTTCTTAGCTTCAATGAAGGTTTCCCTAGCGCACTCCAAGTCAAACTCCACTTCTTTCACTAGAGCTTTGCAAACCCAAGTACTATCTTCAAGTTGTTTGCCTTTGTCATCTCCCATCGCGATTCCACTTTGGAGCACAATGTTCACATTTGGATCTTCCTCGCATGGTTCAGACCTCATCATTTATAGGTTTTGAGTTAGGGGAGGTGGTAGCTCTCCCTTGTCGTGTATCCTAGCTATCAGCATAGGACAATCTTCTGTCTCATGATCAAACAAAGTACAATACAAACATGATATACATGTTATGTTCATATAATTGCGGGCATAATGTTCTAGCCCTCCGCAATTGTATCATATTAGTTGTCCACGACCTCTTCTGAGTCCTCCTTAGCCTTGGCCTCATCCGCACCCATGAAATCTAGTTTGCGCCATTCCTACATTTTGGTCTAGGTGCCTAGATTTGGCCTGAACTATGTAGGTGGGAGTTCCATCCATCATCAACTCATAGCTCCTACAAGTGTGCTCATCGTGTCCCACTAACCTACAAAAAGTACAGATCAGTTGCAAATTTTGCGTGTACTTATTTAACAAATGGCAGTTGTCTCTAGCATGCTTTCCCCATATTTTACAAATCCTACACCAAAAAGCAAGCACCGCACTAGGTCCTGCTTGTGCTTCTAGCCTTAACAGCATTGGTCCTTCTCTCGCAAGGTAATTTTTGAACACTGAGTAGTGGTCCTTATCATGACCGTAACCCTTGCATTTTACACACCACACTTTTTCGTGCACTTCTGGTCAAGCTGTCTTGTCCTGTTTCAGACTCTCCATCTCAAGGCATAAGTTTTTCAACCGCACGTAGATCTACCAAGCTCCCAAGTTAGGATCCTGCATCAGGGTCTCATGCAGCCTCATCAAGATCTCTAAGGCCTCTACTTGAGTCGTTAGCTTCTACTGCGATAGCGCACTCCTTAAATGTGGCGTTAGTGATGTTACAAACCATTCACAATGTTGTCCATTCGTCAGATTCATATTAGTTTCATGAATCATACACTTCAACCTCTAATCCAACTCCCAAAGAGTTTCGCCTAGTAGCATCGTGATTTCTTTGAACCCAATGATTGACTGTGCTTCAGAATTCGGCCTGCTAAATTCTCTATTTAGCACTGCTTGGATACCCGTGATTCCCACATTTGGATTATCATTGGAGTGCTTAATATACCATGTCAGCACATGGTCTTGCAGGGTGCTAACCAGTGTCGCTTTCTTTATATTGTCATCTGCAACTCCCTGTGCTTCCCATACGGCTTTTATTACGAACCAAAATTGGTTTGGATCTTCATTTCCCACTCCCTTGAACACAGGAAACTTTATCGTGCTTGCCATATTGACTAGCAGTGGTAGCGGAGGTGGTATGGGTGAAAATGGAGGTGAACACAATGAAGCTAGTGGTGGTGTGGGTGGGGTTGGTATTCGCAAAATTGTTCTCCTTATCAGATGGATCGCACTTTGTGGTGAGACCTTCGCGAGTTCTTCCTCGTCCCTCACAGAGGTGAAATCAAGGGGCTAGTTTCTTGTCCCTTATTTCCTTCATTCCTGTAAGTTTTTCCACTTTGCATAGCCCCGAACATCAAGATAATTGCATAACCCTCTTTTCAAACAATAAAATTTTAATCCAAGTATTCAGATACTTTACGTACTTGCCTCGTGGTCCCTTGAGAAAGTGTCACTCTATCTCACTGTAGCTAACTAAAGTGTCTACCGTGAACGGAGTAATGAATCCTCCTATAATCCGATCGAGCCAGTGATCAACATCGTGCGCAATATAATCCTCTGATGCTTCTAATATGCGCACCAACTCCGGGGTCAACACAATAGGACCATCGAGATTGCACCTTCCTTGGCTATCTTCTAGCTATGTGATCCACTTGTATAACTTATCAGGGAAAGATTCAAAAAATATCTCGTGGATTTTTGTGTACAGGTAGCAGTCTAACCACTCTTCTTTTGTCAGTTGCGGATTCCTTTTCTCCTACACCACGAACTCGTGAATCCTCCTGTCCAACCAACCTTCAATTTCCTTCTTAGTTGGATTCCAATGATACAACATCAGACATCTCTATGCAGATTCTGGTCCTAACAACAGAACCATTTGTTGGCTTGATGGGCCCTGACCCAGGATCGGAGTTAATTAGCCAAACAAATCTCTACACTATTGGCCCTTTAGGCATCATCCCACGGTGTGCGGACTGAAGTCTCACCTAAAGTAGTATGGGGGGGTGCTGGAACCAAGTTTCCGCGCCCTAGAGATGTCTGAGGGGTCGATTTTTGGAAATAATATTGAGAGCGGGGGTGAATCAGTATTATCAAGTCAATTATTTTCTTTTTAAAACCAGATCATATACGCTACTTCAGTTAGATAAAACCGTGTATATACGCAACTACAGAGAAGGAAACCCCCGTATACAATGCAGAATTATAATTTAATTTGTCTTAGAGATGTTGATCATTAATCTATGTATTAGAATCAAATAAAAAGTAACCAGAAATAGTAAAACAGATCTGAAGACAATCACACACAAGAACACAAGATATAAGGTGGAAACCCAATGTGGGTGAAAACCACCTATTGCAATTCATCTCTATCTTCTTTTAATTAGAAACTTCTTTTTACAATGTACTAGTGCAGTCCTTTACTAGTACACAGGCTGCAACCTCCAGAGAGCTACAACCCTCTCTCATTCTCCAGCTTCTCCTGGAAGGGAGCTACAACCCCCTTAGCTCTTGCACTAGCCAAGATACTAGTACGTAGGTGCTGGCCTATTGAAGGTTACAACCTTCTCTTTCTTCCAAGGACCACATTTCATAAATTTTCAGACTGGATCAATGAACATCAATCAATCATCAAGAATTTATGCATCAAACAATCTCCTCTTCACCAATTAGAACTGAATCAAGTAGACACTTCTCTGACAGCTGTATCCAGAACACAGTAACAGTAATCACACACCAAATTCTGAACCTAGAACACTACACCAACAAACAGAAGCATCTAGAACACAATTCAAGAGATGTAAGCTACTTAAATAACCAGAAACCTGCGTGCATACGCTTCTGTGTTTGGACCAACCTGCGTATACGTTGTTTTTACTCACAGAACCAGCATGTATATGTGCCTTCACTTCACTGAACCTGCGTATAGATCTATAACAGATAATTTCAAATATTTAGATCCAGATTTATAGATCAAGCATGCACCACATATAACGGATCAAAATCATACAAAGATACAATTATTCAAGCCTTAAGATTATGACCCATCAATGGAACTTATCCTTCTCTTTGTGCTCAGGTTCCTCCTTCATTCAGATCCAGATCTGCAGCATAACCCAATAACCAATATTCCAGATCTAGCCCTTTATCATATATTCAATTAATTCCAATGATCCTTTGCCAAATGATCTCCTTCCTCTTTTATAGTCTTAGGACTTTCACAATACCATGGTCCAAAACCATAATAAAACAATACCATGGACCCAATACTTGGGATCAACACTTCTAACGAGATACCATGGTCCAAAACCATAGGTTTAAATACCAAGGACTAAATACCGCAGACCAAAAGTAAGTTCTCCAACATATACGTGTTTTTCCTTGCGTGAAAGTGCGTGTATACGTATACGCGCCTTTGTAACGCCTAACCCACGTGTATACGCACATTCGTCTAGGTGAACCTGCGTATATATCTTTTTCCTTCATTCTGAGAGCCTGTACTAAGATCTGTCACCAAAGTGAGTTTCCATCAAGGACAACACCTGTGCCATAGCTCTAAATTAGTGCCACAATGCCAACAATCTCCCCCTTTGGACTTGATGGAAACCCCAAGATCCTCAAAGTCATTCTTCCCCTTTGTCATCAAGGGCAAAGGGTTGTGCTCCCCCTGAGTACATGCTAAAATCTTTGGCCTGCTGTGTTGACCATGCTCCCCCTGACTGTAGGCAAGATCTGCAAAAAGATGTTCTTAAAGAAGAACCATGACTTATACATCATAAAAGACCTTCCTATCACCAAAAGACTCAATACATACATCCATCACCCAATGAAGTGGGGATCATCAACCCAACCAAGTGGGGATACATCAAAAATTTACATATGTCAACCAAGTACATTACATCTTCATCCCAGGCATAGTTGGGAAACCAAAATAGGCCGTTACATGACCTTGACACCATAAAAGAGATACATGACATAGAGACGAAATATCTAGAGAAAGACTTATGAAAGTCACCAATAACTGATATCAGCAGCATCTGTCAATCACCATTCAGATCAGCAACCATGTTTTCCTTCTGTTCTCCCTCTGCATTTGTTCTACCTGAAACTAACAACAGTTGTGAACTTGAACCAAAAGCTTCTAAGATAATGCCAACAATGCATCATTAGAAGATTATCTGCTCCCCCTGAACCTATGCCAGGTGGTCTCTGTCAGACCCATATCAGACTATCTTCAACCAGAGCTTGTCCCTATTGATATCCATCAAGCCTCCATATACGCGAATGTCTCTGCATAAACTAGTGTATGTACGTGGATCCTCCTCAGGCAACTCGCGTACACCCATTTTTCTCTGAAACAGACAAGTTTTAACAGCAAGATGATGCATCAACTACTCCCAGCTTCTGTCTGAGGTATTCAAAAGTTTCCCTGGGCAGTGGTTTGGTGAGTATATCAGCAACTTGTTCCTTAGAGGGAACATACTCCAGCTTGACCTTTTGTTCCAGCACTTGTTCCCGGAGAAAATGATATTTGATAGGTATGTTCTTGGTCTTTGAATGCATGACTGGGTTCTTTGAAATGCTGATTACACTTGTATTATCACATAAGATGGAGATAGGTGGTGTACAAGTGATTTGAAAATCCTGCAAGGTTTGCATCATCCAAAGGAGTTGAGTGCAGCAAGATGCAGCAGCCACATATTCCGCTTCAGCTGTAGATAAAGCAATCGAACTCTATTTCTTGCTGAACCAAGATACTAATCTGGAACCCATAAAGAATGCACCACCACTTATGCTCTTTCTATCATCCACGCTTCCAACCCAATCTGCATCTGTATAAGCATGAAGAGTGAGATCTGTATCTCTAGGATACCATAAGCCATAGTTTTGAGTTCCTTGAAGATACTTGAAAATTCTCTTCACTTCCTGAAGATGAGTTTCCTTTGGATTTGCCTAAAATCTTCCAACCATTCCCACTGCATGCATCATGTCTGGTCGGGTACCTGTCAGATAAAGCAGACTTCCAATCATGGATATATAGGTTGGTTGATGCACTGCTGCTGATTCATCATTTGCAGTGAGGCTGCATCCTGTAACCATAGCTGTACATATTGGTTTTGCATCTTCCATGCCATATTTCTTCAAGATCTGCTTGAGATACCTGGTTTGACACAAAAAGATACCACCTTCATTTTGTTGGATTTGTAATCCAAGAAAATATGTTAGTTCTCCAAGCAAGGACATTTCGAATTCTTTTTGCATCACCAAGGCAAAGCTTTGACTCATAACTTCTTCATTACTACCAAAGATGATATCATCAACATACACAACAAGTATTAGCAATTTGTTATTTTCAATTTTTATATAAAGATTGCTATCTGCTGATCCTTTTGAGAAACCTTGTTGATGAAGATATTTTTCCAGATGATAATACCAAGCCCTTGGAGCCTGTTTAAGACCATAGAGAGCCTTCTTTAGTCTGCATACAAGATTTGGATCATTCCCAAGAATGAAACCGTCTGGTTGCTCAATGTACACTTCTTCTTCTAAGTCTCCATTCAAAAAGGCTAATTTCATGTCCATTTGAAATACTTTGAACTTCTGAAAGCTAGAGAGAGAAAGGAACATTCTGATGGCCTCAAGTCTAGCAATGGGAGCAAAAGTTTCTTCAAAGTCTATTCCTTCTTGTTGAGCATACCCTTTACAAACAAGTCTGGCCTTGTTTCTAATCACTTCCCCATTTTCATTCAACTTGTTTTTGAAGATCCATTTTGTCCCTATGACATTCTTATCTTTTGGTCTAGGAACCAACTCCCAAGTGTTATTCCTTTCGATCTGCTCAAGTTCTTCATCGATTGCCTTGACCCAGCATTCATCTTTGCATGCCTCTTTTACATTTTTTTGGTTCAGTGGAGGAGAGCAAAGCCAAATAGCTTGAGGCTTCTGCAATTGTTCTTCTTCTTTGTATACCTGCCTCTTTTTGCCCCAAAATTTAAGATTCTAGATGATTCTTCTGAATGTACCTGGATGGAGTCTTATCTTCTATCCTTATCTATTCTTATGGTGCCTCTTGAGCTTCTTCTTCATCATAAGTCTGATTTGATGTTGAAGGATAGTCCTCATCATCTTCGAAATATTCAGATCTTACCTGCCTAGGAGTGTTCTCTTCTTCATCAATTACTACATCAATACTTTCAACAATTTTTCCAAGCCTTTTATTGTAACACTTGTAAGCTTTTCTATGAGGAGAGTAACCAAGGAGAATGCCTTCATCTGCTCTAGGTTCAAACTTGCCAAGATTCTAATCAGTATTTTTGATATAGCATTTGCTTCCGAAATTTTTGAAATATTTTACTGAAGGAGTCTCACCATACCAGAGCTCATGTGGAGTTTGAGTGCTGTTCACCCGGACATTTGTTTTGTTGAGAATAACAACTGCATCAAATGCGGCTTCACCCCAGAAGGTTGCAGGAGTTCCAGACTCATCAAGCATAGCACGAGCCATTTTTTGAACCGTTCTGTTCATCCTTTCTACTACTCCATTTTGTTGAGGAGTCCTAGCTAAAGAGAATTCCCTTCTTATTCCATGTTCTTCACAAAAATTGAAAAATTCATTCGAGGTAAATTCTCCTCCTCGATCAGACCTGAGGCATTTGATTTTGTGATCTGATTCGTTCTCCACCAAGGCTTTGAATGATTTTAACTTTTCAAAGGCTTTGTCTTTGTGCTTCATAAGTCCTATCCAACACATCCTGGAATAGTCATCAATGAATAATATAAAGTATTCTTCTCCTCGAGGTGATATTTTCCTAGATGGACCACATACATCAATATGGACAAGTTCAAGTGGCCTACTGGTTGATCCTTCCTTCTCAGGGAAGTTAGTTCTGGTTTGCTTACCAAACTGACATGATTTGCATATTGTATTCTCTGGAATTCTGATGTCTGGAAGACCATGAACTGCCTGGTATTTGCATGCTTTCCTTATCTGTGAGAAACTAAGATGCCCCAATCTTCTGTGCCATAGCCAGTGTTCATCGTTCTTGCTCAGATAGCAATGATGTTGTCCTTCTCTGAATATGTATAAATTATTTGGAGTCCTTACGCCTTTGATCACTGTTTTTCATGTATCAAGATCACGAACACTACATCCATTTGATTGAAATATTACCTCAGTTCCTTGATCACACATCTAGATGAAACTTAATATATTATGCTTTAAGCCATCAACATACATGGCATTTCCAGCTTTGACCCTTTCTTTCAACTAAACAGAACCTTTACCTTTTATGAGAGCAGGGGTGTCATTTCCAAAAGAGACCTTCTTCTCCTTCTCTAAGGCACTATATGACTGAAGTTTTTCTTTATCACCTATCATATGTTTCGAACATCCACTGTCGATGTACCATTGATTTTCTTGCCCTTCCGCATATAAGGCTATACCACATCTTTCTGGTTGTGGTTCTTTTATTCTCCATGATTTGGCACTTGAGGCTTGCTCCTTCTGACTTGTCTGCCGAAACCTGCTCCTGCATTCAGAATCATCATGACCGAAATTGTCACAAATGTAACATTCTATTTCATTTTCAGGAGTAGAGAAGTTGTTGTCGGTCCTTTTCATGATCCCAGTCATACTCCTCTGTTTACGAGCTTCTCTAGTCATGATTGTCTTATAGGCAACACATTGAGTTGCTTTGTGACCAAAGTTATGACAAGAAAAGCATTGGCCATTGAAGAAACTCCTGTGATTATCAAATCTACTAGCCAAATGATTGTAGTTCCTATTGACATCCATTCTTGAGGAAAATTGAGAAGGTTTTACCTGTGGCTGGTTGTAGCTTCTGCTTGTCCTTAAAGTAGATTTCCTCCGATTTACTTGGTAGTCTTTGTTCATTCTTGAGGTAAATTGTCCCTGATTTACTTGGTGATTTCCATTGGGTCTTTGTTCACTTCTCCTTGCAACATCAAGTTAACTTTTTGAGGTAGATGGTTTCTGCACTTGAGTTGTTTCTTCATTATATCCCAGACCTGTCTTGATTAATGGAGAGTGCTGCACTTTGATAATCTCATCTAAAGTTTCGGATCCTTTAACAAATCTAAGATTAAGAGCTTTTGTTTTCTCAATCTCTTTTCTCAGTCCCACAATTTCACATTCTAACTTTTCATGATGTTTTTCCTTTTCAGCAAGTTGGAATTGTAGAGTATCTATGATCACATTCTTCTCTTCTAAACAAATTTTGAGTCTAGAAATCTCTTCATAAAGACTTTATTCATCTATAACATCCACAAAATCATCATCTTCAAAAGCCATTAAAAGTTTATATTTATTACCTTGTTCATTTTCGTCACTATTTGAAAGTCCATCACTATCTTCATGAGTGTAATAGCTTTTCTTATTTACATTCTGTTTCTTGTTCCATCTAACAAGTTCCTTAATCTTATCCTTATGAGGACATTTGGCAGCATAGCGACTGACTCTTCCACAAGCAAAGCATTTGAAAGGTAACTTACCTCTGAATCTTCCAGCACCCCATTGAAGGTTCTTGACAAAATTTGATTCTTCCTCTTCTTCCAACATGTGTCCTGACTCATAGTAATCTCCTTTTCCTGAAGCCTTGAAAGCAGCTTCTCTCTTGTCTGATGGTCCTCCTTTCCTCATTTCATAAGCAGTCAGAATTTTGTGCAGCTGTGACATGGTAAGGTTTCGTAGATTCTCTTTTTCTTCTATTTCAGAAACTTTAGATTCAAACTTAGGGGACAAAGATCTTAGAACCTTTTCAACCACAACAGCCTCTTTTATTACTTCATGAAAGTTTTTCATACAATTAACAATCTCATCTACACGAAGGAAATAGTTAGCCACACTTTCATCATTGTGCATTCTGAGATTTTCATACTGAGTTCTAAGGGTTTGAAATTTTGCTCGTTTTACCTGTTCATCTCCTTCATAGCTCAAAACAATATTGTCCCATATTTCTTTTGCAGATTTATACTACATAACCTTGACGAATTCTGATTGAGATAGACATCCTAATAGAGTATTGACAGCCTTTGTATTTGCTTCATATTACTTCTTACCAGCCAGATCTGTAGGAGTTGTGGATGGAAAAGTATACCCTATATCTATGATATCCCATACTTCTGTACCAAGAGATTGAAGATAGGTTGTAACTCTTACCTTCCAATAGACGAAGTTGGTCCCATCAAAAATTGGTGGCGTGATAGATGCTTCTCTCTCGTAGTTTCTCATGATGATGGATCTTCCTTCAAGCGATCAAGCTTCTTCAGAAGGACCTGCTCTGATACCAATTGTTAGAAATAATACTGAGAGGGGGGGTGAATCAGTATTATCAAGTCAATTATTTTCTTTTTAAAACCAGATCATATACGCTACTTCAGTTAGATAAAACCACGTATATACGCAACTACAGAGAAGGAAACCCCCGTATACAATGCAGAATTATAATTTAATTTGTCTTACATATGTTGATCATTAATATGTGTATCAGAATCAAATAAACAGTAACCAGAAACAGTAAAACAGAGCTGAAGACAATCACACACAAGAACACAAGATATAAGGTGGAAACCCAATGTGGGTGAAAACCACCTGCTACAATTTGTCTCTATCTTCTTTTAATTAGAAACTTCTTTTTACAATGTATTGTTGCAGTCCTTTACTAGTACACAGGCTGCAACCTGCTGAGAGCTACAACCCTCTCTCGTTCTCCAGCTTCTCTTGGAAGGGAGATACAACCCCCTTAGCTCTTGCACTAGCCAAGATACTAGTACATAGGTGTTGGCCTACTGAAGGCTACAACCTTCTCTTTCTTCCAAGGACCATGTTTCATAAATTTTCAGACTGGATCCATGAACATCAATCAATCATCAAGAATTTCTGCATCAAACAATCTCCTTTTCACCAATTAGAACTGAATCAAGTAGACACTTCTCTTACAGTTGTACCCAGAACACAGTAACAGTAATCACACACCAAATTTTGAACCCAGAACACTGCACCAACAAACAAAAGCAGCTAGAACACAACTCAAGAGATGTACGCTACTTCAATAACTAGAAACTTGCATGCATATGCTTTTGTGTTTGGACCAACCTGCGTATACGTTGTTTTTACTCATAGAACCGATGTGTATACGTGCCTTCACTTCACTGAACCTGCATACAGATCTATAAAGGATAATTTCAAATATTCACATCCAGATTTATAGATCAAGCATGCGCCACATATAATGGATCAAAATCATACAAAGATACAATTATTCAAGCCTTAAGATTATGACCCATCAATCGAACTTATCCTTCTCTTTGCGCTCAGGTTCCTCCTTCATTCAGATCCAGATCTGCAGCATAACCCAATAACCAATATTCCAGATCTATCCCTTTATCAGATATTCAATTAATTCCAATGATCCTTTCCCAAATGATCTCCTTCCTGTTTTATAGTCTTAGGCCTTTCACAATACCACGGTCCAAAACCATAATAAAACAATACCATGGACCCAATACTTGGGATCAACACTTTTGACGAGATACCATGGTCCAAAACCATAGGTTGAAATACCAAGGACTAAATACCATGGACCAAAAGTAAGTTCTCCAACATATACGGGCTTTTCCTTGCATGAAAGTGCGTGTATACGCATACGCACCTTTGTAACGTCTAACCCGCATGTATACGCGCGTTCGTCTAGGTGAACCTGCGTATATATCTTTTTCCTTCATTCTGAGAGCCTGTATTGAGATCTGTCACCAAAGTCAGTTGCCATCAAGGACAACACCTGTGCCATAGCTCTAAATCAGTGCCACAATTCCAACATCAATTTCGTCCAACTGTGCCTACTTTCATGCAGGTCACTTCACGCACTTCCCTAACCTATGAGACCTTTGCGATTTGTTAGGATCGCCTTTCACACAACCCTAACTAAGGGCTGAGATGCTTTCGCACTACTAGGGTAGCAATCTGCGCTATTTCCCCAATTTACACTGTGTATCTTACTTATCTTCTTACAATTGTTAGTTATCTTCACCTAAACAGATATCTTATCTCAAATTTACTTAATCAACACAATCATATATGTTCGTGCATCATGTAAATAGTAGAAAGGTAACTTATACCCAATACATTCAATGTAGAAAACAGTAAATGAATACACATGAATGGTAAAAAACTTCTCTTTATTAATGCTTCAACGGTTATAGACTCAATCTTCCCTACGCACTTAGCTTCAGGGGTCCGCGCACTTAGCTGTAGAGCCTTCTCCTACTCTATAACCCACAGAATTGACTCTAAAATTAGATATTTATCTATCCTTCTATTCCGTCATTAGATCCTATTGACTGATTTACAACTTAGAGCCTCACTCTATTTATACAATCCCATGGTCCACGGACCATGGGTAGATCTCTAAAGCTGACATTACATTACAAAATTGAGGGCAGATGACCCTATGACTCATTTACAGCTTCGCACTCCGCACCCACCAAATGCGGAGTCTTTACATTGGATTTACACTCTTTAGCCAAAATCTAGGCTTTTAGCCCCAAAACTTCCCTTGGGGGATCCCGTGCCCAATAAGAAGCGACTCTCACCGTCAGAATAATTGATACACGGTGTGGATGATGGATGCATATGAAAGGTGCAAAATACAATAGATGAGAGGATGCAACTTACCTAACTTCATGACTGAAATAAAGACACACAAATCAATGGGATATGCTATGAGTGAAATTTCTTAAGGTAGATTGCATGGGGAGAATTAAGAAGGAAATGGCCCTCAGAATCCTCTAAAGAAGATGCCCCTTTGCCTAAGTGCAAGGGTAATCATGGGTAGACATGTCTTTCATGATGTCCCCATAGGAGTGGAAGATGGGTGGATGGGAGGAAGACTAACTACATGATGCGACAGCTGTACCTAAGAAAGGAGGCTCAGATGCACATCATCTAGAATGGCATATGATGAGCTAGTATATGGAAGATCTACGGATGTTGGGACCTAGGATTCTTTTGAAAGAGGTTCGATAGGAGCACACGTAGAAACCTCAGAAAGGTTTTCTTGCAAGGAAATCAAGGATGATGATAGGTAAATTATATGGCCCATGGAGTCTATCATCTCGACATCAAGGGAAGGGATCATGATGGTGGGACTAGAGTCCCCCTGTTCTAGTTTACTAGTTGTACCAGAATCCACGGGTAGAGGATTAGGTGATCTATTCGCGAAGCGTCTCAAGGAAATCGTGAAATTCTTTAAGAGGAGGGAGACAATGGGAATATTGACCATGATAATCATACAAGGCACAAATTTCATTTGTCCATAACGCTATGGGTTTGTTGGCTGGACCCGGTAAGGTAACTTGGACCCTAGGTATATTTGACTCAGGGAATGTTTCATGAACCAAAGGTTTGAGATGAGGGAGTTGAGGACAATTACTGGTGGCATGCCCAACAACTTTACACAAAGTGCACAGAGATGATGGATTTGGGGCTTCAGGGGATGGAGGAGCTTGGTGAGCCTTGTCCTTAGGCTCTTTCCTCTTGGCTTTCCCCCCCTATCCAAATGCTTTCACAATAAGAGTGGTTTCTCGCTGAGGTTGTGATGGAACTAGAGCAGCAGAAGGGACCGCAGGGACTGGTTCAAATGGGGTCAAAGCATGATAAGGTCTTAGCTGACCAAGCAGATGCTTGTAGGGGGATCAATGTACCATACTTGGATCCCCAAAGTCATATTATGGAGGA
Organism: Pinus tabuliformis; assembly: GCA_031772625.1. NCBI lineage: Eukaryota > Viridiplantae > Streptophyta > Pinopsida > Pinales > Pinaceae > Pinus > Pinus tabuliformis. Next base: position 1,433,535,142 of record CM062816.1, read on the forward strand.
CCAATGAAGCCATGACAGGGACAAAAAAGATTATCAGAGGAGGAAATAAGAAAGGTATCTAGCCTGTAGGTCAATGTCCTGGTGGAACAGCTCCTGGATGTTTGAGACTAGGAGGAACAGTTCCTCGTGGGAACATAGGAGAGGCACCCACAAACGGAGGAGGTCTTGGGGGTTTGGATCTAGATGGCTCAGCTGATAGGGTAACAACGAGATGTTGTGGAGTTGGTTGTTGATCAGATGTACCAGAGGGCTTATGAGTAGCTCGTGACACTTGTAACATGCAAACACTCAAAGAACTAGGCTCAGAGATGAGAGGGGGAGGATAGAAGAAAGCACCTAATAATGAGGAGTCTTTGTAGACTCCGGGTGAGACATAGGTGAGAGGGGTAAAGCATTTCTTGTCAGACATTGATGAGAGAATGGACTCATGGGAGGTCAAGGATGGAAACTCGTAGTATGTCAGTTGATCGATGGTGACAATCTTCCCTTCATGGGGGAGGCACATCTTGCAGAAAACTGCAGATGTGATAGATTACATGGCATATGTGTAACTACGACCCAAAATAATGTTGTAATCTAGAGGGGTATCAATAACCTCAATGTCTACATGAACAGTCTTGCAGGAAAGAGTCATGGGACAATTGCAATACATGCCAAGAGGCTGGGAGGTATGACCATCCCAAGCACACAAAGTGATGGTGGATGGGAACAATTGAAGTGAATTAAGTTATTTCCAAATGGCAGCAGACATCACACAGGTGGATGCACCTTTGTCAATGATGCATTGGTAGATGATGGCATTATGGACTCAGACTAGTGTCCGGAAAGAAACAGATGAAGGTAATGTGGGATGTTCTGATGTAGCAACTGGGAAGACAAAGAAATGATTGTCGGAATGATATATCTTGTCCAAAGCAGTTAGTAGAGCCTTATTTTGAGATGGGCATGACTAGAGTACCTCTAGTGTCGACATGGTTGCAGGTGATTTTGCCAAGTCATCTACTATACTATATGTATGGGCAACTTGGTTAAAAGTTGTATTACAGCATAATGGACCCTTGTGGATCTTGGGAATTGCCTAAAATTTAGGATGAGGGATGTGTAATGGGAAATTTGGTGTCATAAGAGGCTCACTAGATGTTTTATTTTTGGAGTCAGTGGTGGACGAAGTCGATGGCTTATCATATTGACGGACCGAGTTTGTATTTTGATATCGGAGGTATTAACCTCATCAGAATTTATCATGAGGATCTAGTAGTCACCAGGACCATAAGGTTGGGGGGGATGGACTGCTTGACCAGTAAAAAATCCCTATTGATGGAAAGGATTTGTAAGAACTATCAATTGAGATGGTGCAGGATTATGAGGCAATTGTTGGATGGGTGGTTGACCTCTAGAAGCTTCTTGAGCTTCCCACATTTGTCGCATATGGAGTAAGAGAGGACACTCGTGTGTATAATCACCATGGACACCATAAAATGCACAAGGCTTGTTCTGCTTAGGCTGACTACCCTGTTGCTGGTTGTTGGTGTTAGGCTAGTTTCCCTGGGGCTCACTACGTTGATTACCTTGATTACCCTAGTTACACTTGTTACCTTTCCCTTTATTCTTTTTCTTCGAATTTTGCAGAATGGTCGCACTCTGTTGTATAAACACTTGACCTTGAGGGGGCAGTGGCTTCTGGGGCTGAGGGTGCATGGAAGGCTGTGGTGCTAATGCTTGAGGGGATGGATCACCCGATTGTGCATAGGGATAAGATGGTGGTGGAGAAACAATTTGGTACATAGGTTGAGCATTGGCTGACACTAAAAACATGTTTCTAGTAGGAGGGGCATAAGTGTTGGAGGAACTAGTGCCCCCTGTGGATAGCCATAACTTTTTTGAGTACAAGATGAAGGATCTGAAATAGATCCAATGATATCATCGGCAGCGTGAGATGCCCCTAGTGCATTGGCACCTCCAGGATGGGGGAGGTCTAGAATGATGGTATAGACATAATTGGATTTCTCATAAATCGAGTCATATCTCAGAGTGTTTTGGAGAACTTCTTCCTCTGTTTAATTGAGGAAAGTGAGATGCAACATCTTTGGAAATGGGTGCTAAAAGGCTCCTAAGAAAATAATAGAGGTAGACATGGTCTTCGAAGGGCGGGATACAATATGTGATCCTCCTTCTACGCCATTCCTAAAAATGATCAGAAAGATGAGTGGCAGAGGATCGACGGAATGCTGTCAAGAGCTCCGTACCAGTGTTGTATCGGAGAGGTAACTAAACATATGAGAGGAACGCTTTAGCAAGGGTCATGAAAATGAAACGAGAGGTAGCGAGATGGTCTACATACCACTTTGCATCATCTCCAGTGAGCCTGCATTGGAACAACCAAAGACGAATGGAGTCATTGGTGATGGAATTGGATGAACACCACATATGGAAAGAGTGGACGTGATTGGTAGGATCCTGTCTAGAATTACCATCAAACATGGGAATGTCTAAGGGAAGCTTAGTCAGCATAGCTGGCCAACCAGTATTGTAGTCCACAGCATCATTTATCAACTAACTAAAATCTGTGAGGCTTAACCCAGCCATAAAAGGTAGCATGGGAGTCGCTGAAATAGTTCCTTAGACAATTCTACTAGATGTGATCACTGGGGTAGAACTGGAGCCAGCACCAGGCTGGGTTCCTACATTAGCAATGGGTCCAGTCATGGTGATGATATACGGGGAAGGAGGCTCGAAATCAGAGGAACCAGAAGAGGAGTCGATATGGGGAATCGGGAGACTATGAACTCAAACCCTATGCGGAGGAGTAATATACCCAAGCAGCAAATGGGGATGAAAGCCTAAGAGTCTCCATGATAAACGTCTTGGTAGTGCAATGGTGGTAAGACACAAGTGACACAAAAATGGTGAAGGGAGATCAACAAGATGTTTTTCTCTCTGTGCGGGGAGATAAATTAATTATGTTAAATCTTGGATTGGCATTGTAAACCAAATACCCTTTGCTTAAGGTGTGATTGTGTGTGCAAGTGTGTTTACTAATTAAGCCTAGATTGTGTTTGAAAAAAAGAAAAAATATTGCTGAAGATAAACTAAAATTGAAAACAGAAAATGAACAGAAAATAAATTAATTAAACCCCACCCAAACTGGGTTTGAAAACATTATCTTTTTTGGTGGAAAAATCAAATAAAAAGACACTAAAAAGGCCAATAGATCTAAGTGTCAGTGTGACTGGGATCAAATGACACTATGCTATTGGAAAGTGGTGCAACAATAGCAAAATGCCAGAGAGGAAAATCACTACAAAAATATAGGGAGATGGGTGTGAAACTTTGGGAAACCAATGGGACCCTAAGGCAAATGACCAAAGAAGGTTGAAGATGAAACTTTGGATGGAAACAACCTATCTTTGAAGATTTGAAATATAAGGGTACAAATCTGGAAAATATGGCTAAAAGCACTGCAGAAACTCAAACTTCTTACTCAGCGAAACTCCTCCTATAAAGGTGGAAGCATACTAGAAGCCCTAAGGGGATCAATTCCACTTCGACGTGAAAAATAGAGTAGATCAAGGCCTAAGTGGGCTAGGAAAATGGTCAACCAACCTAGAAAACAACTCTTGGAAAAACCTAGAAACTGATTTAAAAAAATCCCAGAAACCCTAAAAATTGGAGGTACTGACCTGATTCGTGGGAGATCACAATTTTTGGGCTAGAAGATGAATTTTGGACCTCCAGATCATAATTTTTGGGTTGAAAGGTATGATTTATGCTCCTTGATTCCTGGTGGGCAAGTCTCGGAAAAATTTGTCGTCTCTGTTGCAGCTGGTTCCTGTGACATGCAGAAAAGACCAGAGAACTTACGGAAGTTAGAAATTTGATAGATCTAGGTTTAGAAAGCTAGTAAACAACATTAAGAGACTGAGAAAATAAGAAACCCTAAGCTAAAAGCTGAAGGTCACCCAAGTTTTTGGATCAGAAGTAAAACCCCAGCGGAGTCGCCAATTTTGTTATAGTGTTTTCTTCTCAAAGGTGTACGAAAAGAAATCACCTAAGACTATGGATGAAAAATAGTCTCAACAATATAAATGGCTTCTGAAAATTATAGATCTCTAGAAAGTGATAGAAACAAAACCTACCAAAGCCCTGATTTATGCCAGAATCATAGTTAAACAACAAAACGAAATAGTGATAAATGAAAGTAACTCAAATAATCGAATGGAAACCAATATATAAAGAATATATTTTATTAAACAACACCTGTGAAGGGAACAAATAAATGTTACCAGTCCCCCTCTATGGGATGGGTTCTTGGCTATTCTCAAACGCCTTCAGCTTTTATAGAGTCTCTCTCCTCTATAATGTGTAAACCCAGCAAATAAAATGTTTGAGCTCAATGGGAACTCAAATGGAAAGAAAAATGGTGTGCAACAGTGATAATAATCAGAGTTACTACAGTGAGTGCAACAATGAAAATAATCAAAAGTGAATAATGAATGGAAAACCTTTCTATTTATAACAAAATATTATGTTATCCTCGAATAAAGAGCAATAATAAAATATTATTAACCCCATATTAGAAATAACCACTTGGAATATTTAATTATATTTGGTTAGGAGGGAAAAAGTATTTAAACTTTTATTTAGAAATAATGAAAAAATGAATGATTTATTTATCATCTCAAGAAATATGGTTAACGAATAATAAACAAATAATGATTTATTTAATTATTCCTAAGGGATTTAGTCAAACTTGACAAGGAATAATAATTAGTTAGTGATTAATTAATTATTCCTAGAGAAAAATAAGATAATTAATAATTTATCTATTTATTTCTCATAATTGGGTCAAATGTGACAAGGATTATTAATTAAAAAGTGGTTTAATTAATTATTCCTAGAAGATAATTAAATAAATAATTATTTATTTAATTCTTCTTCATGGGTTTAATTATAAATGACTTAACAAATGTGGTTGATTAAGTAATTTCTCATAGTGAAAGCAATTTTACTATGGTAAAATTGGCCTTACATGGTGTACTTCGATCCACCTAGTAAATTATCGCTAGATGATCAATTTTTTTATTATAACAATGGTCATTGTATTAGTAATTTCAATAGTAGTTGTTGTTATAGAATCAACTTTTACAACAATTTCAGCATTTTCAAGAGTGATGGGTGTTACAAAATTAGTTGTTACAACATTTTCAACATATTTAACATTGACATGTTATGGAATCTTTTGTTACAACATCTGCTATTACAACATCCATTGTTACAACATCTAGTTATCAATCTATTGGTACCTATGTTTGTGCTTCTCAATTTGTTTTCTTGATCCCCCAAGTGTTGTTGTATTATTGGCTGGCAGAAACACCTATTTGGCTGCCCACTTTGAAGCTTTGACAGGCAAGATGAAATGAATTGTTTTTATAACATCCATTGTTACAACATTTACTTCTCAATCCATTGTTACCTATGTTTGTGCTTCTCAATTATTTTTCTTGGTCCCCCAAGTGCCGACTTAGTGTTGGGTGGCAGAAATACCTCTTTGGATGCCCAGTTTCAATCTTTGACAAGCAAGATGAAATGAATTTATACCCCCTAAATTTTCTCCTCAAGGTGTTACATCTCCTTCAAAGCCACAAATTCAGCTACTTTGATAACATATGATCCATAAGCAATAGGCCTATGGCCTATTTATCTCATCAACATGGATCATTGTGAAAATAAATCTCAAAGAAAATAATGATGTCTCTAAAACTCAATGAATTTTTCCAATGAAATTCATTAATCGGTTTTCAATGCAATTCATTTACAAAACCATAACTTTGTCAAGTCGAGCTAAGCCATCCTCTTTTAGTCGAAGCAAGTTAAAGGATCCTACCCATGATCAATTTTTGTAATTCACGTAACCAATGCTCAACCTTCAACTTGTATACAATTGACTAGAACAAACATTCGTTGGGATCAATGCTCTTGATCAACAAAGGGCATAATTGACTATATTTTCGTTAGGTTTCAACTATAATTCCAAATGGATTCCAACGCCATTCAAATTCATCAATAAGAGGTTATTTCACAAGGAATTTCAATTTATTTAGTTGAAAATTTCTACAACATCTAAAACCCATAGGTTCACCAATGAATAGAGGTACATGATACCCAATATGTGAAGCGAACAATGCGAATTCGTTGATTCCAAAGGTTATCTTGATTTTGAATTTGACCCCTTATTACTAGACCTGGTAAACTCTACCTTGAATTTGTTCTCAAACACTTAGGTAAGAGCAAATAATTTGCAATAATCATTTATATGGAAAGTGTTTACCTTGTAGAAGTTGCAATGAACAATTAGCTTACAATTTTACTACAGACTTATAGCAGCCCTTCAGGAAAACCCTAGGTCACCTCTAAGTGACCTTCATTTCTTTCATTTTTATACTAAATTCAAGTTCTTTCATCCTCCCACAAGTCATTGACTTGTTTTTACCTTTAAGACTAAGCCTAGGTTGGAATGATCCCTCTATCTCCTATATATTTTGCAAGTGAGCTTCAAACACAACCATTTCTCCAAGAAGTGACATCGACAAAGGGAAGCTCCCTTTCACCACTTATTGCAACTAGAAAGTCAAAGCTACCAGTTGCAATTGCATTTGTGCCATTCCTGCTGATCACTTTTCTCCACCTTTGGTTGTCTCTAGTCTCATTCCCCATAACCATTTCATCTTCAACACCTTTACTACACCTAGCTACTCAACATTGACCATCCCTTCACTTGAGTGTGGAAATGTAGTGTAGATATAACACAACATGGAGAGGTTTTGTAATTAAGCTCATGTAATAGAAATTAAAATTGATAGTTAAATTCTGCAAGAATTTCTTTTATGATATTTATTAACATTTATTAGAATTGTTGAACATTTTACATCATTGAAACGAAATATTAGTTGTGATCTGAATTGGATCCTTGAAAATTATCAAAGTTTCTATGACTGTTTTAAACTATGTCAGACTCCAAAATATTGTGAATAACGAGCTATCAGGAAGGACCTCTGGACAATGGCTGTTGTAGCCAGCATGAAACAACAAGGATCCTCAGTCAAAGCGCACTGATCGTTGGCCCATGGACACCACACAGTGGCACAAATTAGCAAATAGGGAGTCCAGATCAGAAAAAAGAGGTAATCACACATCGCAGGATAAAAACCTCAAAGAAGGAAAATCCCCTACACCCGGTCATTTGAAAAATAGGAAAAACTATAGGAAAAGTTCTAAAACTGACAGGCGGGTCCCGCACTCCAAAATTAGCTGAATATCGGAGGCATTTCAAGCGGTAAGCGGGTTTGGTAGAGGACCAAGCGATGCCATACGTCGAATGACGCATGTCCGGCAGATGGGAAAGAAAACAGCTCTCGTCGTGGGCTAAGGGTCGAGCAAGTCACTTGTGTGATAAAAGCGATGACCGTAGGATCTGGAGGCCCCAGATCAAATGACGGATATTGCACCCAATGGGAGACCAGATTTGATAGAAGAATAGGCTAAGGCATATGACATTTGGGGTCTGACGAGGCCGATGATCTGGAAGATGAATCATTTTGCGGAATAACCGAAATAATGATTGTTTGAGGAACAACTGGTGCTCAATTCGTAAGGAGACAAGTGGCCACCTCTCTGTGAAATGTTACACAATGGCAATGACACAGAGCGAGGAATTCTAGTGGATAGAGGTAGGTGATTCGAAGGGATGGAAGAGGAAGCAAACAGTCAATGGATGGATTGGCTTTAAGCCATGAACAGATGGAAGAGATAGAGGAGACAGAACAGAGAGTGAAAGCAAGAAGCAGGGAATAGAGAAGTCGAGCTAACCTGCAGAGCTAAGGTAGCATCAAGCAGATAGAATCAAGAAGGCTTGAGAGGTTCAAGGAATTCCTGTGAGGATATCTGTTGGGAATTGAGTACCAATTGGACTCATCCCATTAAGACCAATTGAGGTCGAGACTTGGTAAGGGGGAGTCTGTGTACTCTAGTGGATTGGGGAATCCAAGTGCCAACCTACTAAGCATCATCTGTTAAAGGAGACTGAAATTGAGCTCCTCATTGTAGAAAATCTGCTTAAAGACACAATAAAAAAAGGCCACCAGAAAAAGTTGGACCAGGAGACGTAGCCCAGGAGGATTGGGTGAATTCCTTATTAAGTTGTTGTGTTTTTTGCATTTGCTTATTGTGTTTCTCTTATTGTTTTCCAATTCCTGTGTATTTCGCAATCATATTGATCCGTTGCTTAAAATAACATAGGCAAACAACACATGAGTCTGTAATACCTACATTAATTAAACTGAGATCATTCGTAAGTGATTTTCAGATCAAGTGGTATCAGAGCTATAGGTTGTGAAGGTTAGAAAAGCTTGTGCAAGATTTAGTTGTTGAATGCTAACTATATCAAAGCTCAAATTAGGAGAAGGAGAGTTGGTCGAAACTAATCCTAAGATTGGAAGAGTCTATCCTTAGAAGACAATGTCAGAGGAAGGTTCTGTGGAGCCAGACCCTCAATTTATAGATAGTTTCCTGGCCATAAGGTCCATGGTAGATGAAATGTATAAGGACTTTAGAAAACATAAAGATGAAGAGTCATCAGGCTCTAAACAAGATAAAGGAAAAGAAGAGTATCTCCTCCATGACCACTCAAAAGGCAAGGGGAAAGAAGAAAGCTTTCTCACACCTCCTAATAGCCCTGAACATAAAAAGAAGACATCTTTGATTAAACTAGATGTTAAATTTGATTTACCAATATAAGATGGAGAGTTGAATGCAGAAAAGTTGGACAATTGGATCAGACAAATTGATGTTTATTGTAGAGTGTAGAGTTTCAATTCAGATAAGAGCAAGATTCAGCTGGCCAGCCTATGCCTTGGAGGCACTGCCTTGGTTTGGTCGAAAGGCAGGACCCAAACTGACATGAAGAGACATGTTAAGACTCTTTCTATCTAGAGTGAATTTGTTTCTGCAATCAAAAAGTAGTTCTATCCATTGGCCTACATGTAGCAAGCCATCATGAGCTGGCAAACTCTTCATTAGTTGAAAGGGAAAAGTGTATAAGGTTACACCCAAGAATTTAGGAAGAGAGATTTGATTCTAGGAATCTCATTAGACTCACCTGTGACTCTGTTGAAGTACATCGGTGGTCTACATAGCTACATGAGGCACACTATCCTCATGTTTAATCCCACTAGTATAGATGAGGTATCTGTTCAAGCTACGCATCTAGAAGCTAGAGGAAAGAATGGAAACCCAGAAGTTGGGGGATCATCTCAACCCACTGCAAGAAAGAATAAGGAGAAAAGGAAATAGAAATGGAAAGCAAGGAAGGCCAATACTACACAGAAAAGAAAGTCTTCATGCACTCATTGTAAGAAGGATGCGCATGATGATGAGCACTATTGGATTCTGCATCTGGAGCTAAGACCTAAGAAGTTCAAGGGCAAGAAGAAGAAGACTGTTGCAGCTATTAAGAATGATTTGGGGTTGGACTCAAGAGACGAAACAACCATTGTAGCCATAGGTATAAAAGGTAAGAATTCTAAAGCATCTATTAGTAATTCTACACAATCTACTATTGACGAAGAAAATGAGAGAAAAAAACATGAGATTTTCCATATTCGAGTTATTTCCAAACATCAAAAGATTGATACTTTGTTTGATAGTGGCTCACAAGTAAATTTAATTTCTAAAGCAATTGTAAAGAAGTTGGGATTACTGACTACACCTCAAAATAAACCATACCCATTAGGATGGTTATGTGATAAAGCACAACTACAAGTGACTAGACAATGCAAACTCAAGTTTTCTTTTTGATCAGCGTTTGTAGATGAGGTTGAGTTAGACATAATTCCTTTGTATATATGTGTAATTTTTTTAGGAAGTCCTTACTTATATGAGAGAAAATCTATTTACTATAGAGCTGAGAAGAAGTATCTACTCATTAAAGATGGAATCGAATACTTTGTGCAAGCTCATAAGCTCAAGAATAATTACACTCTCATAAACTCAGGGTAGATGAAACAAATGATAAATTCATGTGAACAATTTTTACTGATGGTTTTAAAGGAAAAGAAACCTGATAAAACCAATGTATTTGGGGGATGTGATGCTAAAGAACAAGCTAATTTAGAAAAAGTTGTTTTAGAGTGTGATATCTTGTTTCAAGAACTTAAAGGTTTGCCACCCAAAAAGGAAATAGTGCATGAAATTAGTTTACAGCAAGATGCTCCATTACCTAACATTGGAATCTACTAGTTGTCCGCTTTAGAGAATGAAAAAATCAAGAAGCAGGTGTAGGAGTTGCTTGAGAAGGGGTTCATTGGACCTAGAACATCGCCATGTGGATCTCCAATCGTTTTGGTGAGAAAGAAAGATGGCTCATGGAGAATGTGCATTGATTACCGAGCACTGAATAAGATAACAATCAAAAATCGTTATCCCCTTCCTCGCATAGATGATCTATCAGATCAATTGAAAGAAGTTGTTTATTTTTCTAAGTTATACTTGCATAGTGGATATCATCAGGTCAGAGTTGCAGAACAAGATGCATGGAAGACTGCTTTCAAAACAAAGCAGGGATTGTATGAGTGGCTAGTTATGCCTTTTGGCTTAACTAATGCTCCTCCTACTTTCATGAGAATAATGAATGTACTCAAACCTTTTCTTGATGATTTTGTTATTGCATATCTGAATGACATTCTGATATTTAGCAAAACATGGGAAGAACATTTAAAGCATGTTGACCAGACACTAGATGTTATGAAAAGAGAAAAACTTTATGTTAAACTCTCAAAATGCAAATTTGGCAAAACATCTTTGAATTGTTTGGGACATATACTAGGGGGTGGTGAATTGAAGATAGATACCTCTAAGGTGACAGTCATTGTAAACTGGCCTAAACCCAAATCTGCTACATGAGTAAGGAGCTCCTTAGGAGTAGCACAATATTGGATAAAGTTCATTTCTAACTTTTCCATAATTGCAACTCCCTTACATGCTTTAATAGGATTGAACAAGGTGTTTCAATGGGGAGGCAAATAGTAGAAAGCCTTCGACACCTTGAAAGAAAAGATTAGTACAGCACCAGTACTAGCATTGCCTGATCTTCAAAGACCCTTGGAGATTCAAACCGATGCCAGTGACTATGCCATGGGAGTAGTGTTGATACAACATGGTAAACCCATATGTTATCATTCTGAGGCATTTAATTCTGCAGTAGTTAACTATCCTACATATGATAAAGAATTGTATGCATTAGTACAAAGTGTGAAAAGTGGAAACATTACTTAATGGGCAAAGAGACAGTAATACATACTGATCGTCAACCACTTTAATATCTACACTCCCAAACTAAGTTGCAGCAATCAAGGCACTATAGATGGATGGGTTTTCCACAACAATTTCATCTAATCATCTGATATAAAAAAGGCATACACAATAAAGTTGTAGATATGTTATCTAGACCCATTATAAATGCATCTACTATACTTAAGCATAATTATGTGTTACATGAGAGCTACATTGAACAATATGCTCAAGATATAGAATTTAAAGATGTATATGCAACTTTAAGTCAAGGCAAATGAGTAGAATAATTGAATTATCATATTAAGGACCGACTCCTATATCATTGTGAGAAGATATGCATTCCATAAACTGAAAGAGTAGAGATAATTCGAGAAGAACACACTTCTCTAATATCAGGTCACTTTGGGGTAAGTAAAACAGTTGCACAGCTACAAAGGTTTTGTTATTGGCCAAAAATGAATGAGACAATTTCTAGATATGTAAGAGGGTGAACTATGTGTGTTAAAAGCAAGCCCAGCAATAGAAAACTAGGCTTGTACACTCCATTAAGAGTTCCTTTTCATCCTTGGGAAATTTTTTCCATGGACTTTGTTGGAGGGCTACCCAAATCTAGGAAAGGTCATGATTATCTATATGTTGTTGTGGATAGGTTTAGCAAAATGTGTATTTTGATACCTTGTAATAAACAAATTACAGCTGAACAAACTACAAAACTATTCTTTCAACATGTATGGGTTGATTTTGGATTACCCACTTCCATTATATCTGATCGAGACACCCGATTTGTGGGAAAGTTTTGGTCAAATCTGTGGGAACTGATGGACACCAAATTGAAGAAAAGCACAACTTTCCATCCACAAACTGATGGCCAGACATAAGTAGTCAATAGGACAGTGATCCAGTTACTCAGGGGATATTGCAGCAAGTATCCTAAGCTTTGGGATGAACATTTGTGTTATGTGCAGCATGCTTACAACCGAGCCAAAAATTCTTCTGCACAGAGATATCCTTTTGAGACCTGTTTTGGTTTCACACCAAGGTCTCCCCTGGATTTTGTCTTTGGTAAGGACACAATAGTTGAGGGACACAGTGATGTGGATAGGGAAACTAGGTTCATCGAACAAATCCAAGAGATCCACTAGGCAGTACAGGAACAGCTGGAAAAGGGCCAGGCCAAATACAATGCAAGGTATGACAAGCATCAGATGGAGCATAGTTTCCAAGTTGGTGATCAAGTCTTGCTGTATATTAGGAAGGATAGGATGCAAGGTGAAGGTAAAAAGCTAAAGCCTATTAGGTATGGACCTTTCAAGATACTTAAGAAAATTGGTGAGAATGCTTTTCACCTTGATCTACCAGCTTACATGCACATCTACTCAGTCGTAAATGCAGATAGCTTGATATTGTTTGAACCTTCACTAATTGAGGATCCCGAAGAGTAGAGTCAATTGCCTTCTATTGATGATCTGCTACCTGAATATCTTAATGAGTTGTAGGAAGACACAGTTTTGGATAGGAAGGTGAGAAGGACATGCAGGGGAGATGTTGAGTGCCTCAGAATTGGGCTTAGGGGTTCAAAGCCAAGCAGCGCAAAATGGATAGAGATTGGACAGGTGACAAAGTTGTATCCTCAATTAGTCGATGCTTGAAAACCAACTTTTGGTGGTCCAAAAGCTTTTTTAGTGCGAAGATCGTGATCTGAATTGGATCCTAGAAAATTATTAGAGTTTCTATGACTGTCTCAAACTATGTCAGACTCAAAAATCTTGTGAATAACGAGCTATCAGGAAGGACCTCTAGACAGTGGCAGTTGTAGCCAGCATGGAACAACAAGGACCCTCAGTCAAAGCACGTTGACCATTGGCCCATGGAGACCGTGCAGTGGCACAAACTAGCAAATAGGGAGTCTAGATCAGAAAACAAAGGGAATTGTGCATCACAGCATAAAAACCTTAGAGAAGGAAAAGCCCTAGCACCTGGTGATGTGAAAAACAGGGAAAACCATGGGAAAAGTGCTAAAACCGACATGCAGGTCCTGCGCTCCAAAACTGGAAGAATATCAGAGGCATTTCGGACGGTAAGCGGGTTTGGCAGAGGACCAAGCGATGACATACATTGAATGATGCGTGTCTAGTGGTTGAGAGAGAAAACCACCCTCGTCATGGGCTAACAGTCGAGCAAGTCACCCGTGCAATAAAAACAATGACCATACGATCTGGAGGCCCCACATCAAACGACAAAGATTGCTCCTGATGGGAGACCGGATTTGATAAAAGAATAGGCTGTGGCATATGAAATTTGGTGTCTGACGTGGCCGATGAGATGGTGGATGAATCATTTCATGGCATAACTGAAATAACGACCATTTGAGGAAGAGCTAGCACTCAGTTCATAAGGAGACAAGTGGCCACCTCCATGTGAAACGTTACACAGTGGTGATGACCCAGAAGCAGGGAATTCCAGCGGACAGAGGCAAGCGATCCAAAGGGATGGAAGAGGAAGTGAATAGTCAAGGGATGGATTGGCTTTAAGCCAGAAACAAACAGAAGAGATAGAGGAGACAAAATAGAGAGTGAAAGAAAGAAGTAGAGAACAGAGAAGTCAAGCTAACTTGCAGAGGTAAGGCAGCATCGAGCAGACAGAATCAAGAAGGCTTGAGAGGTTCAAGCAATCCCTAAGAGGATATCTGTCGAGAACTGAGTACCAAATTGGACTCATCCCATTAAGACCAGTTGAGGTCGAGACTTGGTAAGGGGGAGTCTGTGTACTCTAGTGGCTTGGGGAATCCAAGTGCCACCCTACTAAGCATCATCTATTACAGGAGACTCAAATTTAGCTCCTCATTGTAAAAGCTTTGCTTAAAGACACAATCAAAAAAGGCTATCACAGAAAGCTGGACCAAGAGACATAGCCTAGGAGGATTAGGTGAACTCCTTATTAATTTGTTGTGTTTTTTTGCATTTGCTTGCTGTGTTTCTCTTACTGTTTTCCAATGCCTCTGTATTTTGAAATCTTATCGATCCATTGCTTAAAATAACATAGGCACACGAGCACATGAGTATGTAATACCTATATTAATTAAACTGAGATCATTCGTAAGTGATTTTCAGATCAAGTTGTAACTTATTTGAAATTTTATTATTGTATGTGCACTTTGATATGATGTAATATGATTATTGTTTAATTTCATATGTTGTAATATTAATATATATATATATATATATATATATATATATATATATATATATATATATATATATATATATATATATATATATATATATATATATATATATCTATATATATATATTGATATAATGGGGAAATTAATTGTGACATGAAATAAATAATAAATTTTCCTTCGAAATGTTTTTATTGTTGGACAAGAATCTTCCAGAAGATCTTAATGATCCTCATCACACAGATCCAGGTCATATTGCGTCTAATGTTGAGATGGCATATGATGCTCATGATGACAAAGCTACATATGAAAATGAGGTCAATGACGATACAAATGATGATGATCATGATCATGACCATGATGGTGATGATGATCATGAGGCAGTTGTTGGTAGCAACTAGTGATATTCATGATCATATAGACTACATCATCGATCATTTTTTATATATTTTTATGATGTAGAATTTCATGGCTAATATTATATGTATAATTTTAACGACCTCCTATACCATATTATTGAGTTTTATCTTTTTGACATGTGTCATTTTGACTTAAATCATTTGGACATGACATAGCATGTTGACTTGTATCATTTTGTCTTACATAATTTATCATTTTTATTTATATTATTTGTACATGACGTATCATTTTGACTTATGTAGGTTATCGGTCATGTATCATTTTCACATGTTATTCATCTACTAGTCTCTGTGAATTTCATTTGTTTTAGTTATATATGATGATGATTTTGTCACTATTGACTCATCAATTTTTATATGTTGAGAGTGGTTGATGATTTGGATGCATATTTAGTAATGATGGTTTCGACTTACTACTCATGATGGATGGTGTCAAATTAACTTAAATTATAGATATGTAACTCACTTGTTTTAATTATGGATGATGAACATGTTACAATAACTATCTTGTTATTTTATATATACTCGATGTTGTAGATTCTATTTTGATGGAGACTTAATAAGTATAACGATGTTGTTATTTTGTATGGATGTTTGTTTACCTAAAAACTCTTTATAAATATTATCATATAAAATAATTTAAATGCATTCATATGACTTACTATATAATCATATAACTTGTTTAAGAGAAATGAAATATTTAACTAATTAAATTGAAATAAAACATCTCAATTTAACTGTAGGAAAAACAATAATCATTTTTGGAAGTAGAAAAAGAAGAAACAATGGAAGCCAAATTGGAAGAAAAATTAGAAGGCACAGTAGAAGCAAAATGTGAGGCAAAAATGGAAGCTAAACTAGACGCAAATCATGGTGCTAAACTTGACGCTATTCCCGGTACTAAACTTGGCACTATTACTGCCACTTGGAAGCAAAAAAAGAAGCAACAATGGAAGAAAAATTGGAAGCAAAATTTGAAGATGCACTAGAAGCAAAACAGGAATAAAAATGGAAACCACACTAGAAGAAAAATTGGGAGCCACACTAGTAGCAAAACTAGAAGCAAAATTGGAAGTCACAGTAGAAGAAAAACTGGAAGCAAAATTGGAATCCACACTAGAAGCAAAACTGGATGTAAAAATGGAAGCCAAACTAGAAGAAAAACAAGAAGCAGAATTGGACGTAAAAGTCAAATCCAAACAAGAAGCCAAATTGGAATCCAATTTTGGCATTAATTTCAGTGCTAAAAATTGTGTTATTCCTAGCTCTATTCCCGGCTCTCTTTTTGGACCTATTCTAGGCACTATTTCTGGCATTTTGTCTAACATTATTTATGGCGTCATTTTCGGAACAACTTTTGGTGCAACTTCTGGAAATATTTCTTGTGCTATTCCCAAGCGTTGTTTATGACGTTATTTCTAGCACCAAATCCAAAACTATGATAAACATGCGTAGTTGTGCCCATTTTTGTGTAAGTAAAGGTGTTCAATTCATGAACTGAAAAAGAATAAATTTCAATGCTACTTTACCTGATTTTTTCTTATTTTATTGTAGTGATATCTTGTGTTAAATGTGTGTGTGATATTTGTATTTTTTCACTGTCTATTTTTTTCATAAATTTCATTTGCATGCATGCACTATTAACAATAAATCTATAGATCCATAATCCTAATAAAAAAGTAATAGTATAGAAGTTTAGATTTTAAATTTATTTTTATTAGATCCATTGTGACAAACTATCTAGTGGAAAATCCACAATAGTTTAAGAACCACTTATGTATAATCCACCATCTAGCTCAGGTCACACGCAATGAAAAAAAAACGTTAGAATACTCACATTCTTAAGTATCTGATCTTTGAATTCCTTAAAAAAAAAAAAAAAAAAAAAAAAAAAAAAAAAAAAAAAACATTAATTCTGATAGTCCATCAAAGAAATCAAGGTTATTCACTTATGTTCCCATCTACCACACTTCCATGGAGATGATCCATACACTGTCATGGATATTCCACTCGACTGTTCATCACAACAAATCTAATAATATTATATTAAAAATATGAGATTTTACACTATTACAGTTGTATTAAACTTTAATATTAGTAGATTTAGTGGTAGTTAGTTCATGCATGCAAATGGAAAATATGAAAAAAATTAGAGAATGAAAAAATAAGCTTACACACACATAAGAAAAAAGATATTCTCTCTGGGAAACCCTTTTGGGAGAAAAGCCTGCTGGAAGGTGAGGTTGCTTCACTCTCTTTCTCTATCTGGAAATATGGTTGCATGTCCAAAGAAGTAATTTATATGGCCCATGGGTTGCTACAATGTATATATCCTCTCTATGTGATGTACCTCCTATCTCTCTTAACTATCTTGGCTCAACTATGGAACAAAATTCTCTCAAAAGAATGCAATGCGTCTTCCTCCTAGTGGCCTAGTTATAACACAGCCTGATAGCTTACTCGTGGTTAATTTTGACTACATCAACTATTAACTAGAGTTACAATATAGACTCTTCTAGAGTATTTTAAATCATAATCACGTGGCTAGCCCCTTTTCCATGAATAATTGGTGCTGAGGCAACATCCTCTCAAACTATAGGTGTGAAAGCAACAAGATCAAATTTTGAATGGCATAAATTTTTCATATGCACTCTGATTGACACACTCCTTGTGTGGCTAGAAATATATTTGTGTGTAGAATAGCATGAATTGGTTTGGGGCTAAAACAATAAAGTTTTACCCCCAAAAAATGTCGTTTGATTCCTCAAAATGCTCCGAGAATGTTTCACACCCCAGTTTCCCAAACTGCTTCCCAGTGATAAAAACAATCCCATGAGATGATTCCTCCACATTTTCCACTCCAAATGCATAGAGATGGATGAAAAACAATATAATGATCCAATTTAGATCACACCTCCCCATTTTTTAAGGCTTGTGGCCCCCAAAATTTTCTACCATTTAGCTTTGTCTAGAAGTTGTCCCTTTAATCGAATCTACCAAAGGTCATGTTGCCTGTGTCTTGTAATTCTGGACCTCTTCTGGAAAACTGTATCTTTTGTCAACACTACCTAAGCATCTCGTGCCATAACCTCCATAAAAGTTAGGACTGGTTCCTCTTCCTGTTCTAACATGGAAGGATCATAGATTTTCAGATTCTCTACATTCACAACTAAGTAAATCTGCATTTATTGGTAGTAAACTGAGTCGATATGCATTATAACCCACCTTTTCCAGTATCTCAAAGGGGCAATACCTCAGAGCCTTGATTTTATTATCATACCCTGACGACCTCTCCTTGTTCAATTATAACCATACATAGTCTCCACCTTGTATGACTTCTTTATTTTGTGTTGATCATGCCTAGCCTTATACCTCTCCTATAACTTTTGTATTGTTTATTGTACTCGTAGATGGATCTTCCTGATCTTCTCTATTATTTTTTATCACTCAAATAATCTCCTGTAAAATTTTCCCCTCACTCATCCTTGCTGCCCATATGCAATATCCAAAGGTGAAGGTGGAAAATATCCAAAACAAGTTTCAAATGGGGACTTTCCTATAGAAGTATGTACTTCTCTATTATAACAATGTTCTACGTATACCATATTTTCATCCTAGGTCTTCAGATGCTTCTCATCGTATCCCCTTAGAAGCTGCACCAAAATCTTGTTTCCTACTTCTGTCTGCCCATTTGTCTATGGATTAAATATTGTAGATCTCTTCAACCTCATGTCCATCTTCTCGCATAATGTAGTCTAGAATGCACTGAGAAATATTGTATCTTATCTAAAATTATCCTCCTTGGTATCCCGAAGTGCACCCAGATGTACCCAAATCTAAAGTTTGATTCTCCTTTCTTGTTGATGGTCTTTTTATAAGGCATCAGAACATGCATCTTGATGAACCTGTCTACTGCCATGAATAGGTAGTCATGCCCCTTCTTGGTTGTTCATAAACCTTCGTGAAAGTTGATGGAAATTATTTCCCAAGGACAAGTTGGTATAGGTAAGGGATGATATAGCTCATGTTTCCTATTTCTAGGCTTTTTGGTACAACAAATCATGCATCCTATTATAAACCTAGCTACATCCTCTTGCATCTTGGCCCAATACACATACCTCTACAATTCAACCATGGTATTCCCTACACCAAAGTGCCCTACAACCTTGGAGGTGTGAGTCTCTGTGATCAGCTGCAATTTCTCACATTTAGGAACACATAGCTTATCCAGCCTGTAGAGTAACCCATCTTGGACATGGTAGTCAATTGTGTTATCACCATCGTGCACATAAATCTGACTCTACAACTTTTGATACACCTCCTTGAAGTCCTCATATTCTGAATATGCCACTTTGTATGCATCATGGGTGAATGGCTCCATGTGCATAAGAGTTCCCAAAGCTGTGATATTTGATGTGGGTGGCCTTGAAAGCATGTTGGCCAACTTGTTAGTGCTTCCCTTCTTATACTTGATCACCAAATGAAACTATTGTAAAATCCCAATCCACTTATAATGCCTAGTCTATTGTAGCTTACTCTCAGCCTGCAAGTATTGTAATGGTTGGTCATATGTGTGAATTATTGTCTCCTTTCTCATCTAATAATGCTTCCACTACTTCACAACTTGCACCATCCAATAGAGCTCCTTATCGTAGGTAGGTTAGTTGAGGACTACCCCATGAAATACTTCAGAATGTTAGAATACAGGCCTTCCTCCCTACATCAAGAAAACTCCCATAGCATACTCACTCACATCTGTCTCCACTTCAAAGGGTTGCTACAATTTATGTTATGCCAGAACTGGTGCTTGGTTGATCTTCTTCTTTATCTCTTTGAAAGACCTTTGCTGACATTTTCCCTAATGGAAACTCTTGCCACTTGTTGTTATGGTGTGGAGCAGTGTTTTTACCACTGAAAATGAGGCTATGAACTTCCTCACATACTGTGATGCCCCAATGAAACTCCTAACATCATAAACATTAGTAGGCATTGGAAATTTCATGATCACCTCCATCTTGGAAGGATCTATCTTTAGTTCTCCTCCACCGATAACATACACCAACGACTGTTGTGCACACTCACACTTATTGAGATTTTCTAGCAGCTATTGCTTCTTTAACGTTTCTAGCACCTATGTTAAATGTGACATATGCTCCTCCCAGGTAGCACTATATACCAATATATCATCCAAATAGACAATAACAAATGAATCTATAAAATGGAGTAGTACATCTTTCATTAATCTCATAAATGTAGCTAGTGGATTACATAGGCCAAATGGCATAATTAACCACTGATACAAATCTTTCGTAGTTTTGAATGTTGTCTTCCATGTATCTTCTTATTTGACTCAAACTTGGTGATATCCATACTTCAAGTCCAACTTGGTGAATTACTTTGCTTGTTGCAACTGATTTAGAAGATCGTCTATCCTAGGAAGGGAGTATCTATTCTTGAGCATGATTTTATTCAATGCCCTGTAATATATACACATCCACCAAGTCACATCCTTCTTTGCCACAATGATGATGGCTAACCCACATGGTAATGTACTTGGTCGAATTACACCATGTTCTAGAAGTTGTTGTAACTACTTCTTCACATGAATTGCTTCTATAACATACCACCTATACAACCCAATATTTGGCAATGTGGATTCTTATTAGGCACAGGCCAGCTTTATCCAAGTTTTGGTCAAAGACTCCACATTTTGAGGGGTAGAGCATGTGGAGCTGGCTAAGTTTTAATCATCCCGTAGTGTTTAGTGGCTTTGGGGTGGGTCAAAAGTTGCTTATTTTGTAATGGGTTTTAGGTATTAGTCCATTGTTTTGTTGGAACCATGGTATGTGGACCATGGTCTTGTAGTAAGTAAACCTAGATAAAGAAGATGTAATACTTTGTCGAAAATAACTAGATAAGAATAAATAGAATTCATAATTGATCATATTTTTTTTAGTCTGTGTTTTAGGGAAGGCTTCAAAGATGAGTGAGCGGAGGCCTTGAAGAGTCTACAGTTAAGTGTGTAGACCACCTGCAGTTTGTTGCATAGGTCGAAGAATTCTATGTATTGAAGATCCCTATTGATAAAGAAGAAGTTTTGGTGAAGTTTGAGTATCTTTCTATGCTCATTATCTATTGTATATATATGTATATATCATTATGCAAGATTTTTACTGAATTATGCAAATGAATATGTGTTATATTGTTCTCTTTTATGTTTATGTGTTAAGCACCAGTCTGTGAAATTAATCATTAGTGCAAATTTATTCATGTACCCGAAGTTGTAGATAGATATAATACATAAGTGAATAGACGAATCCCACAACGTGCATATCCCTGTAGTTGGAGAAACCTAGTTCTACAACCTCCCTTAATCTCTTTGGGTGAGACTAAAATCTGCTTACAGGTCGTTGCTCAAAGGACTAGTAGTTGAGGGTTTTGTTGGTGCACAATACACTTTGAACCTCGATCAAGCCCACTTAAACCACCAAATGGTTTTGTTGTCGGGATTGAGATATACTTAAGGGATATGTTTTAGCATTCATCGAAGAAAGAAATCCAAGAGTGGGTTGAATAGAAAGAAAGAGAATTTGTAGAAAAAGAGAACAAAAACCCTCAATTACCGACTGAAGACTAGTTGCAGAAGTATATCTTCGAAGAGCATTATGAAATATTCTTTGGTTTGTTCCAGATTGAATTGTATGAGTGAGAATCAAAGTGGACTGAGTGTAAGACTTGTTTCAAGAATGACGAACCTAAGGAGTGGAATCATGAATTGATGTGGTGACTGAAGAAGCTCAGTAATAGTATCTCAAGGGTTGTTGATTTATGGATTGATATGTGGGAGGATTTATCATTGAGTCTACCATAGATGTAATTATATCCTATAGTGAAGTTCAATGAATATTTTTCAAAGGACCGCAAGGTAATTTCTTAGGATTTTTTAATCTCTGGATTAAGTTGTTATTGTGTGAAAAGGGGATTCTGCGAATGCAGTCAAATTAATATTTGGACAAAGAGGAAATAAGCCTGAACCAAGGTGTATGCAAAATGGAAAATGATATATAATAGATCTGAAGAACTTTATTGACACTAGTTATAGACCCTTCTTAGGAGGATCTGAGAGTGAAGAAGAAAGAAGTAACCCTACAATCCATTGCATTCCCCTGCCTATCCTCAAGATGTGTTGAAGTTAGGAGTTGAGAAAAATTACGGATCCTTTGGGATTCCCCTTCCATGCAACCCCCTTACACCCCCTCCCCCTCCACACAATTCCCCGACACTCGTACCCCCTCCCCCTCACCTATAGCCCCCCGAGAAGGAAAATGGTTGATGACATTAAACTACCTATTTTTAAAGGACCGAGCTCAGATGATCCTGATCAGTTCTGGTTTGTAGTTGATGTAGTATGGACAACAAGATAGATTACTAGTGATGTTGTAAAGAAGATGCAACTCAGCACGTCACTACAAGAAAGAGAACTAACCTGGTACATGAAATACTCAGTGACTAACCCAACTGCTTCCTTGGATGAAATTAAGAAAGCACTGGTATCAGAATTCAAGAAAACAAAATTAGAATCATAGTGCATCACAAAGCTAAAAGAAATCAAACAGACAACAACTGAATCTTTGTTGTAGTTGGATCAACGATTCAAGGTGTGGATGGGTCAAGTAAGCTTTAATATACCCCAAGAATAGCATAAGTAATGGTTCACCTGTGCTACTACTACATATTAGGTTACCTTTGACACAGAAGAAGATCATGACTCAAGCTAAATAACTGGAGATTATGATGAAGCTAGAAGCTTCACTAGTTGGGGATACTCATGCAGGAGTACAACATAAGACAACTTGACATTGGAATTACAGGTTCTCAAGAAAGGTAAAGAGGCCAAATCAGAAGTATGGTATATAAAATGCAAAGAAGAGGGTTGTTAGAAGGAACAATGCACTGTATTCAAACATTATTTTGCAAGTGGAGCACCTAATCGAGTAAACATAGGTCTGTGGTGTGATAGTTCTAGAATAGGGGTCAACACACTCTAAATATTATTACCTATTATAGAAGTATGTGCAGAGCCCGAAGAAGCTATTTTGAAACTTTTGTAGATTAGTATGCCATGATGAGAAAAAATTTTGAAGTTATGACTTGATGATGGAGCACACTGTTGATGCTTATAAACTACAAGATGAAGGACACACACGAGGCACTAGGCTAGCACGATGGTCGAGGAGGATTTTAAGGACGAGGAGGAGGACGAGGATGAGGAGATGGTCAAGGACGTCGACAGATTACCTGTTATAAATTTAGACAGGAAAGACACTTCGCAAGAGATTTCCAAAACCCTATGATAGTCTGCAGCTATTGTAAGTGTTTTGATCATGTCATAGAATAATCCCCCATCCTTATTGTGAAGATGTAGGAGAAAAGAAACTAGAAGCCTGCAAAAAATATCCAAATGATGGATGCTAAGCCAAGGGAGGATTAGCCACACATCGGCATTGCAACAAGAAGTAGAGTTGCGACTAGAAATGATAAAGCTAATGGGAAAAAGGAAGCTAGAGGTACATGGGTAAGAAAAACTACTAAAAAGTCTCATGCATTTTATATCCTAAAGGACAAGAAAGTATTCATGGAGGCGAGGAGAATATTTATGGATGATGGGACCTCGACCTCTACAGCATAGTCGACTCAGAAGGATAACTACAAGATAGTATCAGTTGTGACACAAGATGTGGATCCGAATATTTTGAAGTGTTTTCTACAAACTTGCATGAAGTTGTTGAGAAATCAGAAGGTCATAGAAGGATTGTAGGAATTGATAGACTCTTATACTCCTAAATAGGTACCGTGGAGTGAGATGTGTGTAGTGAATATTCTAAATAGACACAAGAAGCATAGTGGAAAGGAAATGAGGCCTATAATGTAGATTGGGGAATACGACATGGATCCAAATATATTGGATCTAGGATCTAATGCCAATGTCCTGCCGAAGAAAACTTGGGAATTGATGGGTAAGCCGAAGCTGTAATGGTCAACTATCCAACTCAATATGGTGAACCTATAGAATATTTTCCCTCCAGGAATATTGTCAAGTATCAAAGTAGACATGGATGGAGTGCACACTACCACTGACTTCGAAGTAATTGAGAATGTTGATGACAGTAATCCCTAACCCGCCTTGCTTGGATTCGATTGGGAATTTGCTAAAATGGATATAATTAACTTGAAGAAAAGGAAAATGATATTTCAAAGCAATAATATTAGAGTTATTGTTCAATTAGATCCATCAGAGGGAGCAAGTTATACTAAACCTATCAACGAAGAGTACAACATGGATGACATTGAAAACATTTATCAAATAACAACAAAAGAAGATAATGGATTAACCCTAATGGAGATGGAAACCTGACATGGGAGCAAGATATCTCTTGTACTTCATACTTAGAAGAGGAATTAGAGAATTGGAAAAACAAGTTGCATGAAGTGTCTACAAGGCGATGTGCAAGGATCGCTAAAGCAGTGTGTTGTATGACAACTGACATATGTGACTAGTTTTGTATGATGATTTGGGTAATATGAATACTTTCTTTAGAGATTATGAAAGATGGTTACTAGAATGTCAAATATTTTTATCTCTTGATCAAGCACTGAGGGTTATTCCTACCAGATGGTGGGGTACTCATAAGAATAATATAGGAGATTGGAAACAACGTAGAAGATTGATGTGGGTAAGGTTTGGTCAAGTAGAAATAGAGCTCATAGACAAGTATGAAGGAAAGAATGATCCTAGAGAGCAATACAGCTCTATATGGCATCTTGGGGAGAAATTCCATGACAAGAATGGGTGCATGGTTTCATCCATACCCTGGAGACAATTCCTCAAAATTGGTATTTGGAAACCAAGCTTCGACATGGTATTTCAAGCTAGACAGAAATGGTTGATGGTTTTATAATGATATTCAAATTTGAAGATGATTATCCACATATAGATGCAGCTCTGAATATAGTTAAGAAGAATATTTTTGAGGAAAAAGTTCCAGTTATATGGCAACCTAATTGGGATGCGCAGATACGTAATGTAATGAAATGCTATAATTTCACCTCGGAAGAGGATTAAGATCCTTGTAATATTGAAATCAAAGAATTAGAAGATCATTGTGAAGCAAATGGACCTGAGATAGAGATGCATGATATAAGGAACACATTGAAGATGGAGAAGCTGAATATAGGGTTAGAGGTTGAACCGAATCATGTAGGAATCTGAGATTACTAGGATGAAGACAAACTCAGCAAGATAACAGATCTCTTGCATGAGTATCGGGAGTTATTCCAAACTAATTTTTCAAATATGAATGGCATAGTAGGATATTTGGGAGTTATGAGGATCCCTCTAAAGCTTGATGTGAATCCTGTCAAGAAAAGGCCTTATGGAGTGAATAGAAAATACAAGGAGAAGGTGAAAGAAGAATTAGAAAAACAGTTAATAGTTGGGATAATCAAACCTGTCAAAGAGTCTGAATCGGTAAGTCCCATGGTGGTTCAAGAAAAGAAGGCAAAAGGGGAAATTAGAATTTGTGTTGACTTAAGGAAATTGAATGATGCATGCCTACATGACCCCTTCCCTACACCATTTGCTAATGAAGTATTGGACAGTGTAGGAGGAGAGGAGGCCTATTTTTTCACAGATGGCTTTTCAAGATACCATCATATTAGAATTGTGCCAGGAGATAGACATAAAAAAAGTTTTATGATAGAGTGGGGTTATTATTAATACACAATAATGCCTATTGGATTAAAGAATGTGCCTGCTATATTCTCCAGATTTGTAGTTGTCGCCTTCAAAGAATATATACACAAGATTCTGGATTTTTACTTCGACAATTGGACAGTCTTTGGTCTATTAAGGAAGCATGTGGAAAGCTTAAGATTGATGGTGGATACAAGTAGGCAGTACCAAATCTCATTGGACTTGAAAAAATGCATATTTTGTGCACCATTTGGTATACTATTGGGACATGTAGTTTGTAAATAGGGATTAACGGTGAATCCCGCGAAGATTATAGTTATTATGAACCCAGCAACAAAAACAGTGAGACAACTACACATTACACTGGGACATGTTGGCTACTATAGAAAGTTTATAAATGGGTATGCACAAATAACTACATCAATGGAGAAATCATTAAAGAAAGAAGTGAATTTTCAATGGAGCAAAGAGTGCAAGAAAATATTGGATGTATTGAAAGAGAAGATAGTAATTGTGCCTATTCTAGTTTTTCTGGATTGGAAGGAGTTACATGTACATGTTGATGCATCTTACTTAACATTGGGTGTAGTGCTAGCATAGCTAGGAGTAGGAGAAATTGATCATACGATATCATTTGCGAGAAGAAAATTGCCCAAGCAAAAAATGAACTATAGCATGAAAGAAAGAGAGGGCTTAACCATGGTATATTCATTACAAAAGTTCAGACACTACTTGTTGGGGGTGAATTTCAAAATGTTCATTGACCACTCCATGTGAAATATTTGGTGGATAAGCCTATTTTAGGAGGAAATATTTGTTGATGATCGTTATTATTCCAAGAGCATGATTTTGAGGTTATAGTGAAGCCAGGGAAATTGAATGTTGGGTCTGATCATCTATCAAGAATAGAGACAGGAGAAGAACCTAGAAATATCAAAGATAACCCACCCAATCCACAACTATTTGCAATTACAATCCCAAATGATCACTTCACGGATATTATTTAGTTTATGTCCACAGGAATGACACCTATGAAGTACACTATGAAGCAAAAGAAGGAATTGGTGGTTTGGGAAACTGATTGCTCATTGATTGCTAGACACTTGTACGAAATGGGACCAAATGAAGTACTACGCAGATATGCCCATGCACATGGAAAAAAGAGTATTATGATAGAATCCCATGGAGGATTCGTAGTTGGGCACTGTTTAGGAAAAGGAATTGCGCAGAAAATATTGAGAGTTGGGCTATGGTGGCCCACAGTACATAAGGATGCAAAATAATATTGTCAAGCATGTGATGTATGTCAAAGAATAGGAAAGCCATCTAGAAGAGATGAGATGCTACTAGTACCATAGGGAACTTTGCAGGCTTTTGAAAAATGGGCTATTGACTCTGTTGGACCTATCAATCTGCTAGGAAATAAGACTAGTTTGAGGTATATCATCACTACCACTGATTATTTAACAAGATAGAACGAGGCACAACCAATGAAGGATTGCATCGCAGAAACTACTGTGAAGTTAATGTTTAATATATATTTTCCAGCTTTGGTCGTCTAAAGATCTTGATGAGTGACAAAGGCAAAGATTTCTTGAACAATACCATTGAAGCACTAACTGAGGAATTTCAGGTTTACCAGTAGAAGATCACTCCTTATCATCCTCAGGCAGATGGAATAGTGGAAACTTTTAATAAGATTGTGGAAAATGCATTGACCAAGGTATGAAATGTGAACAAATATGACTTGGATTTAAGGATTCCAGCGATGTTGTGGGCATATAGAACAACGTGCAAGAAATTGATAGCGAAGACATCGTTTAGTTTGGTATATGGACAAGAAGTTGTTATGCCTATGGAATACATTGTGCCAAGTATGAGAATCGTAGCTGTCACAGATATGGCAGATCGTAACATTATGAAGGAAAGAATGTCACAGATACTAGCTCTAGAAGATGATAGGTTCATAATAGGGTTCTGTTAGAGCAAGGTAGAAAGCCTGACATGACAGTCATATCAAGAAGAAGACATTCCAGGAAGGAGATATTGTATTATTATATGAGAACAAATTCACGAAGTTTCCAGGAAAATTTAAAATGAATTTGTTAGGACCATATATCATCAAGCACATCTCTGATGGTAGTGTAGTTCAGCTCACGAAATTGAATGTTTAGTTGATTTCGAGAAGATTGAACGGTAGTAGGTTGAAGAAATATAGGGATGACTCTATCCCTTGAGCTTCGCACTGAAAAATGAAGGGAAGGAATTCTTAGTTCCACCTGTAGTTGAAAGTGGGTGCATGACTATATACTACTCTATAGAAAGGGACTTCGTCAGAGGAATATTATTGCACGATACTCAAGAGTATGATGAAGTCTGAAGCAACTGCGACAAAGAAAAGGTGATTGTGCTACGAAGGTAGGGTTGTTGGAGTTGGCTAGAAATATGACCGTTATGAATCATAGCTGGCTATATCTAGCCCCATACCTTCATTAAATGAGAAAATATTGAACCAATCATGAGGTTGGGAATTCAAATTTGTTATAAAAAACATATCCCATGCAAAATTTGACACCTTTTGTCTACAGAATTTGAGAAGTAGAATATAAGTGTGAAGAAATATACTATATGTCTGACAATTTTTGAGGAACTTATTAGAATATTTGTAGAGACATGATTAGAAGGTATTATTGAGGCATAAGAAGCACCCACGTACGTGAGGCACATGAAGTCGCCCAGAAAGGAAATACCCACAGAACCACAACCACTGAGGAAGCAGAAGAAGAGACCAGTTGAGGTCTCTGGGGCGAAACTTAGAACATCCCCGAGGATGAAAACACAGAAGGAATTTTGCACGAAGAACAAAGAAGATAAGGGGAAGAAGCTTTTACATAAAGGAAATAAAATTATGCAACAGAAGGCACCTCAATAGACCACTGATAGTGAAGAGGAGGGAGAATTTCACCACATGGAGAAAGAGAACGAAGAGATTCCCGCTATGCTCACACCTTTCATGCCATGAAGAAAGGAGAATGCCAATAGGTTAAGGAACCAAAGGAGGTAAAATTTTCCACATACACTCCATTGCTACCAGCGGAAGTGATGTTTGAGGTCTTAGTGTTGGGGAAGACCCCCTAGCAGCAAATGGAAGAGTTGTACTTTAACGATCAGAGAAAATACTCATAATTTGAACCAAGTAGATATCTGAAGTAGGTTTGGTACCCAGAAAGTGGATTCACAAGGCTAGAGTTGTACTAGTGGGTTGTAGGATTGTAGAGAGTGGGCCTCTTGAATATGTTGAATGTGCCACACTTTAGCTGAAGCACATCGAATACAATCTGTGTGAAAAATCCTTGCACTAGTATATGATGGATGCACCTCAATAGGTACAAGGATCTTGATTGATGAGATGTTAATAAGAGGAATCACATCATTACCTCACTAGGGAAAATACCCTACAGAAGAATTTGTGGGAAAAGATAAGGACAAGAATATGGCACAAATAATGAAGGAAAAGTTCAGACAAGTGAAGAAGTCACAGGGATATTATATCAATTCCATCAATGACCAAAGAGTGTGTTTCACCACACACATCTTGGTTGGTAAGATAACGAGGAAGTGGAGGGCCAATGAGGTGCTTGCAGCTGCAGTATCTTTGGTTGCATAGTGTAGAACAAGGGTCTTGTTTAACTGTCCTGCCTATCTGTGCAAGGAATTTTTGACAGATTGTAGGGAAGCACAGGAAGAGGGGAATATGTTCGACTATGCTTGGTTGATAATTCTCATCGTGCTAGTTGCCATGAAAGAACTATAAGACTTGCAGTTTCCATTTGTCGAGGTGGATGTTTGTGCAGTAGCAAGGTATGCATTCCTCTGGATTACTGAGGAGCCTATGTGTGCATCAAGGAATAATATTTTCTTTGTGGTAATGGTAATGGATCTACACATGGTGGTGAATCAACATTCAAGGTTGTCACCTAGTTTATAAGAAATATTGTGACATTACACACTTCAAAGTGGAATTCAATAGAGCCTATGTCAAGGCAATAAAGGACCCAACTATGACATGGAACCCATTGCCCTACTTATTAACCAAAGATTATTTTCTCACAGTAGTACAAGAATGGCTGGAAAAATGTATGACTCCACTTGGTGGAGTGATTGGAATATAGAATGGTACCCCATAGGATGTAGGTACAAGTGGAAAGGATGTCGAGGTAGAAATAGAGCAAACAGAGCAGGAGAATGAGGAACCCCTCAGTGATGTAGGAGTATCAAAGGAGTAACCTTTTATTGTCCAAAGGAGAGAAACAACAACTATGGTAGGAAAGAGGAAAAAGAAGAAAGAACATAATTCCAAGGGCACATAAGCGCTTGTCCTCACTAATGGGGACATCGATGAGATCGGAGACAAGGTCTAGGATATCATAGCAAAGACCTAGGATAGAATTGATGATCGCTATAAAACAATATTGGATGAGGTACAATGGGTCATCGTAGAGCTAAAGGCATTGCCACAAATAGAAAAACAACTAGAACAAATAAATCAACCACTAGAGGTAGAGCGAAGAATAGAAACACAATTCGGCATTAGAGTTTTGCAGGTACTAGCTGGGGCACTATATTTCTAGACACTAGATGACAAACAACAAGCTAAATCATGGAAGATCATCAACATAAATATTTTCGCACTGCTAATTCAGGAGCTACATGAATTCCATCAAAGTTTAACAACCGAGCTACGGGAGTGGGAATTACAAACCTCGGGGTTGACGATGTAGGTAGAAAAGGAGAAAGTTTCACTAAAGAAGGTGCTTGAGCAGGTGGTTAAGAAAAGAGAATATGGATGTCAGCGACAAAAATAGTTGGAAAAATCCATCGAATATACCTATAGCACAGTCTTGGATGTAAAGGTCGATGAGGAGAAACCACTGATAGAGAAGGTCGTGAAGCTTGCCCTCACAATCAAGGAATCAAAGAATACACTGGAAAATATGAATTTTGATAATGAAGTGCAGATATGAGACTTGCAAATAAGGATGCAACCATCCACACCACCAGAAGTACGGGAGCAGCATGGGGGCTTCATTGGGTGAGCAATACCATACCACATGGGTTCATATTGGGGGATATATTGAGGAAATAATGTCGAAATATATTGGGGGATATATAGGGGGTAAAAGATTTTTATATTGACAAGTATAAAAAATGGACATCAAAGTTAATGAAAAAATATAAAGGGGTATAAAAAATGTTAATGAAAAAATTGATATCTACAATATCTAATGAAAATAGGGGTTTTTTAAATTGGGAAGGTCTATCGGGTTCATATTGGTAGGGGGTTAAATAATGTGATTTTTAGAGGTATTTTCCAATATTTGGTGAAATTAGGGGTATTGTTTAGTATTCCATGAGCAGACGCGATATATCAGAGGTTCACTGGGTGAAGCCCCCATGGGGGGAAAAGGAAAAAAGACTTAAAGGAAACATTGAAGGGCGTCTCCGACACAGTGGTGGATTGTAGGAAACTACTAGATGGCATGATACAGATTTGGACCTCACTGCAGGAGGATCCAAACATCCAAAAGATTGAGGAGGAACTATAGGTAAATTAGAAGCAACGAAATGAAATCTTGGTAGTTTTAAAGACCCTACCAGTCTTGATTCCTCACCAATTTTGCAGAAGGAAAGATCCTCGAAAAGAAAATAGATGGTCATTGGAAGAAGGAGAAAATTTTGTAAGTAAGGACTCAACCATGGCAAGATCACACCCTCAAAGTTTCTCACGTAGTGGACTAAAGGCTCAAATAATTGAATAAAAGGGAGACAAAAATACTACAAAAGTTTGTCGCCCCAACCACATAGGCATTGCTTGAGGAGGCATGCCAAGAGGAGAAAAAATGGTAGAGACAGTCAAGAAGTATAATGTAGTCTATAATGGAATTGTAGTGAAAATCAAGCCACAACTGAGTGACTCGAGATGAGTCACCGATGAGTTTTGGGGCCCTCTTGGGAGTAGCTCAACTTGGTCCAAGTTTTGGTCAAAGATTCTACATTTTGAGGAGTGAAACACGTGGACCTAGTGAATTTTTATTCATTGTGCAATGTTTAGGGGCTTTGGGGTGGGTTAAAAGTCCCTTATTTTGTAACGGGTTTCGGGTATTAGTCCATTGTTTTGTCAGATCCATGGTATGTGGACCATGGTCTTGTAGTAAGGAAGCCTATATAAAGAAGATGTAATACTTTGTCGAAAATAACTAAATAAGCATAGATAGAATTCATAATTGATCATATTTTCTAAGTTTGTGTTTTGGGGAAGGCTCCACAGCTGAGTGCGCATAGGCCTTGAATGGTCTACATCCATGTGTGCAAACCACCTAAAGTTGGGTGCGCAGGTAAGAGAAGTGTATGTATTGAATATCCTTATTAATAAATAACTTTTGGAAAAGTATTGAGTATCGTTTTGTGTTTAGTATCTGTTGTATATATATATATATATATATACACATATCATTATGCATGCTTTTTACATAATTATGCAAAAGAATAGGTGTGATATTGTTCTTTGTTATGTTTATATATTAATGACCAGTGTGTGAAATTAATCATCAACACAAAGTTATTCATTTATTTGAAGTTGTAGATATATATAATACATAATTGAATACAAAAATGACACAACACACATATCCCTATGGCTGCAGAAACCTGGTTCTACAACCTCCCATAATCGCTTCAGGTGAGACTATGATCTACTTCTAGGTCATTGCGAAAAGGGCCAGTGGTTGAGGGTATTGTTGGTGCATAGTACACTTTGAACTTGGTTCAAGCCCCCTTAAACCAAAAAATATGGCAATAGATGGATCTCATGCTCCACTTCTCTTTTAGGTGGAAAACCTTTAGGCTCTTGGAAGACATGTTTATATTCCTATAACAACTCCTCCAATTTTTATTCTTGTTTCTTAGTACACCGATCTAGGGATTCGTTTCCTCTTATTGGCTCCTCTTCAAATTTAATTTCTCTTAAAAACAATAAAACGCTTCTTACTAGAACTAATAAATTTCTTGCCTTAGTTAGAACTTACTAGTGAAATTTTTGACTTGCCTATGTGCACACTGATGATGAATGATTTTCCATCCTTGATGAGCCAGTACTAATTATATCTCCTCACGAATATTTCATCTCACATCTACATGTATGGACTCCCAAATATGACTCCACATACATCAAGAGGATCCACATCTAGATCTACTTCATCAATAATATCAACATTGATAGTAAATCTATTTGTACATTGTTTTGTTACCTTCAACTCTACATCCTTATTTACCCATCCCAATGGATATGGGTTTCAATGATCACCAACTTCCATCCCAAAATTCTTGACCAACTCTGCTGCAAAGAGATTCTCCTATAGTCCTCAGTCAAATAGAGGACCAATATTTATCTTCATGACCTGTATCTTTCTATGGAAGAGTTTGGTCATTTGTTTATCTTCCTGTTGCTGAAGGCTACTCAAATTCACCTTCTTCTGCACTGATTTGCAAACAATTTTCTCATCCACCTCCGAGATTATTTCAACTTGGTTGCTTGAATCAATATCCATGAGATTCTTCTTCTTGTTATCTTTCTTCTTATTCTTCAGGTTTAGCTCTGGATGCAACTTCCAACGCTTCTCCTTTATATGGCCTTAAATGTTGCAGTGGTTGCTAGGATCTTTTCATTAGTGTGATATGGTCACCTACTTTTTATATTTCCCCCTTTTTTATTATTCTTCCCCTCGTTAGAATCGTCCTCTTGCTCCTTATGTTTTGATCCGCTTGATTTCACTGTTTGCAAACCTATGTTTTCTAGGTATTATGCTTGTACACAATCCTCATCCACCGATTTGGGCTTGAAAACCATCACTTACTCATGCAGATGGCAGTGCATACCCCCCAAATACTTGAGGATTACATATGGGTTCTTTGGAGAGATACCCAACATTATATCCATCATTATGAATTCCGTGGTGTACTCCTACATGCTTTGGCTCGTATTTTTCCTGAACTAATACCACTGGATCCAGTAGTCCTCCACGCACCTGATGGGATAAAATCGTTACTTAATGTGGGTTTGAAATCCTCCCACTTAGTCACTAGAGGTTCTCCCTCCAACATCAAGGTTTTTGTGTATGGCCCTCTAATTTCAGTCATGTGAATGCAATATTTTTCCCTTCCTCGATCTGATGGACGCTGAAATAAACTTCTAGTTCTTGAAACCAGTGGTTTGACTTTAGAGTGTCGAACTCACTATGGTATGACTTGATATAAACTTTTGCTCCAATTTTGAACAGGGACTGATTCATTACACTCCAACTGGGTTGATATTTTCTAGGTTGTATCTTTGGTTAGTTCTCCATGTCTTCCTGATATCCTGGTCCCCTTTCTGATTTGTCCTTTGCATTTGAACCCCATATTATCCAAATGTCCTGAGATTACTTCCTAGGGCCACCATGAGGAGGTTGACATTATGTTTTATATCTATGACTTTTTGTTCGAGCCGCGAAAACCTCACCTCTGCAAGATCAAGAAGTTCATTTACAGATTCTTCGACCATGATTAGGGTTTTATTATTTTATGCCCCATCGATCTATATACTTGTAATATCCCAAAAATACCAAAATAAACCTTTTTTGATACCATATTATCTCTAAGCTATCGTGGATATTCCATCGGACAATTTGTCACAAAAAATCTGATAATATTATATTAAAAATATGAGATTCTACAATGTTATAGTTTTATTAAACTTTAATATCTATAGATTTAATTGTAATTAGTGCATGCATGAAAATCAAAATTATGCAGAAAAGTAGAAAACATAAAAATAAGCTCACATACACATAAGACACAAGATATGCTCTCTGTGAAACCCTTTCGGGAGAAAACCCAACTAGAAGGTGAGGCTGCTTCGCTCTCTTTCTCTGTCTGGAAATATGGTTGCAGGTACAAAGAAGTAATGCGTGTGGACCGTGGGATGCTACAGTGCACTTACCCTCTCTATTTTCTCTACCTCCCATCTCTCCTAGCTATCTTTGCTCAACTATGGAACCAAATTCTCTCAAAAGAATGGAATGTCTCTTCCTCCTAGTGGCCCGGTTGTGTCATAGCCCAATAACCTACTAGTGGTTAATTTTGACTAAATAAACTCTTAGCTTGAGTTACAATATAGACTCTTCTAGATTATTTTACATCATAATCACTTGGCTAGTACCTTTTCCATGAATAATGGGGGCTAACATGGCATCCTCCCAAACTATAGTTATGAAAACAGGAAGGTCAACTTCTGAGTGACATAAAGTTTTCATTTGGACACCAATTGATGTGATTATTACACTGTTGGAAAGATATTTGTGTGTATAATATCTTGAATGGTGTGGTAGCAACACAGGATATTTTTACCCCAAAAAAATGTCGTTCGATGCCTCAAAACACTCCTAGAAGGTTTCAGACCTCATTTCTCCAAACTGGGTCCTGCCAATAAAAATAATCCCATGAACTGATTCCTCCACTTTTCCTCTCCAAATGCATCAATATGGATGGAAAACAATATTATCATCCAATCTAGATTAGGCAAGGTGCACACACTTTTGATTTCTCACTTTGTGTAGTCTTATTTGTTAGTTTTTTAACACCTCCTTTGAGTCAAAAGTGCAAGATAAGAATTGACAATATGATTCATATAATTCTCCTAAGAGACTATCACATTGTTAATATTATCCAAATATTTTGAGCTTGATACTCACCTCACTGACCTAACATTATGGTCTCCTTCTTGTAGGTCAAAAGGTGTCACTATTCAAAATTACCACACCTTAAAGATCATTTGTCTATTCTTCAAGTTAATAATTACCTGATTTTGTAAAGCCCAATCAATCCCCAAGATATTTGGGTATGGATCGGTGTCATCCATGATCTATATAACTTTAAAATCAACAGTACTTCTAGCTCCACCAATATCTAATAGCACACCCATCAATCTAGAAATCAAGAAGATATTATGCTAATTAATTGGCTTGGCTCAATTAAATACGAGACCATGCCAGTTTTGGCTTCCCAATAATCTCCCATGTGCTCTTTGGCATAATATTCACATCAAACCCTAAATCCAATATAATTTTATCCATTTCATAATCTACCACTTGTGTGCCAAATCAAAATTCCTTTCTCATCCTCTTCCTCAGCACTACCTATTTTATTGTGTGTGGTGATGCTCATACAATAGCTATACCAACCTCCTCAGCACCCTCCTCCAGAATTATCCTAAATTTCTCCAATGGCTATTTATTCCTTACCAGTTTAAGGAAAATCTACAAAATATTTTGAATCATATTAACCTATATCATAGACTCTCTATAAGCGATTTCATCATATAAAATCAAAATTGCAACCTCTCAGAGTACATTCAGTTTATCCCATTCTACGATCAAAATATCCTTTTAGATTCCCTGTAGGCTTCCTTGTCTTTGGTTGGATTGAACATTGGAGGAGGTTTGGGTGCCATTCAAACCAAGTACAGTTGTTTCACCCCCCATCTTGTAGCATCAAATTATGTTACAAATCCTCCACATGTGACCATACCAGCCCATTACTAGACTCTATAGGGATAAATTGTTATCATTTTTACACCTAATGCTTGTTTTCTTGCCATTCGAAAATCAACTACCAAGAATTCTTGGTTGCATGGTGCACTGTTATACAATAGGTACATGTATGGCGGGGAATAGGGAAATGCCTTCTAAGGTGTCACTACTATGTGAAATTATGACAAATAATAGTTCCTCGACCTCTTTCAAACTTGCCTCTTCCTCTTGCTAGTCCTTCCAAACATCTAGTTACCATCCCCTAACCCCTACTAGGTTGTCATATGGTTATGTTTGGTTATACAATGGTTTATTAAAACCTATTGTCACAACTTTAGTTCCCTTGGGTCCTTGTACTAACCCACAACATCAGCGACACTACGTTCTCTTAGCCAACCACCAAGCTGAGATAACTAAGTATTCTTATTGATAGTATATATCTCATTATTCCTGATTAGCTCACTTTTCCTCCATTTCAATTGTTCTCCACATTGAATAATGGTTTAGACATTCTCTGATAGTTTTCTTTTAGCTATCCCATGTTGTCCAATTGCGAAATAGTGTTTGCTGGAAATATTTGGTAACAATTCATTTTCCTCTCTATCAACCTCTCTCCCTCCACCAACATATTATGATTCCTCCACTATGATGACATTCATCATCTTCATGAAATATCCAAAAATCCTAACCATCAAGATCTACTTGTACGTGTCCTTTCCTACTTGATGTTGCGATTGTCCACACATAGTTCCTTCTTTTGCCACATCTCCCTATTCTACACTAGTATATCTACTATATGCTCAATTCTCTTCCTTAGAGACACTCTCCTCTACACAATATCCTGGACTATTACCAAAAAAAGTAAATAAAAAAGTTAGCCTCCAACAAATTTTCAATCGGAAAGTGTGCCAATACAAATAGTCAATATACCAATAATTACTCTATCTAGAACTAGTACATAGAAGAAAATGGAAGATACTTCTAAGATTCCTATATTTCATGGTTCTAGGACTGAATATCCTAACCAACACCTATTTTTGTGTGAGGAAGTATGGACTATAAGTCACATCCTAGATGATACTATGAGGATTGCATATTTGGAAACCAATTATAGAGATTAAGCATTAACATGGTATATGAAGTAGAAGAGTATTTCTCTAGATGGACAGAAGAATCTGGAAGAAATTAAGTATATGATGTTGAAATAGTTCATCAAGCCCAAGTCTACATCACATTTCATCACAGAGGTAAAGGAGATCAATCGGGGACAAAATGTGTATGCTTTGGATTATGACCAAATATTTAAAGTATTACTAGGAGGATAGGTATTTCATATACTAGATGAGTAGCATAATCACTGGTTTATTGCCATATTAATTCCCCATATTTGAGTTATGTTGATTGAGTAGAATATTTCATCCTAGTCAAAAGCCTTGGGTATTGCATTAAAATTAGAAGCATCCCTAGCAGCAAGTGGAGAGAATTCTAGCATGGCTCACATTTAGTCTTAGTTCTCCACACTTATAGTCAAATTGCAAGATTTAGCCAAAGAAGAAAAGCATGAGGAGGGATGGTGCATAATATGAAGAAAGGAGGGGCACGTAGAAATGAATTTCCAGTGATGACATATTATATGGAGACTAGTGTACCCAACCCATTGGCACAAGGAAGAGGGTTGTGGTGTGAAATTTGCACGGAGTGTTGGGACATTCACCCCCAAGTTTCTCCATGATATAGAAGTATGAAACCTCTGCAAAGAAGCTATTTTTTTATTTCCATAAGTTTGTAGGGAATAATATCCATAGTTGATGTGCTTTGGATTTGATGAGGGATCATATTGTGGATTCATACATGGTGCAAGAGGAAAAGGATGGTATGGTGCAGAATTATAACCAACCTAGATCATACAATCTATAGGGAAAATTTGAAGGCATGATGTGAAGAGGACCTCAAGGTCTAATCCGCTATGAAGAGAATTTGGATGGGAAAGACGATTGATTATTTTTTATAATTTTCGTTAGTTAGGACATCTTGCCAAGGATTGTCCAAATGCATGATAAACTTGTATGTATAAGAGTTCCATGGATGATGTGAAAAAATATTGTCAGTGAGTGATCACAAAGTGGTAGGAGAAGGACTAAAATATCTAGATGATTTTAGCTGAACCACACTAATACTAATCGTGAGTGGGCATAGTTACAAATGGAGGTACAAGGACTCGGAAAAATGGTACTAAATATACCAATGAAATCCAATAGGGGGTTTGGAAAGCTACAAATCCCACCCCAAATATTTATCCTCTTAAGGAGAAGAAAAAATATAAGGATTTTCATAGAGATTTGGTTGCATCAGAATGGGATAGTCCATAAGAAATTCAAGTGTATGATACACCTCCCATTTGTGAGAAAAAAAGAACTAGAAAATCTAGAGTTGGGAGTAGTCTTGTCCAATCTTTCTTGAAGAGTTTGGTGGAATTGAAGAAGGATGGAAATGCATTGGAATAGCTTCACATGTTTATTGATCAATGCACTATAGATTTAGAGCCATATCCAATCCAAATTGTAAAACACATAGTTAATAAGGTTGCACACAAGAGGAGAACAAGTAATGAATTCTGATTCAACACACAGGTATGAGGCTTTGATAGTGACAATATCATTTTGGATTCAAGGTTGGACATCAACATTCTACCAAAGAAGATAAGGGAGATGATGGAAAGCCAAATGTTACTTGATGTCCTATCAAGCTAGTACTGGTGAATCAATACATGATATTCCCCATTGGTAGTCATTTAAAGTTATAGGTGGATATCGATGGAGTCAAAAGTTTGGAATATTTTGAAGTATTACAAATAGCCAATGATACTAACTTATATTTCATGTTGTTAGGAATCAAATGGTCCTTCAATAGTCAAGTTATCATAAATGTAAAGAAAAGGTAGATGGTGTTGAGTCTGGTGATGTTAGAGTCATTATGTCATTGCACCCCAAGTAAAGAGACAAATATAGGGAACCTATTCGGGAGGATCCTAAGGTCAAAGCCCTAGAAAAAATCTATAATATAACTGGATGGAGGGAGGACTATGTTAATCCAAATAAAAATGTTGTACTAAGTTCGAGCAATATTGGATCATGATCATTAGGCTTTAAACAAGGCTTAGAGAACTGGAAAAATAGGTTGCATGGAGTATCAAAAAGGGTGTGCACACATATTACTCATGCATTATGTTAGATTGGGATAGGGGTACAAGACATTCTAGGTATGACGGTTTAACTGACATTATGTCTTTTGTCAAAGGGATTGAACAAAAAATACCTCAAAATTTAAGGTTATTAGAATTAGATGTTTCTTTGAGAGCAACCCTAATGTGATGATGGACCACATATAAGAATTCTATAGAAACTTGTTAGTGGTATACACATATGTTGTATATTCAGTTTTTTCCTAAGTCAAAGGTTATAGGATTCAAGTACACTCTCTTTCACTATCCAAAAACCCATGTAAAAAAAAAAAAATTGCTACCTCAAATAGACAAAGGGTACCAGGACGAATGGGTCCATAAGTTTTTGCATACTTTATAGATTATTCACAATAATTGGCATATTGAATTAGGAGTGCACAAAGGAATGGTGGAACCATATGAGATGGTTCATAATTTGATGTCTACATTTAGTTTTGCAACTAAGGATGATGCACTTGATTGAGAACTAATGGTTTTGAAGGGAATTATTTTTTCATCAGAATGTCATACTGTGCCCATGAAAGTTCCATTGTATCTAGTTCATCAAAAAATACAATAGATACAATACTTTATGAAATTCTATAACATTGCAAAAGGAATTGATGATGAAGAGGATCCACAGAACCAAAAATTTTCAAATACTAAAGGAGAGCGCACAATGTTAGGGCTTGAATTGGAGACAAAAGATTATTAATATCCCATCAAGAGGAAGAATGCAAACATTAACATAGCACAAAACCCAAAGATCAATTTGGTAGGAGATTATTGGGATGTAGAGACAATGGAGAAGATAGTTGTTGTGTTGAGGTAGTATGAATATTTAATCCCATGTACTTTCAAAAAGATGAAGGGGATAATAGGGGAATTTGGAAATGAATATTCTTCCAAATTGGTATGAAAATGTTATCAAGGAGAGACCCTACAAACTAAACCCAATCTATAAGAATAAGATAAAGTAGTAATTGGACCAGATGTTAGAGGTAGGGATAATCAAGTCAGTCTATGAATCAGAGTGGATTAGTTCTATGATGGTTCAAAACAAGAAGACAAAAGAAACCAAATTTTGTGTTGATGTGATAAAAATCAATGATGCATGTGTGCATTATCTATTCACCACCCTGTTTAGAGGTGATGTTCACTATAATGTTGGAAACAATGTTTAATACTAAGGAGTTGAGTGAATTAGTATAAAGGATAATTTTAAATTTTAACCCAATTTATATTTTTTATTCAAGCTTGTAATTCATTATGTGAGAAACCACTGTCATGACATGTAGGAAATGAACAAATCAACACATTAACGCATACACCATGAGCAACATACACATGAGACATAGAGGTTTAATGTGAAAACCATTTTGGGAGAAAAACCATGAAATATTATTTGTTACGATGCAAAATATTATATTATACTCTATTTACATCAATATTTTTGAGCCACCATTCATACAAAGCACCAAATATATTATATTGTTTGCTAGCATCAATTTTTTGGAAGCACCAACTCCCTTATTTTGTAGACAATTGATCAACTTGCCTGAAGCACCAACCGATGCACCAACTTATTAGATTTGTTGAAAGCACCAACCTAAAATTTAATGGATTTATGAAAGCACCAACATGCAGGAGGCACCAACGCCCAAGGTCTCTTCATATATACTCTAAGGTGGAAGCTCCAACTCCCTATTTTGTAGGCTCAAATGCATACTTAGTAAGGTACTTGTCACTAATTTTTCTTAGCACTCACTTTGCCTTCTTTTAACTTTCTATTCATCAACTCTTGGCCCTTTGTTTTTCTTTGTATCCTTCACTCATACACCACCCTCACAACACTTTGTATTCT
Organism: Pinus tabuliformis; assembly: GCA_031772625.1. Lineage (NCBI taxonomy): Eukaryota > Viridiplantae > Streptophyta > Pinopsida > Pinales > Pinaceae > Pinus > Pinus tabuliformis. Next base: position 1,433,576,550 of record CM062816.1, read on the forward strand.
ACTCACTCTACTCCCCCTGCAACAACACACATTCAACATTCAACCCACATACACTCAACATGTCAGTTGTCATCACATTAGTTGTTTCACAACAACTCTTGGCCTCTCATAGTAGCGAACTATCCCTTAGATCTCTCTACTATGCATTCAATGATGTTGCACTTTCCCTACTATGGAAAAATACCATCCATGGTTTCAGTTCTATGTTAGACTAGCAATAATGTTATCTATGATATCTCATCACTCTGACCCAAGAGCATACTCTATCATGGTTTCCCATTCTGCTATTACATGCAATTACTCAGCCACTGTAGAAGAATTAAATCTGAGAATAGGTAGTGGAGTGTTCATCATGTTGAGAATTAATTATCAGTCAATATGCACACTATAGTGAAGAACTCTATGCTTATTTATTGCTCACATAGTTTATATTGTACTTCAGGCATGGATTTCTTGGTATCTAAAAATATATTATGCACCGAAAAATATTTTCCATTGAATTCTTTGTGGTGTGAGGAACACTCTGGTGTGGCTTATTCATATTGATCTTGGTAATTCCTTAATTTTCTTTGAAGATTGGTATCCTTGCTATTTCAGTCACCTCGTATAAGAATTCTTCCTAGTTCTAATTTTGTCATTGCCATCAATCCTTAAATATGGTTGTCGGCCCCTTCATTGTCTACATAATCCAACTATAGCATGCTCCAGATATGGCATAAATGCCAAATATGGAACATAGGCCAAGCTATTTTCTAACAAATTCATACTTCGTTAACCATAGATGTGGCACAATTCCACATATGGCACACCTTCCAAATATAGAATGAATAGCTACCGACCAATTCTATCCTTTTAAACATATGCCTTTGACACTTAAATTCTCAATGCTTTCTATACACCCCAAAGGACTTCTTAATGCAATAGCCCTGTAGGCCCTTAGTCTCATTTACACGTGGAACCATCACCAAACTGACTCCTAGGAAATCCTTTACACTATAGTCCTAGGGAGTTAAGAAACAAACATTTACCTTCTATGGTAGTGTTTTTGTGGCAATGGTGTAGCAAAAGACACCTCCTTAGTAGTTGATTGTTACCTATAAAGGGTCACAGATAGAATTGGTTTTGTTAGTGGATAGACTTAAATAAACACAACATTGTAAATAGTGGAAACAATGGATACATAAACATAAACTAAAGAAAAAGTTAAATACACAAACTATACTCAAATGGAGAAAAAATCAATAATATAATGGAAAGATCTCCGTTTATTGACTATTGGTAATAGAGGTAGTAGAGAATTCTTTGAGCTATGGTGCTAAAAAATCCTCAACAAGGGGGTTTCTTGTCCTAAATCTCTTTGTAGGTTTCTTCTCTCTCTCAAAAAATCATGGAGACTCTCCAATGGTGGATTCCTCTTTTTTCACTAGGATGATGGATTACTTAGAAGAAATATGGCCAACATGCTAGCGTTATTCCCTTCTTTGGCTTCAACGATGCAATGGCGGTTTTCTCAGATTGAAATTTGGTCATCATAACAATGATCCAAATTTAAACAGGAACGCAAAAAATTATAGATATAACCATAAACAAAGACATGCAATAAAAATAAAACTTCATTTCATTAATATCAAAGAACTTAATTATGCTTACAAACATAATGGAAATAAACTAGCTCAAGCGATGGTAGCTTATCTCTAAGAAGAGATGTGGCGGATACATGCCTCTGAACTATGTTAAAATGAGGCTCAGAGGCCTAATTATTATTGAGAAATAATGGAAAATCCTAAACATCCAAAAACCTAACTCTAGGAGATGAAGCGCCAAAACCATGGGCCCTGTTTGGGTAAATTGGTACATCAACTTCCCAGCATCATAACTTTGTCATACAATCTCTGTTTGACACGCAAAATACCACACTTGAAATATCTATCCGAGGACTACAACTTTCGATTGGCCAACACTAGTTCCCTATTTATGTTGTCCCTGGTTTTCCCAAAAAATAACGTTTAGGGCCTCAAAACGGCTCCAAAAGTTCACGACCAAAAAACTACCAAAAATAGTAACTTCTTCTAAAATTATGGAAACTAACAAACTAAAAGAAACAATGGTGGGGGTCCAAGTGGAATAGGTGGGTGGCCACCAATATTCTTCTGGATCACTCCTCCCCCCTCAGGAAGAAATGATCTGCATTTCATTCAGTTCCTCCATGAGATGAGGAAACTTCTGTTGAATTTGGTCCCTGGTGAAGGAGTTGGCCTGCTTTGACAACTCGATATAGTTGGATCCTTTGTTGTTACTTGTTCTTGATCTGTGTTTCCATGATCTGATTAGTTGTGGCTTGTTCCATGTAGTTTTGATTTAACTCTATAGGTGTGAGTTGTTCTGCAATGTCTCATGTGTCAAGCAATGGTGGGAAGTATGGTCGAAGATGGTCCACATTGAACACTATGAGCAGACCAAGGAATGGGGGAATGCTGAGCTCAAATTCATTGTCTCCCACAACATTGGTAATGGTTTAAGGACCATATTAGAGTCGTTTGAGTTTCCGATAGGCTCCAATAAGGCATTTCTCTTGCGAATGCAACCAGACATTGCTGCCAACCTGAAACTTGTGTGGCACCAGATGTTGATCATGTCACCTCTTGTACTTGGAATTTTATTTCTCCAAAATGTCATGGACCTATTGGAGGATGTGTTGAATGTGGTCAATGAATTTGTTTGCCTTGTCGATTTTGGACTGGACATGAGCCGAGTTTTCCTGAGTAGGCGAAAATGGTATGGCCACATCAATGGGACATAGTGATTGGAATTCAAAGTCCACCTCAAAAGTGTTGTGGCCAGTTTAGCAATGGAGAGCCTCGTTATAGATGTGATGGACATAGAGGAGGCTCTCATCCCATGTGTGTGGATGTTTTGAGTTGTACATGTGCATAATGTGTATGATCATCATAATGAAAACCTATGTCTCGCCATCAATTTGGGGATGTAAAGTTGTGGACTTAGTGAGCTTGGGGTCTAGCACCTACTAGAGATTGGACCAAAATGTAGTGAGGAACCTGTTATCCCAATATGAGATGATAGATTGTGGGATCCCAAAGTGTACCCACACTCTTTCAAAGAATATGGTTGTTGTTGTGATATTATTCTTCCAGGTCGCCATAATGGCCATCTTCAAGAATCTATCTATGACCACAAAACAAAGTCATTGCCCTACTTAGTAGAAGGAAGGCCCGACATGTAATCCATGAAGATGGATTCCCAAGGTTGACTAGGGGTACACAACAGAGTATAGAGGCCTTCCTTCTTGATGCTTGGTTTGGAAATGGCACAGGCAGTGCGGGATCTGATGTACTTCCCGACATCCTATTGAATATTCGGCCAATAGAAATACTTCTACAGTATTACCATTGTTTTCTCGACCCTAAAATTCCCAACGAATCGATTTTAGTGTGCTTCCCAAGTCATCTTGGCACGTTCACTTGAAGGAACAAAATGGTGTCCTAGGTGGAATAATAGTGCATCCCGGAGGTGAAAATCTGGAACTTGTTGATCCTCCAAGAGTGTCTGGTATGTGTGGCTGAATTTTGGGTCACTTTTGTAGAGAAGTGGCCAATCAAAATTCTCATTACTGTTACCGGGAAAAGTGTCTATTTGGAACTGCTCTATCCCACTAAGCTGTGACAGCTGCCTTAGAAACAAACAGAGAAAACTACTTTTGTATCTCCTTTATGAACTATAAACAAAGAGGAATAGGAAGAACCAACCTGTGTCTTGTGCTAGTCCTTTGATCCATTCTCTCTCCTCTTTGACAGCTTCCAGCTACCTGCTCCCTTACTTGCCCAGCTTCACCAAGTACCTCTAAGATCACAGAGGAAGGAAACTATACAAAGACATGGATTTATATTCATAAATAACTTAGGATCAGATTTAAGTTAACCATACAAATGTAACAAGCATCAATGATACAAAAGCATGGAGGAGAAACTCAAATAGTTTTTATTGATATACAAGAAGATCCAGGAGGAGTTACAACCGATGATTCCTGACCCAGCATCAACCTCCCAACAAAGAAGCCCCTCTTCACCTCCAACAAATCATAGATCACCCAATTCTCTGATATGTATCTCAAAACCAACAGCAATTCCTTACAATGTGAAAAATTCCAGCCCTGGATCTCTGGGATGAGGGATCCATATATAGATTTATGCAAGGAGGATGAGTCAGCTTATGATTTGATTAGTGGCTTCTCTCTGTCAGTTCTTGCTTCCACTTGGAGGCTGAAGGCCTCTTACTCATCCTTGGTCGAATTCAGTGAGGCAAGTGTCATAGGAGAAGATTCTGGAAGCTTCCATTGTCTCTCCACCTCACGGAATGATACTGCCATTTGTCATTTCTCACTCAACGCACCCTGGTAGTGCCTTTAGGTGCGTTGCAACGCACCTAGCTAGTGTGTTTAGGTGTTATGCAACGCAGCTAGCTAGTGGAGCAGTTGAAATGATCCTGTTTTGACTTATTCTGAGCAGTTTCTGGTGGAGAACTTCTGGGAGAAGCTGTAAATTGTTGACCTTGTTCCTTTAGGGGTTGGAACAACACTTTTAGGGACTTAGGAGCCCTTGGTTTATGGACATTTCATGCTTGGAGCTGCAAGGCACAAAAACGTCTATAACAGTTGCCCCCTAAAGTATGAGGCCATTTATCGGGTGAAATGCTTTATTAGGAGGATCCGAAGTTCTTTCAATGTTGGGAGGAGACCTGTAATAAGATACAATACAATACATTATCTTCATACTGTTTTCATGATCTAGCTAAAGTGGGCATTCCCATGCTCAGCTTTATAAATTCATTTTCATGTACATAGGACAGACAATCGTCTGATGGTAGAGTGATGATTCTGATAGAGCCATCATCCTTTTGGTAGGATTATTATCTGTGCTGCAATGCTGTACATTTCAATGTCTTTATTTCCTTGAATATATATCGCAGCCCGGATGGATGAAACTAGATCCGGGGTCTTCAATCTCGTCTGATCTTCACTCGAAGTACAAGTCGATCCATGTGAGAAATGTTTTGAAGTCGAACATGGAAAGAAATCGCTTGATTACCAGTCAATCATGTAAACCGTTAACAAGCGCGAGAGGAGTCACCGATAATGATAATGATCCTCAAGGTACTGCAGTACAATTCACGTGGTGTGAATAAAGGACTTGGCGTCGAACATGACGCAAAATCTTTCGGTCGAAGGTCATTGATGTAAACCTGTCGCCGGAAGTGAGAAACTTGCCATTGAGGCATGCAAGCTTCAAAGTACTGAATGGGGTGTTCCTAGACCAACTTCTTGGATAATGAGCTGATGTCGACAAGAAGTGATCAGTCACAGGAGGGCCTTAATGAATCTCACATCAATGACACGGAACGGAGCAAATGATTTTGATGGAGGTGAAAATGATCTGATGATATATGGTTCAGGGTGGCGGTCATGAAAGAATGGAGTATAATGTATGGTAGTGGGCGGGACACAGGTGGCCTTTCTGGATGACTTCTCTTGAACATATCGGCGACACTGATGTGATGGATTGGTAGCATTAACCCCAAATGTGGATGGTATGGCATGACCATGGCGATGTGACCGGTGAATGAAACAACCCAACCCGACTCGGGCACAGAGCGGAAGTGTCATGTTCAAGAGCGACTTGCTACCAATAAAGATTCTTTGAGTTTTCTTCCCAATTTTTCCCCAGTCATTGCTGACCAGTACATCTTTATTTTTGTCAAGCTTGAGGAGGATAACATATGCTTGTTCTATAATTTTCCCTTCGGGCAAACCCGTCGCTATGTTTTAACGAGCCTAGCGATAGTGAAACTCGTTCTCATCTAAAGACAAGTTTGTCGCTATTAATCTTTTTAACGAGTTTAAAGACAAATATAACTCGGTCCTTTTCATTTTTAGAGAGTCTGAAAAGGTACGTAAAGGTAACTCCAAAATCCCTTTTTCATCATCTAATCCCTTAAGTCTGAAAAAGTATAAAACAATATAGAAGGGATGAATTTTCGATAGCTTTAACGAGCCGAACAAAGCAAGCGCTCGATCTTTTTGTGCAATAATCCCTCAGGTCCAAAAAGATTAAAATCTAGAGGAGGGATAGCACTTCCTGTCCCTTTAACGAGCTGGAAGGCCAAGGACTCAGCAATCTTTTCATATTTTACGAGTCAGTTGAAAAGAGCTTAAAGAAGACTCGTCTTTTGAGGAACGAGTGATAAAATGGGTAGCAGCTGATTCCAGGTAAGGTTTGGAATTTTCCAATCACGGCAGTGTCACAAGGATGGCTAGTGAAATCACTCTTCGTGGTTGTTCCTCAAAATGGGTAAAAAATCAGATGGAGGTGAATGATCAGCCAATGAAAAAGTGGAGGTGACGGTGCAAACACGACCAAGGCTTTACTGGCTGAAGTGTTACATTCACTGTGGTTATTTACCAGGGAATAGTTCATTTTTTAACGAGCTTAAATGCGCATGGAAACATTTGCTCGGTGCGGGTTTATTTTTTAACGAGCTTGAACCCTGCGGTAACACTGCTCGATTAATCCAGTCATATGATAAGAATGTCTCATAAAAATGGCAATTTTTAGAGTTTTTCCCCACGTCCTTTCCTCATGCAAGTTAGGTAACGACTAATCCAAAAAACAGATAAATAATCGCTCTTTGCTTGCACTCCAAAAGGTTTGCATGCCCCCAGGTATAAAACAGAGTTTCAAGGTTACCTCTACTTCTTTCCGCCAAAACATTTGTTTTACCGAGAGAGGCCTACCTCTTACAGGTTACCCAAAGATTGTTCTATCCACACTGCAAACAAAACACTTCTTTGGCGATGTCTATCGAAACAAACAAAGGTGAGCGACGATGCCCGCCAACTCACATAACTTTGACAAAAGAATCTTGTTCTAGAATAACCCCTCTTCCAATCACGGACAGGGTACAGATTAGTCATATTCTCCTGCGGAAACCTACCCTATACCCGAAGTTTTCCTGCCTAAGCAGACCAGGATGCATGCCCTCTGGGTTTCAGTCATATCCCTCCGAATTACTCGCGCTCATTGGGAGGACGGACTGGAGATTGAGACATTTCTTGCGTGAAAAGACCATTTAGGGATGGTATATGACTATTTGCTATGCGTGATCTGGGAAATGAAAGCTGGTCCACGAGCTTGACCACTCTTCCTTCGTGCGGAAAACACATTACTCTAAAGAGTGAGGAGACAATTGCTTCCATACAATAAATATAGTCTCGTCCAAGGAGTAGGTTATAATCCAAGGGTCCTTGAACTACCATTACGTTCATGTGAACTGTCTTCCTTCTCAATGTTATTGGCACATCGGGAAGGATCCCTAACGGTCGACTGGTTCCTTTATCAAAGCCTGTCAGATTTCTCATCTCAGGCAAAAGCGATGGCAAACCAAGCGCTTTCCAAGCAGTTGAGGAAAGGATAATGACAGAAGCCCCCTCATCTATGATGGTACTAGCCATGACCATTCTATATATTTGAATGATGATTCGGAATGGTACACTTGCTAGTAAACGGGGTCTGCCTGTTGATTCCAGTCGAAGGAGACAACTAGGTTGCTTGGAGGTGGGACCGAATAGACGACCGGGTACGGCTCTGACGAACTTCCTTCCTGCGGTAAAGGAATGGGTAAATTGCCCCCATGTTCGTCAGAGTCTGTGTTTATGAAGAGAATTTGGACGGTGTCATCCTTGTTCTCTTCAGTGACTGTATCATCTGAAGATAAAACCTCTGAAGGCAAGACCAGGTCAACTGCCGCCTCGACCTTTTGACTTTCATCTGGTATGGATCCAGATGGTTTATCTTCAATGATAGGTGCTTCAGCCGACCACCTGAGCGGGCTAGCTAGATTTTCAACTAGTGACAGACTCGGCAAGAGTTTTTAATATCCAAGAGGAAGTCGTAACGGTGAAACCGGACGATCATCCAAAACTCTTTTAGCTTCATCTAAGAAGGGACAATGGTGGATGGCATGATTGCCTTCGCACAGTTTACAAGGAAATCTAGCTTTCCCTTTTTGTCCTGGGGCTTCACTTTCACTAGTTGACGGTGTGCTTTCAACATGATCATCAGAGGTTGATGACACCGGGTTGTGCAAACGAGGAGACCAGTCCCTTAATATCCATGGGATGCAAAGGCAATCTCTGTGAAAGTGGTCTCCTTTGCAAATGACACATGGCGATTTATGCCTGGTCGGTGCAGTGTGTGGATTTTCGTTAGATGACACTTGTTTTCCCCCATTCGCCTTTGGCTCCTTCTTCTTTTTCTCTTTCTTCTTCTTTTCCTTCTTTTCCTTAGGAACTTGACTTTTGGCTTTACCAGCCCCATCAAGCGAAGAGGAAGGAGGAGAGGAAGAATTAGAGGAAGTAGAAGGCTGGTGGGCAACTCTGGACTCGTCTAATTGTTGATTCAATTGTTCAGGAATAGTGGTGTTCTGAACAACAGAGGTTGAGAAGAGCCATACAGGTAAACCAATTGTCGGTCTTGGAAGCGACAATGTGGCCATATGGGGCGCACCAACATCTCCCCAAGAGGAGAAGGGACTAGGATTTCCACTAAGGGGAATTCCTTGGTTGGTAGACTCCATTTTCTCAACCCAAGGTCAACGTAGGAAAGGGGTATGAATATTCCGTTTAAAATAAATTTTTATACGCTTTGACACAACTTGTTTTTTCAGTTTTTAAGAGTCGAGAAAAAACAAAAGATGACTCTAGTCTCCTTCGATTTTTAATGAGCCTGAAGTGACAAGTGCTCAGATGGACCTTTTCCGTTAAGGAGTCTGAAAAGGAATGAAAGGGACTGCTCTGGAAGTCTAGGTAGAGGGAGTACCAAACCAATCGCAAAACTGCAGAATACTTTTTACGGTTCGGCAGTCAATCTTCCTGAATGCTGTGTTCAGTGCATTGCGATCAGTAGGGCGGCCGACACGGCTTCCTATGGATAAAGGATTTAAGCCTATAGGGGTATCCCAATATATACTCGACGGTACGTGGGAGCACAAGTCCATACTGGCACTTACCGTCTCAAAGTGGAGGAATCACCCAACCATCAGTGAGGACAACAGTTACCAGGCTTTACAACGCCGGAATACGTCTCTAGCCTAGACCTCTAAATGTTGTGCGTTAAGTTCCAAAGCGTTGTTAGGTTCATTGAATTTATTTTAAGTTGATCTTTCTTATGAAGTTTGCCTTTTGGGTTCACCACGAGATGTAGGTGTAATTCCTAAAATGCAATCTAAATATGATAAACAAACTTTTATCTCTTTTCAGCAATGAAAATCCTAGCTACTAGGGGAAAAGAAAGACACAATCTTTTCACAAAGAGCAAAGAGCACACTGTAAATGCACTTTCCTAAATCAAGCCAGACAGACTGTCAATATGCAAATGCACATGCATGTATTTGTTTTTCACTTTCTTAATATTGATGCTAAAAAGAAAGTTGATGTACAAATCTGAATTTGCTTTCAAGCGACAAACACAAACAAGCTTCTTTTTCGAAATCAAAAGGTAGAGATGATTACGAGACTTTATGATTTTGAAATAAATACTCGTTTTGACACTAGAAAGTCACAAATTCAAACCAAAGCCAAAAGTAAAATCATAATCGACTATCAATAGCAAATAAACTCTCCTATGATCAAAATCGACACTTGCGACAGATCTAAATCAAAGGATGACAGTATGACTATTATACTTTTGCAATGGAAAACTGTAAACGACTCAACAAACACATAAAAACATCTACAGTTCTTTTGTACACTTGAGGCAGAATATCAATAAGGAAAAGGGGTTTGAAACAGTCATATATTGATCACAGGCTGCAAAAATCAGAGACAAAACTGGAAAGAATGAAGCACAAGAACCTCAGCTGCACAGGGCTAGGCTGATCAGCGCACCTGTTACACAGAGAAACTGCATTGCAGCGCAGGTTGCCCTCTCGGGAAGTGTGTTGAAATGTAGAACCTCTTCACAGTGCCTGCGCTGGGGCAGAAACGAGAATTCTATCTGGGTTCTGGGTCACAGTTTGCAGTTTAATCTTTGGTTTTTGGCCGAGTAAAAGCAATTAGTAATGCACAATCAGGGGTAGATCTAAGGAGGGTCTAAGAGCTATCACAAGGGCAATCAGATAGTCTATGAATCAGCTATTCAAATCATAAATAGATCCAGTGAATGGATTGAAGCAGCAGATGTCTACTTTGCATTTGATATGGAAAATGCAATTCGAATGCTACTTATAAGTTTATGAAATAAACAACAAGAGAAACACAAACAAACTAATTAGACTCGGTCCCCAGCGGAGTCGCCATTTTGTTACCGGGAAAAGTGTCTATTTAGAACTGCTCTATCGCACTAAGGTGTGACAGCTGCCTTAGAAACAAACAAAGAAAACTACTTTTGTATCTCCTTTATGAACTATAAACAAAGAGGAATAGGAAGAACCAACCTGTGTCTTGCGCTAGTCCTTTGATCCAATCTCTATCCTCTTTGACAGCTTCCATCTACCTGCTCCCTTACTTGCCCAGCTTCACCAAGTACCTCTAAGATCACAGAGGAAGGAAACTATACAAAGACATGGATTTATATTCATAAATAACTTAGGATCAGATTTAAGTTAACTATACAAATGTAACAAGCATCAATGATACAAAAGCATGGAGGAGAAACTCAAATAGTTTTTATTGATATACAAGAAGATCCAGGAGGAGTTACAACCGATGATTCCTGACCCAGCATCAATCTCCCAGCAAAGAAGCCCCTCTTCACCTCCAACAAAGCATAGATCACCCAATTCTCTGATATGTATCTCAAAACCAACAGCAATTCCTTACAATGTGCAAAATTCCAGCCCCCTGGATCTCTGGGATGAGGGATCCATATATAGATGTATGCAAGGAGGATGAGTCATCTTATGATTTGATTAGTGGCTTCTCTCTATCAGTTCTTGCTTCCACTTGGAGACTGAAGGCCTCTTACTCATCCTTGGTCGAATTCAGTGAGGCAAGTGTCATAGGAGAAGATTCTGGAAGCTTCCATTGTCTCTCCACCTCGCGGAATGATACTGCCATTTGTCATTTCCCGCTCAATGCACCCTGGTAGTGCATTTAGGTGTGTTGCAATGCACCTAGCTAGTGTGTTTAGGTGCTATGCAACTCAGCTAGCCAGTGGAGCAGTTGAAATGATCTTGTTTTGACTTATTCTGAGCAGTTTCTGGTGGAGAACTTCTGGGAGAAGCTATAATTTGTTGACCTTGTTCTTTTAGGGGTTGGAACAACACTTTTAGGGACTTAGGAACCCTTGGTTTATGGACATTTCATGCTTGGAGCTGCAAGGCACAAAAATGTTTATAACAATTACCACAAGAGTTGAGCATGGTGGTTAACACCAAGATTAGTGGTTGGCTAAGGTAGTCCACAACTTCCCTTCTTATACTTGATATTCAAATCAAATTGTTGTAGGTATGTGACCCACTTTTGATAGAAATCATTCTATAACTTCCCTTGCATCTATATGAACTGATTTGTTCATTGGTCTGCGTGGATGACAATTTTCTTCCCCAAAATGTAATGCTTCCATTGTCAACAGACCTACACAATGGAATACACCTCTTTGTCATAAGTGGGATACTTACAGACTATGTCTGAAATTATCTCACTGTGATATGCCACTGGATGCTCCTATTGTGTAAGGAATGCCCCAATAGAATAGTTGGAGGCATCTCTCTTGATCTCAAATGGTTGTTGCAAGTTTGGTAATGTGAGCACTCGTGTAGAGCATAAGCGATGTTTCAACTCTGAAAATGCATTCCATTGAGATTCAAAACAAACTAACTTTTCTTTCACTCCTCCCTTGGTGACTTAACTCAAGGAACAAGTGATATGAGAGAACTCCAACATGAACTTGATGTAGAAATTGGCAAGACCCAGAAAGCTGCGGAGCTCTATCAGAGTGGTTGGGGCTAGCCAATCATGAATTACTTTGATCTTGGTTGGATCCAGATGCACACCCCATTCATTAATAATGTATCCTAGATATTAAACGTGGTTCATGCAAAAATTCCATTTCTCCAAATTGGCACACATCTTGTGTTGCAGCAGTGTTAGGAGAACCCGTCGGATGTGTTGGAGGTGCTCTTCCCAACTATGGCTGAAGATCAGGATGTCATCCAAGTATACCACTATTGAGCCTCCATTTTGTCCAAATTTTCATGATTTAAATAAATAATTTTATGCCTGTACTAAGTGTCTATAATCATTATTATTCATTTTGCACATTATTAAGTTATTATTTAGAGGCATTTAGAGCTAACAATTGGTGATCTATGAACTCTTCTTGTTTTGTTAATTTGAAGAGTATTTAATGTGTAAATGTCATTATTGTTAGGCTCTTGTGTGGCAGGTTGTTGGGTCCCTATAATACTAGTGATTACCCCATTACTATTGTAGTTATACCCCTTATTTATATTGTTGTGCCCCTATTACCCCCATATTGTTATTTCTGTGCCCCATAGAATCCCTCTATTGTTATTTTTGTGGCTTTATATTATTATTGTTAGGTTGGCTAGATTATATTGTGACTCCTTAGACTCCTATATATAGAAAGGAGGTTTTGTCATTTGTATCATCCAAGAATTGTTCACTTATGTAATGTAAAGGAGTTTTCCTCCTCGAAGAGGCCGAATTCTAAGGCGTTGATCTATCTTTTCTATCTTTTCTTGAGCTGGTTTCATAACATTTGGTATCAGAGCTTTGGATTCTAGGGTTTCGCTGCTCCAAACAGGTCATTGTGGAATTTTCGCTATAACTTTTTTTCTGTGACGTTTCAAAAGTTGCAAAAAAAACCCATTTGAGAAGAAATTGTGCTAAACCTTGGATCTAAATTTCAGAGCTTTTCGCGTGATATTTGCGGATATATGATCTGAGAAAGTTGGTCTTTTTACAGACTCCTGAATTACATTCAAAACAGGTGACCTGGGGAAAATCGTCATAACTTTCTCTCTGGGGATCGGATTGAAATGTCGTAAGAAGGTAAAGAAAGAGGACGGACCTTAGTTTCTTGTGTGTGTGTTTCAGATTCAAAGGTTGAAACAGTGACTCATGGCACGTCGTACAAGTTCGCTCTACTGAACTAGTCTAAAAGAAAGTCACTGTGGGAGAGTTCACATAACTCTTCTTTGGAGAATCCAATTTGGCTCAGAATTGTGGCATTGGAAAGACGACACAGAAGGCTACTACAGGTAGCAATTTTAGAATTGGATGATTCGAAATTACAGAGATACATCAGATTCAATATCAGGCTTCTATAAAGTGAAAAAAGGTGTGTAGTTTTTTTTTAAATTTTTGTGTAAGCTTGGTTTAACGGAATTCAAAGGGCGTAGTAAAGCATTATTATCAGTAACTGATGCCCTGAGGAAAGAAAATGCAAACACCTAGTAAGGAACCTGAAAGCTCTAGCATGACTCATGAAGAAGAGGAAGAAATGCTACATGATATATCAAAATTACAAGAACAAGTGCAACAAATGTCACGCTCACAAAAGCTAACAGAAGCTAAGATAAGTGGCGTGGAATCTAAGATAAATGGCATGGAATCTAAGATAAAGGGCATGGAAGCTAAGATGGATGATTCAAAGACAGATTTGAAGAGAGACATGGCAGATTTGAAGACAGATTTGAAGACAGACATGGAAGAATTGAAGAAGTTGCTACAAGAAAGGGTCTTCAATGGTGAAAAGGTAGTAAAGGAAACTCATGATGAGAACAAAAGAAATGTTAATCATGATTCCATAGACGCTAATGTTGGATCAAAGAATCACCATATTCCAAAAATCGATATGAGGAAGTTTGATGGCAAGGATCCCGCCACATGGATATTACAGATGGAGCAATTCTTCGATCTCAATAATGTGCAAAATGCACAAAAGGTACGTATGGCAACTGTATATTTGGAACCAAATCAGTTTGTATGGTATCAATGGCTTTGCTCTCGTAAACAATTTATCACTTGGGCAATTTTTACGGAAGAATTGATAGCACATTATGAAGATACAAAAAGCAACACTTTTTTTAGCCAATTGATAAGTCTCAAACAAAAGGGTTCAGTAATGGAGCACATTGAGGAGTTCCAAAAATTGAACATAAGGGTAAAAGATATTCCAGAGGAGCATAGGATTGATGTGTTCATAGGGTCTTTAAAGGATAATATCCAACATGATGTTCGCCTTTGGGAACCTGATTCATTAGAGAAGGCATTCAGGTTAGCAAGAAAAATGGAAAGCAAAATTATGGCAACCAGGAAGCATACCACTCACAACTATAAAGACGGAAGTGTTGTTGCCCCTAGTCTTCCACAACCTATAAGGTTGACACCACAACAATTGGAAGAAAAAAGAGCAAAAGGGCTTTGTTACAGTTGTGATAGCAAATACACTAAAGGTCATAAGTGTGCTGAGAAGAAATTATTCTACATAGATTGTGAAGAGGAAGAAGAAAAGGAGCAAGAAAGGTCAAAAGAAGAAGATATATTCCAGGAACAAAGCCTAGATGAAGAACAAATAAATCCGACCATATCTTGTAATGCATTGGTGGGAATTACCACTCCTCAAACCATCAAGATAGAAGGACAAATCAAGAAGAAAAAGGTAATAGTGTTGATTGATTCAGGAAGCACCCACAATTTTATTCATTGTAGGGTAGCAAAAGAATTGAATTGCTTCCTATATCTAGCACCAGAGTGTCAAGTGATGATTGCAAATGGAGGAACAATAAATTTCTCTGGAAAGTGCCATAATATCAAGCTATCCATGGGAGAATATGTATTGACTAGCCCAATGCTTTCCATTCCAATGGGAGGTGCTGATGTTGTACTAGGAGTCCAATGGCTACAATCCTTGGGTACAATAGCTTTTAATTTTCAAGAAATTTTCATCAAATTTTCTACGGAAGGAAAGGAAGTTGAATTAAGGGGTATTGCAGGGAAACCAAGAAAGATAATCAGCTCTAATGTCATGACAAAGCTTCTAAAAAAGGAGCAAAGAGGTGTAATTGCACAATTATGTTCGCTAGATGTTTCCACATTGGAATCATCTATTTCTCCAGATCTCCAAAAAGTCCTGGACAATCATTCCAAGGTATTTGAGACTCCAAAAGGTCTCCCACCTATGCGTGATCATGATCATGCTATTCATCTGATTCCAGGAAGTGTTCCTCCAAACATCAGGCCGTACAGATATCCCTATGTCCAAAAAAGTGAAATTGAACGTATGGTTGCAGAAATGCTAGAGGCTGGTATAATTCAACCAAGTCAAAGTTCTTTCTCAGCTCCAGTAGTATTGGTGCACAAGAAGGATGGATCATGGCGCATGTGTCCGGATTATAGGGAGCTCAACAAGCTCACTATTAAAGATAAGTCCCCCATTCCTGTTATTGATGAATTATTGGATGAATTGCATGGATCAATTTACTTCACCAAGTTGGATCTTCATTTGGGATATCATCAAATCAGAATGAAGATTGAAGACATTCCAAAAACGACATTTAGAACTCATGAGGGTCATTATGTATTTTTGGTCATGCCTTTTGGCCTTACCAATGCACCTTCAACATTTCAAGGTTTGATGAATTCAATTTTCAAACCATTCCTTAGAAAATTTGTGTTAGTATTTTTTGATGATATACTAATCTACAGCAAGTCTTGGAAGGATCATGTTGAACATGTTGACAGGGTGCTACAACTATTGCAGGAGAAACAATTATATGAAAAAAGATCCAAATGTTTCTTTGGAGTCCAGGAGGTGGAATATTTGGGTCATATTGTATCTCATGAAGGAGTTAAGGTAGACCCTAGCAAAATTAAAGCCATTAAGGAATGGAAAATCCCCACATCCATAAAGCATCTGCGAGGATTTCTTAGGTTGACAGGGTATTATCACAAGTTTGTTAAGAATTATGGGAGAATAGCAGCACCTCTAACAACATTATTGAAGAAAGATTCATTTCAATGGACTTCGGAAGCAACAAAGGCCTTTGAACATCTTAAAGAGGCAATGTGCCAAGCACCGGTCTTAGCTACACCGGACTTCACAAAAACCTTTATTGTGGAATGTGATGCTTCAGGAAATGGAATTGGTGCTGTTCTAATGCAAGATGAAAGACCCATTGCTTTTGAAAGTCGTCCAATCAAGGGAAAGTTTTTAAGCAAAGCTATTTATGAGAAGGAATGTTGGCAATACTCCATGCACTTAAGAAATGGCGACCCTACCTAATGGGAAGACACTTCAAGGTAAAAATGGATCATGATAGCCTTAAATACTTTTTAGAACAAAGATTATCCTCTGAAGAGCAACAAAAGTGGGTCACAAAGAAGTTGGGTTATGACTTTGAAATCATCTACAAAAAAGGGAAGCAAAATGTGGTGGCAGATGCACTCTCAGGAAAGGATGAGGATGTGGAAGCATTGTTGTGTGCCATTTCTATTATCCAACCAGATTGGATAAACGAAGCAAGGGAGGAATGGAAGAATGACGAAGAAGTGTGGGCACTTATTCGAAAGCTACAACAAGATTCCAGTACTTCTGATACATTTAGCTGGAAAAATGATTCGTTATGGTACAAAGATCGCTTATACCTTTGTAAGAATTCCCAACTAAAACAAAAGATTCTTATGGAATTGCACACTTCTCCCTTAGAAGGGCACTCAGGATTTTTAAAAACTTACCACAGGGTTAAGAAGGAATTTTTTGGGGATGGCCTTAAATCAGATATTCAAAAGTTTGTGGTGGAATGTTTGGTTTGCCAGCAAAATAAAGTTGAAACAATTAAGACACCGGGTCTATTACAACCTTTATCCATTCCAAGCCAACGTTGGGAGGAGGTTTCAATGGATTTTATCACAGGTTTACCCAAGTCTGAGGGAAAGAGTGTCATCATGGTGGTAGTTGACAGACTTACCAAGTATGCACACTTTTGTGCATTATCATTCCTAACATTCCTATACTAGGTTTGTGCATTATCATTCCTATACTTTTGTGCACACTTCTATACTAGGTTTGTGCATTATCATTCCTATACTTTTGTGCACACGTTTGTGCATTATCATTCTTATACTTTTGTGCACACTTTTGTGCACAGGTGCTAACATTCCTATACTAGGTTTGTTTGCACCAACATTCCTACACCAGCTCTGTGTGCACCAACATACCTACACCAACATGGCTACACTAATTTGGGGCTTCCATACATTGATACATTTCTAGGAAAATATGAAAGAGGTTTTGTTCAAAATGGTGTTTTAACACTTCCACATAAGCTAAGATACACTCAGGTCATACAGATTTATGTTTAAGCAATAATTAATGCCTCAACCCCAAATTCGCAACAATTTCTTGAATGCCAACTTTTGCCTTGGTTTTTGTGCAGGTGAAGGCGAATAAAGAAATTATGGAACATGGGTTTTGGTCCCAGTATAGCAATATGAAAAAGGATCAAACTAGTTTCTAAAATTTGTAATGGTATAAAAGTTACATAATGGTCTTTGAGGTAGTTTTCTAAAAATAGACTGTTTTTCCATAATTTTAGCATCTCAGATTTCAAATAGTCATTTTTGGGCATGAATTTTGAGGCCATGGATCTGAACCAAAAAATTATGAGAGAGGTTATTGTTGAATATATAACAAGCTATATTGCATCTAAACAGTTTTTCAAAATTCATAATGGTTAAGGTGATACGCAGAGTTCTTTGGAGGCATTTTGTTAAAAAAAATCGATTTTCCCAGAATTGTAGAAAACAACCTTGGGAAATTTGTGCCATATCTCCATTCCTTCAATGGGTAAATGGTTGTACTGATATTCTATTGATGAATATCAGTTGAGATTCAATCCCCATGTTTTTTGCTAAGGAATAGAGCCAATATTATCATGAAAGAACATTATAAAAAGGAGTCACGTAGGTGTGAAGGCTCATTTTTGTATGTGGCAGATTGTATTATGTAAATCATATTTGTTTGTAGGAGGAGGGAATTGATCTTGCTATGCACGAAGGGAGGAGTTGCGCAGTAGTGGGATGATCCCTCGATGGGACCACTAGAACTAGTGCAACATTATTTTATGAATTTGTAACAGGGCTTCTGCAATGAACTTCTTCAACATTTAACATTGAATTCTAGTTTCTACTCTAAAATGAGTTTATTTGGTAATCGATTATGAGTTTTGTTTCTCCTAAATGTTTTAAAGCATGCGATTTAAATTGTTGCAAGGGAAACGAGGTGGCTGGTTGGGCCCACCAGCCAATCCATTGCCCCAAACCTCTTAACTTTATTTTGTTGCATTTTAGTTTGCTTGGTGTGAGTGTGATCTTAGCTAATTTCACAATTTCATTTCATAGCTCTTATTTCAGTCATTTCATTTTCAATTTCATTCCAAAATCTTTATTTTACTACTTTGGTTATTTAAGTTTAATATCAATGATTTTGGATGTATTTTCATAAAGGTTGAACTAAAGTAAATGGTGAATGTTTTAACTGCATCTCTTATTTATTATTACAATGATTTGCCCTGATCTCATTGCTGCATCACAAAGTCTATTTCTAGGATGCAATGGTGAAATAATTACTGAGCAAGAATTCTGGTTAACTTAACTTAATGTGTATTCATGATTGCCTTTGAATATTATATGAGACAGATTCCTGCACTTTTTGAAACAGATGCTTGCATCAACATAAGGAAAGATTGTGAATCTTGTTGACAAAATGCTCACATAATTCTTCATTATATTAATTGATGCATATATTATAAGGAAGTATTTAATAAGATCAGGGTAAATAACATGAATTCTATATTGGTTCTTATTGCATATTTTTCTTACAACTAAAGTACTAAATTGTGTTTAAGAGAAGCAGTGCATTATTATCTTGATTCTTTCCTTACATTAGTTGGAATGAAGTTGTCACGCGATTTTTAGTTTCATGCTTGAAACATAATAGTAATTTTTAAGAGGTTTTGCATTCTTTATTTCTTGAATCGCATTATTTTCAACATGCCTACATTACTTTGTCCCTTGGACAACTGAGGAAGACTTACTATAGGAGTCAAATCAACCAAGAAGAGGAGCCAAAAGTATATTCCTGGAGTTTGTTTACCTTGGTTTGAAGAGTCTTGTTTATATTTCCTAAATCATGCACCTTTTGAATTTGTTGCAAGAACTTGGCTTTTATTTAACAAATCCCTGAGGTCGTATTCTGGCATATATTTTGCTATGCCTCTAAGTCTTACGACCCTGGATTGAAAAATTAAATGTTGGCGTAAATATTGCATTTATACCACCCGACAACCATATTGCATTTATACCACCCGACAACCACTACAAATGATTTGGTGAATGGCTGCAATATGTCATCCATCAGCCTCATGAAGGTTGCAGGATAATTCATCAACCCAAAAGACATAACGAGCCATTCGAAAAGGCCCTCCTTGGCTTTGAAGGGGTTCTTCCACACATCAAAGGGTTTGATTGGTACCTAGTGATATCAAGACTTCAATTTGATCTTGCTAAAATATTTTCCCCCTTTCAGTTGGTCCAGAAGGTCTTCAATCTGTGGGATAGGGTATCTATTCAAGAAAGTGATGTTTTTTAGCACTCGATAGTCAGTAGAAAGTCTCCAAGTCCCATCCTTCTTTTGTACCAACATGATCGGGCTCCCATAGGGCGATGAACTTGGCCATATGTGACCTTTCTACAGGAGCTCTTGAATTTGCCTCTTGATTTCATCATTCTCTAGAATAGAATACCGATAGATTGGTCCATTAGGGAATGGCACACCTGGGGTCATATTGATGGAGTGCTTGACATAATAGTGTAGAGGCACCCCTGTGGGGGAGGTGAAGATGTCGTCGTACTCCTCCATGACCTTCTTTATCCATTATTTTTGTGCAGAGGGGCCTTGTCCAGAGGTCATGGCCACTGTCTTCTTCTTTCACTGAGATGGACCTAGTTTTGGAAATGAGCTTACTGAATTGTTTTGTAGTAACCAAAGAGATGGAAGTAGACGGTGCTACCTCCGATATCCTATACAACTTATTTCCCAAGGTAACAATAACAACATGAGGCCTTGACTCATATACAAAATGTCGCTTCCATAGGTAGGCTTTGCCTAATAATACATCACAAACATCACATAATACCTCATCCATGAAGGGCTTGATGTTATATGGAAGGTGACACTACTCGCTGACGTGAAGATCATGTCCTTGGTGAAGCCACTCAATGTTTTACAGTTGTGGGTGTGTTGTGGTTGGTAAGCCCAATCGCTTCACGACCTTGGCTGAAATGAGGTTCTTTTTTCTCCTGTTGTCAATAATGAATTGTAGCAGGAAACCCTTTATCCACATTTGGGAGTGGAAGAGGTGCTCCTCCTCCTCTCTATATTTGGGCTCCTCCTTATATATCTTCATGCTCGAAACGATGGTGTTGGGCTCTGCATTGATAATCTGCTTCCCTTTTTCATTCCCCTTGTTCGGTTCTGACTCAAAGTTAGAACATGTATCTGATTCAGAAGCATTCATCTCGGCCACCAGTGACAGCTTGGCTTGGCACTCACTTGTGTTGTGAGTGGAGATCTTATGGAACTCATGTTGGAGAAAATGTAACTAGGTTCGACCTTCATATACGTAATTTTTATTTATGTACCTATTCAAGAAAAGAGAATTTATTTTGATATTATTTGTCAATGACTTCCTTGCTCATTGAAAATAGGACAAGAACATTTTGAAGTGCTTCTAGAGAGTCAAAGTCAAGAGATAATTATAATGAGACCCTTTGAGGGCATGTTACATCATGTATGACATAATACAAGGTCATGGGAATACCTCCAATTGTGGTCAAATCCTCTACAACCATTAACGAAGTCTACAAGAAGAAAAATAATGATTAAAAGTGACTTAAAGAGCAATATCTCAAGCTAGCCTAAATGACAGTCACATTAGCTTGAATAGGAGGGACAAACCTCATTTATAGATGTTGTCCACTACTCAAAAGGATAAGCATCTCACTCTGAAATACACATAGAAGAGGAAGGCTAAAAGAATGAAGACAAGGCAAGGAAAAAGGGTAACGAGGACAACAAGGAAAGGAGGCAGAACAATGAAGTGAAGGAAGGCATTTATGAAGCAGACACAACCACACATGCAAAGGAAGAAGGCCACTATGTATCCCTAAATGCAGCTTCACTTTAGGTCAAGTATAATCACTAGTTGGGGTGGAATTTAAGGTCTACAAGGCTTCCCTCTAGAGCGAAGGAGATACCCTCACAAACGAAGGAAGCCGAGGAAGAAGAGGATTGTTTCTAGGGCTAGAAACAGTCACACGTGTGAGGTGCAGTAGGGGTATGAAAACGAGCTAAATAGTCTTTTTTTTTGGGTAAGACATCAAGCCTCCAAAGGCTCACAATCCTAGTGAATGATCACATATCTCTAAGGTGATAAAAAACTATATTGGAAGACGAAGTGTCAGAAGATGTGTCGGAAGTGATAGTGCAGAAAGAGGAAGGATTTGACTTATTCTTGGAGGATATCCTATTAAATGGTCTATGGTTTGGAAGTTGTTAAAATAAGAAGCTTCAATAAGAGAAATCTTACAAAGGGTTTTCCTATCAAGAGTGGAGAGGGTTTGTCCCTGGCAGAGAGCCAAAATTTTTTGTTCTTGTTATTTTCTTTTGATAGAAGTTTGATGAAGAACACACACATGCACTCATAAGATGAAGAAGAAGTATAAGCTAACTAGAAAAAGTAAAAATACTTCACAAACTATTATCAAGTCTCAGAGAATCATCACAACACTACTTTTCCTTAGATTCTATAACATGGTTTCAGAGCATAGGTGACACATCAAGGAAATGGAAACTCAAGAACACTCGAGCATCTACAAAGTTCAATCATAAAGCTTAGAAGTTTTGACCACTTCATGGAAAAGAAGGGTCTACAATACATCATTCATCAAGGAGTGATACAAAGCTAGAATAAGAGCCTTATAGAAAGGAACCTACAAAGAAGAGAAAATCTACATCAAGCTACAAGTCTTCAAGAAAACCTCAACACCAAGCAAGTCCACTTGAAGAACGAAACTTGAAGGACATTGAGATCCAGGGAAGAAAAGTCATTAAGATTTCAAGGAGGAAGCAAATCCATCACATCTCAAAATCTATCAAGTAAGTACATGTCCCCTTCTAAATATACATCAATGTCCTTTTCCAAGGAAAGCAATAAATTGGTAGGCACCAATAACTTTCTTGCATGGAAGAAGAGGACTGGTCTACTACTCAAGGAGAATGATTTCCTAAAATATGTCAAAGGGAACATCATTATCCCTGCTAAGGAACATACTAAAGCCTTAGCCAAGTATAATAGGGATGAGATAAGAGCTCAAGGTATTCTAAAAGAATCAATCAAAGACTTTCTCATTCATTATGCCTCCAAGTTTGAGACATCAAAAAGAAATTTATGATAGGCTAGTAGAGCTATTCTCGGTATCCACAACCAGAGAAGTAACATCTCTGAGGAATGAATTATACAAGATTAAGATAAAAAAGGAAGACATATCTCCCTACTTCATGAAAATCTCTGAAATGAGAGATCAACTTCAAGAGCTTGGGGAAGTCATGTCTGACAGAGAGATGACATTTGTTGTACTCAATGCTCTACTTGAGGAGTTTGGAAATTTCACATCTAGCATATATGCCAAGAAGGAAGCAACCACTCTCTATGAATTGTGGTCTCTATGTAAAATAGAGGAAACCATAATGATGGCAAAAGAAGATGTGGGATCAGAGGAGCAAGAATTTGCTACCATGCCCAAAAGAAGGGGTAAATTTTCCAAGTTTGGTCCACAAAGAACAAACAACAAAGACATGTCCAAGACCCAATGTTTTTGATGCTAAGAATATGAAAGCTACAAAAGGAATTGTCCTAAGTTTAAGGAGGACAAGAATAACAAAAGTAAGAGGGAAGAAGCTCAAAATAACTCAAGAGATGAAAGAAGAAGGAAAGAAGCAAAAGAAGGAAGATCCTCCGGATCTCTACTATGACTAGGTCAAACTCTTCACTTATAGGCTTCGTTCAAAGTTTTGAGTAGAATAGGATCATGTAGGAATAAATTAAATTGCATGGCTAGAATGACCCTCTAGAATCTAACAACATGATTTACATAGAGTTCTAGACACTCATGTAGATGTAGCATTTATGATAAGAACAAAAATGCGTAAGTAGAAATATCTTCTAGAATATAAGAGCATGGAAAATATAGCTCAAGATATTCATGTAGAAGGGGCATACCTAGTATAGGACCTCATACATGATGAAAGAAAACTTGATCATAATAAGAATCTTAGAAGACCTAAATCATCAAAGGAAGGAAACATTTGCAAGGTGAGGATCTTTGAGATCCTATGATGGAATCTTCAAAATAAGATTCGTGAACCAAGGAAGATGTCTCATTTGGAATCCCATTCATGGATTCGAGAAAAGGGATGATATGCATGCAGACTAAGATGAAGCAAGAAGGGACACACCAAAGGATGATCTAAGGAGAATGAAGATGAGGTATCTATGCTTTAAATTTTAGTCATGTTATTCCTTGTATATTATTAAGTCATGTGTATAGTTCTATAACATGGTAAAGCATGAAGGAATCTCTTTCACTGGGAACATGTTTAAAGGCATGTACCACAATGCGATGAAGGTCAACAAAAGAATATGCTCACATAAGGAGCATCAGAATTGCTGACTAAGAAGCAAGAAGGAATGATGACAAGTCCAGAAAGCAAGCAATGAAGGAATGCTTACACAAAAAGCATTAGATGGTTGACCTATCTATATCAGAAGAAGAAAATGAAGAAATAGATCAAGCATGCGAAGAACACCATTATCACCAAGAATCACTATCTAACAAAATTCCTTGAAGGATATCTCCCGAAAGAAGGCGGACAACTCTGAAAGGAATAAAGGACCCTTGACACCTATGAAGGCCTTGGAAATATAAACGGTGCAGATAATTGATTCTATATGAATATGTCATGATGAAGAAGTCATCCAAGAAAAGGAAAAGAAATGTTGAAGCAATATTAGGATGAAGCCATGATGGGCTACTAGGTCAAAGCATATAACCTAGCGAGTATGATGGAGCATCCATAAGGAGAGAGTTTTGAGGCATAGACAACATGAAAAAAGAGTAGCCAAGATTACAAGAAGAACCTAATAGTCACTTTCCACGAAGAATTGACATGAAAAACCAAGAAGAAAAGTGATCAATGGATGGTGCCCTACCTAGAAGAAGCTCAATCAAAGACTTCATGACATCAAGAAATAAAGAAGATCAAGCAAGCTAAAGGACCCATGAAGAAGAAGTAGTTGATGAAGGAAAGAGTCCCCAGTTAAGAGGAAGGTCTGACAGGTCCCTAACCAAGAGCGAGTTTTTGGATCACCCCTAATTACAAAGGAGTGAAAATTATGTTTTCCATTTCATGGGTCATGAACTAGACCAAGACTAACTTCCATAAGTCTAGATGAAGGCCATGAATGGAAATGTAGACACAAGATAGACACAAAATTATTTTCTTCTCTTAGGAAGAAAGAATGGGAGGATTAGGTAATCATCTAGCATCCAATACTTTTTAAGGATGTGTAGGGTATCCAAGACAAGAGTAGGCAATATGACCGATATTCTTTGAGGGTTGGGAACCCATGATAAGAATAGTCCTAGAAGGTAATACTCAAAGAACACCCGGGTAGGTATGTAGATTGAGAGATAATGATGAAGGTGTCTATAAATCATTGGTCTCACCAGCATTGTATCTCATGGTCTCGTAAAGAGATGGAGCTCTTAGTCAAGGCATTGCACTATGAATAGCTAATGAATATAATGCTATTACAGATGGATTCCTAATCTGGTTTCTGTTGGAAATAATATTGAGAGTGGGGGTGAATCAGTATTATCAAGTCAAATATTCCTTTTTCAAAATCAAATGATATACGCTACTTCAGTTAATTAAACCCACGTATATACGCAACTATGCAGAAGGAAACCCGCATATACAATGCAAACTTTTAATTTACTTTATCTTTCTAATGTTGATTGTTAATCTGTGTTTGAGAATCAAATAACCAGTAACCAGAAATAGTAAAGCAGAGCAGAAAGACAATCGCACACAAGAACACAAGATATAAGGTGGAAACCCAATGTGGGTGAAAACCACCTGCTGCAATTCGTCTCTATCTTCTCTTTAATTAGAAACTTCTTTTTATAATTGTATTGGTGCAGTCTTTACCAATACGCAAGCTGCAACCTACAGAGAGCTGCAACCCTCTCTCATTTTCCAACTTCTCCTGGAAGGGAGCTATAACCCCCTTAGCTCTTGCACTAGCCAAGATACTAGTACGTAGGTGCTGGCCTACAGAAGGCTACAACCTTCTCTTTCTTTCAGGGACCACGTTTCATAAATTTTCAGACTGGATCCACAAATAACATCAATCAAACATCAACCGATCACCTTTTCACCAATCAAAACTGAATCAAAATAAACACTTCTCTAACGACTGTACCCAAATCACAGTAACAGTAACCACACACCAAATCTGAACCCAGAACACTGCAGCAATAAACAGAAGCAGCTAGATCACAACTCAAAAGATATACGCTGCTTTAATAACCTGAAACCTGCATACATACGCTTCTGTTGTTGGAAAAACCTGCGTATACACTCCTTCGCTTCACTGAACCAGCGTGTATACGCGCCTTCGCTTCACTAAACCTGCGTACAGATCTATAAAGGATAATTCGCTCTTTCAGATATTCAAACACTAATTAACCCAGATTATCAAACTTATAGATCAAGCAAGCGCCACATATAGCAGATCAAAATCATACAAAGATACTATCATTCAAGCTTAAATATTATGACCCATCAATAGAACTTATCCTTCTCTTTGCGCTAAGGTTCCTCCTTCATTCAGATCTAGATCTCCACCATAACCCAAATACCAGTATTCCAGATCTAGCACTTTATCAGATATTCAATAATAATTCAGATGATCTTTTTCCACATGATCTCCTTCCTCTTTTATAATTTTAGGCCTTCCACAATACCACGGTCCAAAACCATAATAAACCAATACCACGGACCCAATACTTGGGATCAACACTTCTGACGAGGTACCATGGTTCAAAACCATAGGTTCAAATACCAAGGACTAACTACCACGGAACATAGGTAAGTTCTCCAACATATACGCGCTTTTCCTTGCATGAAAGTGCATGTATACGGATAAGCGCCTTTGAAATGTCTAACCCGCGTGTATATGCGTCTTCGTCTAGATGAACCTGCGTATATGTCTTTTCCTTCATTCTGAAAGCCTGAACTGAGATTTGTTACCAAAGAGAGTTGCCATAAAGGACAACACCCGTGCCATAATGCCAACAATCTCCCCCTTTGGACTTGATGGCAACGCAAAATCCTCAAAGTCATTCTCCCCCTTTGTCATCAAGGGAAAAGGGTTGTGCTCCCCTGAGTACATGCTGAAATTCCTGCTCTGCTGTGCTGACCATGCTCCCCCTGACTATAGGAAAGATCTGCAGAAGATGTTCTTCAAGAAGAACCATGAATTATACATCATAAAAGACCTTCCTATCACCAAAAGACTCAATACATACATCCATCACCCAACCAAGTGGGAATCATCCACTCAACCAAGTGGGGATACATCAGAAATTTACATATGACAACCAAGTTCATTACATGTTCATCCCAGGCATAGTGCGGAAACCAAAATAGGTCGTTACATGACCTTGACACCATAAAAGAGATACCACAAAAGAGATACATGACATAGAGACGAAATATCTAGAACAAGACTTATGAAAGTCACCAATAACTGATAGCAGCAGCATCTGTCAATCACCACCAAGATTTCCTTCTGTTCTCCCTCTGCCTCTGTTCCACCTAAAACCAACAACAGCTATGAACTAGAACCAAAAGCTTCTAAGATAATGCCAACAATGCATTATTAGAACATTATCTGCTCCCCCTGAACCTGTGTCGGATGGTCTCTGTTAGACCCATATCAGAATATCTTCAACCAGAGCCTGTCCCTAATGATTTCCATCAAACCTCCATATACGCGATTGTCTCTGTACAAACCGACGTATGTACACGGATCCTCCTTAGGCAACTCGCGTACACCCATTTTTCTCTGAAACAGACAAGTTTTAACAGCAAGATGATGCATCATCTACTCCCAGCTTATGTCTGAGGTATTCAAATGTCTCCCTGGGCAGTGGTTTGGTGAGAATATCAGCAACTTGTTCCTTAGAAGGAACATACTCCAATTTGACCTTTTGTTCCAACACTTGTTCCCAGAGAAAGTGATACTTGATCGGTATGTGCTTGGTCTTTGAATGCATGACTGGGTTCTTTGAAATGCTGATTGCACTTGTATTATCACATAAGATGGAGATAGGTGTTGTACAAGTGATTTGAAAGTCCTGCAAGGTTTGCATCATCCAAAGAAGTTGAGTGCAACAAGATGCAGCAACCACATATTCCGCTTTAGCTGTAGATAAAGCAATCGAACTCTGTTTCTTGTTGAACCAAGATACTAATCTGGAACCCATAAAGAATGCACCACCACTTGTGCTCTTCCTGTCATCCATGCTTCCAGCCCAATCTACATCTGTATAAGCATGAAGAGTGAGATTTGAATCTCTAGGATACCATAAGCCATAGTTTTGAGTTCCTTGAAGATACTCTTCACTGCCTGAAGATGAGTTTCCTTTGGATTTGCCTGAAATCTTCAAACTATTCCCACTGCATGCATGATGTCTGGTCGGGTACCTGTCAGATGAAGTAGACTTCCAATCATAGATCTATAGGCTGGTTGATGTACTACTGCTGATTCATCATTTGCACTGAGACTGCATCCTATAACCATAGGGGTACATACTGGTTTCGAATCTTCCATGCCATACTTCTCCAGAATCTGGTTGAGGTACTTGGTTTGAGACAAGAAGATACCGCCTTCATTTTGTTGTATTTGCAATCCAAGAAAGTATGTCAGTTCTCCAAGCAAGGACATTTCGAATTCTTTCTGCATCACCAAGGCAAAGCTTTGACTCATAGCTTCTCCATTGCTACCAAAGATAATATCATCTACATACACAACAAGTATTAGCAATTTGTCATTTTCAGTTTTTATATAGAGATTGCTATCTGCTGATCCTTTTGAAAAACCTTGTTGATGAAGGTATTTGTCCAAATGGTAGTACCAAACTCTTGGAATCTGTTTAAGACCATAGAGATCCCTTTTTAGTCTGCATACATGATTTGGATCATTCCCAAGAATGAAACCATCTAGTTGCTCAATGTACCTTTCTTCTTCTAAATCTTCATTCAGAAAGGCTGATTTCACATCCATTTGAAATACTTTGAACTTCTGAAAGCTTGAGAGAGCAAGGAACATTCAGATGGCCTCAATTTTAGCAACGGGAGCAAAAGTTTCTTCAAAGTCTATTCCTTCTTGTTGAGCATACCCTTTACACACAAGTGTGGCCTTGTTTCTGACTACTTCTCCATTTTCATTCAAATTATTTTTAAAGATCCATTTTGTTCCTATGACATTCTTATCTTTTGGTCTAGGAACCAACTCCCAAGTGTTGTTCTTTTCAATCTGCTCAAGTTCTTCATCCATTGCCTTGACCTAGCATTCATATTTGCATGCCTCTTTTATATTTTGTGGCTCAGTGGAGGAGAGCAAAGCCAAATAGCTTGAGGCTTCTGCAATTGTTCTTCTTGTTTGTATACCTACCTCTTTTTGCCCCAAAATTTGAGATTCTGGATGATTCTTCTGAACATACCTAGATGGAGTCTTCTCTTCTATCCTTATCTATTCCTCTGGTGCCTCTTGAGGTTCTTCTTCATCATCAGTCTGATTTGAAGAGTAGTCTTCATCCTCTTCGATATTTTCATAATTTACTTGCCTAGGAATGTATCCTTTTTCATCAACCACTACATCAATGTTGTCAACAATTCTTCCAAGTCTTTTATTGTAACACTTATATGCTTTTTTGTGGAGAGAGTAACCAAGGAGAATGCCTTCATTTGCTCTAGGTTCAAGTTTGCCAAGTTGTTCATCATTATTTTTAATATAGCATTTGCTTCCAAAAATTTTGAAATGCTTTACCGAAGGAGTCTCACCATACCAGAGCTCATGAGGAGTTTGAGTGCTGTTCACTCAGACATTTGTTTTGTTGAGAATAACAACCGCAGAAAATTCAGCTTCACGCCAGAAGGTTGCGGGAGTTCCAGACTCATCAAGCATAGCACGAGCCATTTGTTGGACTGTTCTGTTCATCCTTTCCACCACTCCATTTTGCTGAGGAGTCCTAGCTGTAGAAAATTCCCTTCTTATTCCATGTTCTTCATAGAAATCGAAAAATTCATTTGAGGTAAACTCCCCACCTCTGTCGGACCTGAGGCACTTAATTTTGTGATCTGATTCATTTTCAGCCAAGGCTTTGAAGGATTTGAATTTTTCGAATGCTTCGTCTTTGTGCTTCATAAGTCCTAACCAAACCATCATGGAGAAGTCGTCAATGAATAATATAAAGTATTCTTCTCCTCGAGGTGACCTTGTCCTAAATGGACCACATACATCTGTATGGACTAGCTCAAGAGGCCTGCTAGCTGATCCTTCCTTCTCAGGGAAGTTAGTTCTGGTTTGCTTACCAGACTGACATGATTTGCATATTGTGTTGTCTGGAATTTTGATATCTGGAAGACCACGAAATGCCTGGTATTTGCATGCTTTCCTTATTTGTGAAAAGCTTATATGCCCCAACCTCCGGTGCCATAACCAGTGTTCATCATCCTTGCTCAAATAGCATTGTTGTTGTCCTTCTTCAAATATGTATAGATTATTTGGAGTTCTTCTACCTTTGATCACTGTTTTTCCTATATCAAGATCACGAACACTACATCCATTTGATCGAAATATTACCCCGGTACCTTGATCATACATCTGACTGAAACTTAGTAGATTATGCTTCAAGCCATCAACATACAAAACATTTCTAGCTTTGACCTTTTCTTTCAACTGAGCAGTGCCTCTTCCTTTTATGACTACAGGGGTATCATTTCCAAAAGAAACTTTCTTTCCCTTTTCTAAAACACTATATGATTCAAGTTTTTCTTTATCACCTGTCATATGCTTCGAACATCCACTGTCGATGTACCATATATTTTCTTGTCCTGCATAAAAAGCTATCCCACATCTTTCTGGTTGCGGTTCCTTCATTCTCCATGTTCTGGCACTTGAGGTTTGTTCCTTCTGAGTTGTCTTCCAAAACTTGCTCCTACATTCAGAATCTTCATGACCGAAGTTATTACAAATAGAACATTCAATTTCATTTTCAAGGGCGGAAAAGTTGTTATAGGTCCTTTTTGTGATTCCAGTCATACTTCTTTGTTTTTGAGCTTCTCTAGTCATGATTGTCTTATAGGCAACACATTGAGCTGCTTTGTGACCAAAGTTATGGCAAGAGAAACATTGGCCATTGAAGAAACTTCTGCGATTATCAAATCTACCAGCCAAATGATTGTAGTTTCGATTGTCATCCATTCTTGAAGCAAATTGAGAAGTTTTTACTTGTGGCTGGTTGTAGCTTTTGTTCACCCTTAAGATGCATTGCCCCTGATTTACCTAGTGGTCTTTGTTTATTCTTGATGTAATTCGTCCCTATTTTACCTGGTGATCTCCATTGGGCTTTTGCTCATTCCTCCTTGCTGCATCAAGATAACTCTTTGAGGTGGATGCTTGAGATGCTTCTCCATTATACCCCAGACCTGTCTTGATTAGTGGAGAACGTTGTACATTGATAATCTCATCCAGAGTTTCAGATCCTTTAACAAATTTAAGATTAAGGGCCTTTGTTTTCTCAATTTCTTTTCTAAGGCCAACAATTTCACATTCTAACTTCTCAAGAAATTTTTCCTTTTCATCAAGTTGGAATTGCAGAGTATTAATGATCATATTCTTTTCTTCTAAACATGTTTTGAGTCTAGAAATCTCTTCATAAAAACCATCTACATCTATAGCATCCATGTAATCATCATCTTCAAAAGCCATTTAAAGTTTATAATCATTACCTCGTTCATCTTCGTCACTATTTGATAGGCCATCATTGTCTTCATGAGTGTAGTAACTTTTCTTAGTTGCATTCTGTTTCTTGTTCCATCTAATAGGTTCCTTCCCCTTGTCAACCTTATCCTTATGAGGACATTTGGTAGCATAGTGACCGACTCTTCCAAAAGCAAAGCATTTGAAAGGTAACTTACCTCGAAATCTTCCGGCCCCCCGTTGAAGGTTTTTGACAAAATTCGATTCTTCTTCCTCTTCTTATGCATGTCCTAACTCATAGTAGTCTCCTTTTCCTGAAGCCTTGAAAGCTACTTCTCTCTTGTCTGATGGTCCTCCTTTCCTCATTTCATAAGCAGTTAGAATCCCGTGTAGCTGTGACATGGTAAGGTTTCGAAGATTCTCCTTTTCTTCTATTGCAGAAACTTTAGATTCAAACCTAGGGGACAAAGATCTTAGAACTTTTTCAACCACAATAGCCTCTTTTATTTCTTCACCCAAGTTTTTCATACAATTAACAATCTCATCTACACGAAGGAAATAGTTAGCCACACTTTCATCATTGTGCATTCTGAGATTTTCATACTGAATCTTGAGGGTTTGAAGTTTTGCTCGTTTTACCTGTTCATCTCCTTCATAGCTCAGAACAATCTTGTCCCATATCTCTTTTGCGGATTTAAACTGCATTACCTTGACAAATTCTGATTGAGATAGGCATCCTAATAGAGTATTGACCGCCTTTGCATTTGTTTCATATTTCTTCTTCTCAGCCGGATCTGTAGGAATTGCTGATGGAAAAGTATACCCTGTATTTATGATATCCCAGACTTCTGTACCAAGAGATTGAAGATAGGTAGTAACTCTTACCTTCCAATATACGAAGTTTGTCCCATAAAAAATTGGTGGCCTCATTGATGCTTCCCTCTCGTAGTTGCTCATGATGAAAGATCTTCCTTCAAGCGATCAAGCTACTTCTGAAGAACCTGCTCTGATACCAATTGTTGGAAATAATACTAAGAGGGGGGTGAATCAGTATTATCAAGTCAAATATTCCTTTTTCAAAATCAAATGATATATTCTACTTCAGTTAATTAAACCCGCGTATACAATGCAAACTTTTAATTTACTTTATCTTTCTGATGTTGATTGTTAATCTGTGTTTGAGAATCAAATAACCAGTAACTAGAAATAATAAAGCAGAGCAGAAAGACAATCACACACAAGAACACAAGATATAAGGTGGAAACCCAATGTGGGTGAAAACCACCTGCTGGAATTCATCTCTATCTTCTCTTTAATTAGATACTTCTTTTTACAATTGTACTGGTGCAGTCCTTTACCAGTACGCAGGCTGCAACCTGCAGAGAGCTACAACCCTCTCCCGTTTTCCAGCTTCTCCTGGAAGGGAGCTACAACCCCCTTAGCTCTTGCACTAACCAAGATACTAGTACGTAGGTGCTGGCCTATAGAAGGCTACAACCTTCTCTTTCTTTCAGGGACCATGTTTCATAAATTTTCAGACTGGATCAACAAATCACCTTTTCACCAATCAAAACTGAATCAAAATAAACACTTCTCTGACGACTATACCTAGATCACAGTAACAGTAACCACACACCAAATCTAAACCCAGAACACTGCAGCAATAAACAGAAGTAGCTAGATCACAACTCAAAAGATATACGTTGCTTT
Organism: Pinus tabuliformis; assembly: GCA_031772625.1. Lineage (NCBI taxonomy): Eukaryota > Viridiplantae > Streptophyta > Pinopsida > Pinales > Pinaceae > Pinus > Pinus tabuliformis. The sequence goes on from CM062816.1 coordinate 1,433,609,469, forward strand.
AATAACCTGAAACCTATGTACATACGCTTCTGTTGTTGGAACAACCTGCGTATACACTCCTTCGCTTCACTGAACCAACGTGTATACGTGCCTTCGCTTCACTGAACCTGCGTACAGATCTATAAAGGATAATTCACTCTTTCAGATATTCAAACACTAATTAACCCAGATTATCAGACTTATAGATCAAGCAAGCACCACATATAGCAGATCAAAATCATACAAAGATACTATCATTCAAGCTTAAAGATTATGACCCATCAATAGAACTTATCCTTCTCTTTGTGCTAAGGTTCCTCCTTCATTCAGATCCAGATCTGCACCATAACCCAAATACCAGTATTCCAGATCTAGCACTTTATCAGATATTCAATAATAATTCAGATGATCTTTTGCCACATGATCTCCTTCCTCTTTTATAGTTTTAGGCCTTCCACAATACCACGGTCCAAAACCATAATAAACTAATACCACGGACCCAATACTTGGGATCAACACTTCTGACGAGGTACCATGGTTCAAAACCATAAGTTCAAATACCAAGGACTAACTACCATGGACCAAAAGTAAGTTCTCCAACATATACGTGCTTTTCCTTGCATGAAAGTGCGTGTATACGCATACGCACATTTGAAACGTCTAACCCGTGTGTATATGCGTCTTTGTCTAGATGAACCTGCGTATATGTCTTTTCCTTCATTCTGAAAGCCTGAACTGAGATCTATTACCAAAGAGAGTTGCCATCAAGGACAACACCTGTGCCATAATCCCAACAGTTTCTCTTATGTGAATTCTTCAAGATTGAAAATTTCCAAACACCTTATAATATTGTATGAATACCTCCCTAGTTAAGAGGGTGTGTTGGAGAAAATGTAACTAGGTTCGGTCTTCATATATGTAATTTTGATATTTGTACTTATTCAAGAAAAAGGAATTGATTTTGATATTATTTGTCAATGAGTTTCTTGCTCAATGAAAATAGGACAAGGACATTTTGAAGTGCTTCCAGAGAGTCAAACTCAAAATGTAATTATAATGAGATCCATAGAAGGCATGTTACATAATGTATGACATCATACAAGGTCATGGGAACACCTTCAATCATGGTCAAATCCTCTACAAGAATTAACGAAGTCTACAAGCAGCAAAATAATGATTAAAAGTGAATTAAAGAGAAATCTATCAAGTCGGCCTAAATGATAGTCATTTCGGTTTGAATAGGAGGGACAAACCTCTATTTATAGAGGTTTTCCACTCCTCAAAAGGATAAGAATCTTGCTCTGAAATATGCATAGAAGAAGAAGGCTAAAGGAACGAAGATAAGGCAAGGAAAAAGGGTAACTAGGAAAGAAAGGAAAGGAGGTAGAACAATGAAGTGAAGGAAGGAATTTCTAAAGAAGACACATCCACACATGCAAAGGAAGAAGGTCGCTCTATAGCCCTAAATGCAGCTTCACTTTACGTCAAGTATACTCAGTTGTTGGGGTGGAATTTAAGGTCTACAAGGCCTCCCTTTAGAGAGAAGGACATACCCTCATAAACAAAGGAAGCCGAGGAAGAAGAGGATTGTTTCTAGGGCTAGAAACAGTGAGACGTATGTGGTGCAACATGGGTATGAAAAAAAGCTAAAAAATCTTTTGTTTGGGTGGGAGATCAAGCCTCCAAAGGTTCACAAGCCTAGCGAAGGAGCCCATCTCTCTAAGGTGAAGAAAAACTCGATTGGAAGATGAAGTGCTGGAAGAAAAAGTGCCAGAAGAATTACCAAAAGAAGTGTCGAAAGATATGCCAGAGGTGACAGTGCAAAAAGAGGAAGGATTTGACTCATGCTTAGAGGATATCCTAGTCAAGGGTCTAGGGTTTGCAATTTGTTCAAACACGAAGCTTCAATAAGAGAAATGTTACAAAGGGTTTTCATCTCAAGAGTGGAGAGGGTTTTTCCCTAGCAGAGAGCCAAAATTTTGTGTTCTTGTTATTTTTTTTTAATAGCAGTTTGATGAAATACACACACATGCACTAATAAGAAGAGGAATAAGTATAAACTAACTAGAAAAACTAAAAAAAACTTGACAAATTGTTATCAAGTCTCGAAGAATCATCACAATGATACTTTGCCCTAGATTCTCTAACAACTCACACCACTTTCCCGTGTCCTTCTTCGGCTTCGCAGTGTTTTTATTTGCTTGTAGCTTTGGCGGGTTGCCTTGGGCTACCCTGCCTTGGCTTTGTCATTTATTATGTGGTTTGGGGGCACCTTTCCCTTTCTTTGGATTCGCAGATCCAAAGTCTCTCTTTTTCTATTTAAGCTTCTGCTGGATCTTGAGAATGTATCAGTACATTGTTCCAAGTGAGGAGATGTCCAGGAACTCCATCTCATGCTGGATGTCCATGTCTAGGAAGACGTGGTACTTGAGTAAACAAATGTTTCTCAGAATCCTTGATACCCAATTTCGTGTGAAGGGTGTGAAAAACATTGGTAAACATCGACACATCTTGGTCCCTTCCCTACCGTAGTGTGGTCCACTTTATGTATTTATCCTCGTAGCTCCCGACAGGGTAGTACTGCTACTTGATGGCATCGCAGAATGAATTCCAGGTGGTTGTGGCTAGAAGCAATGAGGGCATACTTTCATCCTTCTTCTCATAGTAGGCTTCCCACCAATCCTTGACATGGGGGATAGCTTTGAGAAGAGCAAAAGTAATCTTTTCCCAGCTGGAAAAATCATGAACAAAAATATATCCTTCTAGAATATTTAACCATTTATCTACCACATATGCATCTATTTTCCCCTCAAATATGGGAATTTCAAAGTTTACTTGTGCCCTAAAAGGAGTGGCACCTCTAGAGTGGCTGTTGGACGTGGATACGCCATCAGTGGGAAACCATTGAACGATTTGGGTAAATTTATCCATCATCACGTACATTTGTTTCTCGAGGGCCTCCTCGAGCAATATTCTGATAGGATCTCCTGCTCCCTCGTCTTTCTTTTCTCCCCCCATGGGTGAATGTCAGGGTTTGTGAGGTGGATCTTGCAAAGTTTCAACTAGTTCAAGCCCTAACTCCTTATACCCTAACCTCATTCGAGACATGCAAAGAAAAAAAGAGAAAGATAAGACCACTATGATTCCACAGATCTGAATTTAAACACGAATACAAAAAATTACAGATATAACCATAAACACGGAGATGCAACAGATATAAAACTTCATTTCATTAATATCAAGAACTTAAATATGCTTACATATACAATGGAAATAAAGTAGCTCAGGTGATGATAGCTTATCTCTGAGAAGAGATATGGCAAATATATGACTCTGAATTGTTTTACAATGAGACTCGGCAACCTATTTATTATTAATAAATAATGGAAAACCCTAAACATCCAAAACCTAACCCTAGTAGATGAAGCACCAAAACTGTGGGCCATGTTTGGGTAAATTGGTACATCAACTTCGCAGGGTCGTAACTTTGGCATACGATCTCTATTAGACATGCACAATGCCTCATTAGAAAGATCTATCTCAAGAATACAAGTTCTGAGTGGCCAACAATAATTTATGAGCCATGATGGCCCTGGTTTTCCCAAAATACATCGTTTAGGGCCTCAAAACGGCTTTGAAAGTTTAGGAACCGTATTCCTACAAAAAATAGTTTTCTGCAACAATTAAGGAAACTGAAACATAGAAAGAAACAATGGTGGGGGTCCAAGTTGAATAGGTGGGTGTCCAACAATATCCACCTTGATGAAACATTGTCTCATATTTTGGCTCTCTCATGTCCTGTTTATATAGAATTTTTGAATCCATATTCCCCCTCTTGGTTCCTGCATGATAATGACACATGATTAGGAAAAGATGATTCAATTGAGGGTTGCATATCTTCAAAGTGACTCGAATTATGTGGTATTGGACTGATATCATGTCAGAGAATCAACCCCAAGTGTGTATAGTGGTCTTGGATCGTTGAGTTGTCCTTTTCGCAACTATGCAAATTTTGAAGGATATTCCACGTGTGCACGTTTATTGAACAAATAACCACAAGACATCAATTTTTTTCTTTATAAACTTTGGACGTTAGGAGAACTTTGATTTTTTAAACTTCATGATGTATTTAGCTATAAAATGTTCACCTGTGCATTCTCCTGGACACCTTTTAGTGTCTTCTAGATTGTACTAACATGTGTACGATTTTCTGGTGTTAACAGTTTCCCCCTGATGTGTGAAGTTAAGAGGAACCTTATAGCTAACATACATCACGTTTTCTTTTTTGCTCGGTGATGCGAGGGTCTTCGACTAAATGAAAGAACTGCAATGGTAACTAAGTACGACAACACCTTGACATGAAAGTTTGTGTTGATGTCGAATGTCAAGGGGACTGATGACATCAATGGGCAATAATCATTACCATTGTGCCACCCGAGGATATCCCTTCAAGGAGGGACTATCCAAGGTATTTCCCCTATCATGGAATATAAATGGTGAATTTGACAGAAGAGGAGTGTTAGCTGCCAGACATGCTGAGTTGGGGAATCAATATGAGATGTAAACATAATTTAACAACTTGGGACAGATAAGGCATGATAGAGAGTGTTGACGATATAAGAGGATATGGAGAACTGGCTCAAGCTCAATTTTTTTTGTGCAAATGGCAAACAAAACATGTTCACTAAGGGTGGTGGTCCTAGAGTCGGTAGGATTTCTAGGATGGGTGTAAGTGCATTCGGATGGGGGTGAAAATGGAAAGTGATCGCTAGTGAGGTGTAAGCTCTAAGCAAGGGGGGCTATAAATTGTTGCCAGGTAAATGACATGAATAAAAAAAATATGGGTGGGATTACTTTTCCTAAAAAATATTTATACACTTTCCAAAAGAATATGAGGGTGATTTGGATGTACAACTATGGCGATAGGTGCGCCATAATGATGGTGCCCTGCATGGAGGTGTGGTGTTTTTTGTTGAGTGTGGGTGCCCCATTGGTTTGTCTCCATGTTGGGTTGGTGAAGTAGATGAAGTAGCAAAAATGGGTGATGGAATACGAGTGAGTGATAGGCCAAATGTAGGACGAGGTGCATCCATCTAAATCCATCGTAAAGTACCAGAGTTGGCCTGGGAAATGGTATGCATGTGGAATGAGTTTACCATAATGTGGTTGAATTTCAGGGCATGTAAGTGCTATGGTTCTCAAGCCTGAGTAATTGGCCATGGCTTCTGTTAGTGAAGAAGGGTCTACAAAGATGAAGTGAGCCATGAGGGGGGGGGGGGGGGGTTGTTCTATCAGCTGACACAGATCTTGATCATATACGAAGGGTAGATGGTGATACAGATGATCAAGATGAGGGACCTTATGGTGTGTTTTGGAGAAATTATGTCAGGATATGGAAATCTTTAGAGGAAGGCTATCATGCTAAGTGGAGAATGTTACCTGCTCTATTATTTGCTTGTCGGGGTCTTGGTCGAAGTGGATCATGTGAAATGTTCCTGCAATGGACACAACTAATACCCTAAGTGAAATAATTGTTTAAAAAATACATATAATCTGTGACTAATTTAATGCTATGAATTAAATAACTAGAGGAGTACCTGACATGAATTTGTAGGTCTATGACAGGCCCAAAAAATGAGTTTTTTAATTTTCCGAAATGAAGAGTTCCATGATGAAGATGGTGCGGTAACGATCCTTATGTCTCTTCTAGTTTTTTCAATGTGTATCCCAGGCTTCTATAATCGACCCCAAAATATGGTGGAGGTCAGAGCGAGTTCCTGGAGCTTTTCTTATTGTTATGGCCAGCTAGAGTACCTAGGATGCATGCGGTGAGAGCCAGGTAAGAGCTTGTACCTTACTCTTCATTAATTTGGTATATTTTAGGGTAGGTAGGCTGTATAGGGGTCCCCTATATGACCTTTTAGGATAAATTTCTCTTGGCCTCATGAGCGACTTGCTTGGAGTCACGCGGCTGTCGCACAAACCTTAGGGTTTTGCGTGGTGACTATGAGCAAAATGCTTCCACATAACTTGATCCCTGTGTCTGAGGAGATAACTCTCATGGTGAAACCCTCCAAGGGTCACTGTGGCTTTGCCAGCTTAGCGCATGATGGTATCATATCTATGTGAGATGTAGACACATGAATTTAACACCTGTTTGAGAAATAGGCGCGCAATCTTGGATGCTTTGGATGCTGCAACTTAATTGTCTGATAGACACCTATCCACATGTCTATTGGGAAAACAAGTACATGATATCACATATTTCATGCTCATAGGTGTACGGATATGAGAAAAAATGAGTTTCTCATGGTTTTTTCCCTTTTTAATAGCCTTGGGGGTTATATTTTTTACACATGGTATCCTCGCTGGCATGATGATTTATTAGGAGAGGAATTGGGAGCAATTGCATGAAATTATAGCATAGGATCTAGCTATGAGGCGGCTCCTGGTGTAGTGGGGCCTTCTAAAGTTCTTTCGAAACCCTCGTTTGAGGTTTCAAGATATGTTCCTTCGTTTTTTAATTAGATGTTGAAATGTCGACTGGTAGGTGACGGTCAATTGGTTGACGAATTTGTTGATATCGATTTATACTGATATTTACTTTGTTACTAATTTTTTGCCTCGTGGGGAGGCACTACCTTATCCACTACCAGCTAGGCACATGGATATTTGACATTGGGCGAAGGAGGGGGTTTCGCTCACTATGGGAATGACCCCTATGAGGAGGGTTGTATTAAGATTATCGTTATGTTAAACCTTGCTGAGCGAGTAGCATTAGCTATGACTGTGAGGTTGGTGGGGTCAACATCCCCTAACAGAGCATCGGGGCCCCATATAGTGGTACTTCAACAACTACAGGGGGGGAACTTATTTTATTGGGCTCTATTACTGCATTGAGGGATGTTTTCGTAGTTTATGTAGGTGCAACATGGCACACCCAGGAGTTCTTGTTATGCGAGTGTACTCTGCAGCATTTTGTATGAGTGGGTGGTAATGCTCAGTCCTATCTTAGCAGTACCAGTGGGGTCTGCAGGGACCCACGTATGCGCTAGTGGGCAGTGGTGATGCCTAAAGCTGGGGGTGGTGAGGTGAGGTGTTACTCTAATTCCACTATAGAGGATTGGTTTAACACCAATCCTCAGTTTATTATGAATTTCCCTATCACGATGTGGACTTCTAGGCAGATTCGGATATGGCCCTTCCTCAAAGTGATGCTTAGGGACTAGTATGTATATTTTGATTTCTGTATTTGTATCCATATATTTATTTGCATGTATATTTACGGTATTTCATTTATGATGATGTTGATATCATGTTTGTTTACTTGTAGATGCGGGGCTGCGGGGGCAAACACTGGCCTATTTGGTACGCCATGATATGAGGCATATGGGTGTTGTAGGGGATGCCCCTATTCCATAGTGACATACGGTGGTGAGGCCACTGTCTAGGCCTTAAGGTGGGCTTCAGTGACTATTGTAGCGATGCTAGTTAAATATTGGTTAGCCGTCATGAGAGGGTAGTAGTGTAGGAGTGTGCGAGGATATAGAGCGATGGTGTGAACATGTTGAGGATGCAGATGTGTGCTTGGAAGATGCTAAGGAATAATTATAGAGATAACATGATACCTGGGGTTAGGTGGAGACCCTTATTAGAGAGCTTTGTATCAATGGATGGGACAGCTTAGCGGAGGTCATTTTTGAGATAACGATGTCCTTGGAGTGGGCACACCAACCAATTTTGCATCGCATAGTAGTGGTGATGGCTATGACTAGTTCGATTTTGGATCGAGATGCAGAGATTTGGTTGCCATGGCCTTATATAGAATTGATGGTTCTACTTTTTTGATGAGATTATGTATGTGCTAGGGGAAACACCCATTATGAGGATGCTCCCCTATATTTTGTTGACTTTTTTTTCATAGTCATCGGCTAGTGGATGATGTGATATTTTTTGTACTGATATATTTTTTGATGTATATATGAGATAATTTTTTGGCGGCTCTCATGATGTGTCATATGCACCTTGACTTTTTGTTTATTTATTCATTTTGTTTGAGATGTATCTTATGTTGATGTTTTATGTATCTTGATGGTTATATATATGTGATGCATGCCAGACTAGGATTTGATTATTGATGCAATCAGATGTATGATTTTGATCCCATGAAATATGTGTAAATGTGATATTATCAAAACATCTAGCTAAAATTTTTGCATGTAGATATTTTCGGAAAAGGTGTGAATCATGGATTTGAAAGGTTTTTTTTTAATTTTGATACAACTAGTTGGGAATTAAGGAATACATGCAAGTGATAGATAACTAGGTGGTGGGCATTGACCTAGAGGCTAATTATGGCATTGTACTCTACTTGATTATTGGTTCTTGTTCTGATACAAAGTCCATTAAAGAGGCGAGGTGTCTGGTTAGGAGAGTATATGGCCCATTCTATAGTACTGAGGTTTTACGGCCATCGAGATGCACTGTCAACGAACCCATGATGATAAGATGGTGGAAGATGAATCTATTGACACGTGATGAGAGAATGAGTTTAGAGTAAATCCATGAAGTGGTGATCATCATCAAAAAATAAGTCATGGTGCATACATGTCTACTCTAACATTTTATGGGTCGAATTTTTTGAGGTAGAGACCATTGATGGGATATTTTACGAAAGTCCCATCGAGCTCTCATATTATGTATGCCCCTATGGAGAGGAAATGCTTGATGATGTATGAGCCCTTCCATAGGGTTTCAAACTTTCTAGGTCCTACTACTTCTTGGGCAACATCATACTGGAGGACTAACTCCCCCTCGATAAATGTCTTACGGGTGATGTTACGATCGAATGAAGCTTTGACCCTCTTTTTGTGGGATTCATTATTCTTAAGGGATTCTTGTTAACATTCATCAATGAGGTCCAATTGCACCAACCTTCATTCCAAAGGTTTGGTGTCTGCTAAATTCTTGATGGTCGAGTGTAAGGTGGGGATCTCACACTCGATGGGAAGTACTGCCATATATGATTTGGAAGGGTGTAAACCCTATGGATGCCTTAATTGTTGTGTGGTATGCCCATAGAGTAGACAATAACATATGGTGCCAATTGTTTTGTGAGTGTTCACCATATGCTGTAACATGGGTTTGAGGAGCTTGTTAATGACTTCTACTTGTCCGTTGGACTGGGGGTAGTATGGCAACGCAAACTCATGAGAGAAACCAAGGTTTTGGGATAGTTCTTGAAATATTTAATTTTTGAAATGTTTATCATGGTTTGAAACAAATTCCTTGGGAAAAATGAACCATGTTATGACATGGTTGAAGAAAAACCATGCAGTAGTTTTGGTGGTGTTATTATATGTGGGAATTTCTTCCACCCATTTGGTGAAATAGTCTATAGCGACCACATTGTATTTGTGGTTACTAGATTATGGGGGATTACAGGTCATGAATTCGATGTCCCACTTATACAAAAATCCAGCCACTATGACAAGATGTAAGGGAGTAGGTGGTGCTCATGCCTTATGAGTGTATCATTGGCATCACTCACATCATTTGACTACTTGTATGAAATCATGGAAGAGGGTGGGACAAAAATAACCATCACAGAGGATCTTTTGGGAAGTGGCCATTCCTAATAGGTGGCCACCACAAGCCCATCTATGATAGTCATTTAAATCTTGCTCAGCTCATTGGTGATCAAGGCATCGACGTATGATGATGTCGATGCCTCATCGATAGATGACATCCACTAATAGGAGGTAGTTGGGGGCCTGTTGGCGTATGCATCTTCGATCGTCATGAGTAAGCTGGGGTTTGAAATTTTAAGTTCGTAAAAAGAGGAGGATATCACCATACCAAGGGTCATCCTTTGAGATTAAAAATATATGTTCATTAGGAAGAGCCTATTTAACAAGAGAGCCTCGGGTCTCTATTGGGACGTCCATGGTGAATTTAGAAAGGCTGAGGTATTTTTTTCTCTTTGGGGAGTTAAACTATAGATCAAACTCTTGTAGAATAAATAACCACCAATCATATTTTTGGGTCATCATATGACGAGTGAGAAGGTACCTCATGGGGTTGATGGCTCCTATCACAATAGTGGTTCAAAGGATGATGTAATGCCAAATTTTTTTTTACAAAATGTACGAGGGATAGGGAAATTTTTTCTTCTGGCTCGTACTTGAATGCAGGCCTGGATAAGTTATTGCTAATGTAACAAATTACATGCTCTTTATTGTCTAGTTCATATTGGACTAATACCCCTACCATGGCTACTTCTGATGTGGATAGGTATAGGGTATAGTATTTGTTTTGGTTAGTGGGGCTAATCAAAGGAGCTTGAGATAATGCACCTATTAAAGCGTCGAATGATTTTTTGGCTTGATCGTATCACTAGAAGGGGATATCTTGACGAAGGAGGTGCACTACACCTTGTGAGAAAGTAGCATAATTGGGTATAAAGCATTGTAAGAAAGTGGCTTTACCCTCAAAGCTTTCTAATTACTTTAATTTTTTCGGTGGACGTACCTTTTTAATGGCTTGGACTTTGAGAGGGCTGACTCTGATCCCTTCTTGGGAAAAAATGAAACCTAGAGGTCTTCCATTGTTTACATATAATAGACACTTGAGTTAGTTGAGGCATAGGTTACATTGTCAACATCTCTTAAAAACTAGGCAGAGGTCCTCCAAGTGGTTAGCACTTTTTTTGGAATGCACTGTGAGGTCATCTAGAGATGCAAGGATGAGATGAGCTAGATCATGGAAGATGTAGTTCATGCCCCACAGGAACGTAGAATTTTTAAGACCGAAAGGCATAACTTGATATGTGAATGTACCCCAAGGGGTTGTGAATGTTGTTTTGTATTTATCCGTATGGCGAATCTGAATTTGGTTGTACCCAAAGAACCCATCCATGAAGGATAAGACCTCACGATTGGCATAAGCATCGATAACTTGATTGAGTGATGACATTGGGTAATTATCTTTAGGGAATGCTTTCTTTAGATCCCCAAAATCAGTACAAATGAGAATGGTGCCTTGTTTTTTCATGATGAGTACAGGGTTTTAAACCCAAGATGTGTAAGAAATCAGGTAGATAAATCCAGCTTATGAATTTGATCAATTTCTTATTTTATTGTTTCCACCTTAGAGGGATGTAATTGACATTGTTTTTGTCAAATGGGATGGGTGTTCGATCATGTGTCAATGTGATGTTCCACTATGGTGGCACTGATACCTGGCATCTCTAAGTAATCCCATGCAAAAATATCCCTGTATTCTTAGAACGTGGATGTGTATGTGGTTATTTCTTTGGGAGAGCATGCTGCCCCCAGGGAGATCTCTTTGACTTTTCCAGGTTTGTTTGAAATATTCACCTTAATTTTAGGTGAAATGTTGAACATGTTCCCCTCCTCAAATGCATCAAGTCTTGGAATGGGATTCTTGAACCAATAGACCTTTCTTAGTGGGGATAAGTCTTTTGATTCAATGGCGCAGATGTCATAGGTTTGCGCACTACTGTGAACAAATGTTTTTTAGGTAGAAAAATTGAATGATGGTTCATGGCATCCCAAGGATATTTGAGTTCCATCATGGCTTCTAGAAAATATTCATCTGAGTGAAAAATATTCTCTAGTGTTGACATGGTTTATGCCAAGTCTTGAGACTAAGCTGTAGACCTAGTTGTGCTAGTTGACAAGAAAAAATATGATTCATTAGTTGATGTTGTAGAACCAAAAGATGTTGAAAAAGTGCAAAATGAATGGTTCTGCATCGTCGGTGATGTTACCATGGTTGTGGTGTATTTTTTGATCTCAACACCTAAAAATGGTGAGAAGGTGGCACGAATCATGGTTCCTACATATGAGGAAATGAATCTAATATGATGTTGTGTGTCATCAACATTGGGTGGTGACAAAATCTTGGTTATGTGTGGTTGTGGCTATCTCTGCGGAAGCTCTTGCATTCTTGTTGGTGTATAAGGGGAAAATGTAGCGTCTTCGATACGATGTTGGCATTGAATCTTAGGCTGCTGAAATGTGTGTAAAATAGGGCATGCCTCATTGCTATGAGTGGTATCGGTACAAATTCCACATAACGGTGTAGAACTAACCGAGTGGATATTATGGGAAGTGGTACCACTCATATTATGGGATATTGATGCCTAGTTATAAGATGGAATATTTGATATGGATTAGTGTTGGTGATGGGAAATGAAATGACAAGGGCTCTACCTTGTTGTTGGTTATTGTTTCTCCTCGAGAACACATAGAACAAACCTAGATGGTTCTTTCCCAGAGCCTGGTGAATTATTTTATGGCTCAATAACTATTTTGATTATATCAAAATTATTAGCAATGAATTGCCATGTGAATCCTAATCAAGAATGGAATCAAGACATATGGGGACAGTGTCACACATGGTGATTACTTGCACATACCAGACAACTTTGAAGAATGTGCCTAGGTCTTGTGATTTGTGTGATGTGGGGTACTGGATATAATCAGTCGAATTCCCTTAATTTGGCGCATTAGTTCATCAAATGATCTGGTAGGTCACATAATGCACAGGTGGGTGTTGGAAAGGTGGTTATCGGTTAAGATCTCCTCTGACTATGGTGGGAGGTTGATGGACCAAATTAGCAATAGGATCAAGAAGCTTCCTCTCTTACGACATAAAAAATGTTTTTAGAACCATCCTCTGTGGAGAGTAACGTGGTATTACATTGGCTGAGTGCACCTAACTCATCCTGGTATCGAGGAATTTTGGGGAAATGTTGGGTATACTGCCCATACTCTATGTAAGTGGTGCATGCATGGTTGGTTTGTACTTGTTTAAGATGTGTGGTTCTGTTCTTATTCCCTATAGGGGAGGAATGGTTAACTATTTCTTTTAGGGCATGTAGTAGAGATTTGAGCTCTTTCAACTTGGGACACTTATTGGTGGGGTGCCCTATTGCTTCACACAATGCGCAAGGTTGAGGGGCCTGTTGGCTTAGGTGGGATGGACCCAGGATCAAAGTGTGTTGCACATCAAAAAAACCCTTAATCACTAAGCCTCTTGGAAACAATCTTCAAGCATATCCCAGTCTCACGCAAAATGTTTATGGGAGGTTGCAGAACCAGGTTTTTGTAGCCTGAGAGATATCGCGTTATGGCACTGTTGTATTATTTTTATGATTTAATAGTTATCTACTACTTCATATTTATAAACTAGTTCACACTTATACTTTTCTTCGTGTAGTTACATTCATCATTTAAGCATAGCATAAACATTCATTAACTATACAGTACTGAAATAAAGTGTAGATAATAAAAAAATGAACACTGAGACATAGATTTTACTATGGCTCATCCCAATGTGGGACTATGTCAACAAGAACTGTTACTTATAATTTAGAATTTGATACAACAAATAGTTCTTCCCTACGCACACAACTACAGGGTGTCTGTATATGAAGCTATAATCGGTTTGTGCATGAAGATGTAGACCCAGGCCTCCGCACACACAGCTGCAGAGCCTCACTCGTCCTCTAAAATAAACACCACAAAAGTATCAAAAAAACATATACCTTGTCCAATTCAATGATTTATGACTTGTTCTTTATTATTCATCCCTATATATACTATTTCATGAGGGATTCACATCATTTCATTACGATGCACCCGATACGATGTTTTTCGAAATACAAGGGGCTATGGCCCAAAACTCACAACTTTACGATATTTTAATTCTTTTAAAAAAATGAAGGGGCTTCATCGTGAAGTCTCGATGTTGCGGGTTGACTTTTCTACATGGTATTTGTCATGCTTTGCTACCCTGTTGCATGGTTCACTTCATGATCTGTGACATCCTTTCTACTACACGCTTCCATAGAGCTTGGATTTCTTCCCAAAATTTACGCAAAATCTGGCCATGTTGGGCTATGCCCAATAGGTCCCCAACACTCACATGTGACTCGTCCTAGGTCACTTAGGTGTTGTGCCTTGAATATTTGTTGTGATTCTCTTGTAGGCAGAGTTATACTGCAGAAGTATTTTTGCTACTTGCTTCTCCTCTCGCCACACTTCTTCCAGTAGTGCCTTTGTTGTTGATCCAGAAATATTGTTAAGAACTTCTTTCTCCCTCTGTCACAACTCCTTGACCCTATCGACTAATTCCTACGAAAATTGAAGGGCCTCATCCTTCCATGGCTTAGCCCCCTCTGTCAAAATCTTCTCTTTCCTCCCAAGGTATTCAATCTGCTTTTGAAGAGTTTGTCCTTTATTGGTTATGGCGAGCCTCTCTGAGGCTGGTAAGGTCTTCAAAGTTGCTCGGAAGTCTACCAAAGTCTTCTTCTTCACCTGGAGCTCCTCTTCAATCCTCTGAATCTTTGGATCCTCCTGCTATGAGGTCCAAATCCACATAGTTTCATCTAGTAGTTTACCACTATTTGCCAATGTATCGGAGATGCCTTTCAGTGTAGATTTCAAATCGTTTTCTCTCTACTCACGTACTTCTAGTGGCATGAGTGTCTATAGCCTCATTTGGAGAAAAATAATCTTGAATTCATACTCGAAATTTATTTCTGCGAGCTTTTTCTTTGAATCCCTTATTGCAAGGCAAATCTTCACGACCTTCTCTACTAGTGACTCTTCTTCGCGGACCTTTACGTCCGAAACTGTACTACATGTTTTTGTGATGGCTTCATCTAGCTATTTTTGTTGTTGCCATGCTCCATCCCTTTCCTTAATCAACTGATCGAGGTCCTTCTTCAACGAAGCTCTTTCCTTCTCCACTTGAATATTAAACAGTGAAGTGCATTGTTCTCGTTCCTACAGTTCAATGGCTATACCTTGGTGGAACGTGTGCAATGTTTGTGTTGGCAGTGTGATGATGTTGATATTGAAATGGTCCCACCCTTTTGCTTTCTCTTTGTCTTCGGTTGATTCAAATTGTAATGCTCTAGGTGGTATCTGCAGAATACTTAATACAAATGTTGTTTCTATGTGTTGCTCTCACTACAGTTGTTGACCCATCTGTTTTGGTTGTCTAGACATTTGTGGTAGTGCCTTTAAATATACAATAACTTGCAGAACATCTACCAAGAGTGCTCTATAATGATTATCAATCCTATCCCAGGCCTTTGTTGTTACTTCCTGGAATTTATCTCCAATTTCGTTGATGTCCCCATCAGTAAGGACAAGTGATAATGTGCCCTTAGATTTGTTTGCCTTCTAATTATTCCTTACGCTCACAATATGTGCTATAGGTAGCCTCTTCTTGATGATGAACCACAATTCCTCTTCTTCCTCTTCGCTGAGAGAGTCCTCGGTACCCTGTTCCTTGTCTGGATTTGTCTCTTATGTGTCTTTTCCTTTGTCCTTTCTACTTGCACCTACAACCTATGCAATGTCATTCTCTACTCTAATGTCTTATATGGTTGGATTCATCCACTTTGCTAACCAATGTTTTATTGCTCTGAGAAGGTCATCCTCGGTGACTAAATATGGCAGAGGATGTCATGTCTCCATCGGATCCTTCCAAGACTTTACATATACCATGTGAAAGTCTGTCTTAAACTATGATATAATGTTATACTGATCATACAGACTTGGTGACAACCTGGGATGTTAGTTCACCACCATATGCAAGTCCATGTCCCAAAATAAGATCTTGTTTTCTTTTGTGCACAATGGCTCCTTGGTATGCCAAAGTGAGGAATACCACGCAACTTCACATATATCTGCTTCGACTGGAGGAAATTGTGAATCCTCCGACTCCTTCCATGCTAACAATGTGATGATCAAGATCAAACATGCATACTGAAATATCTTACCCTCTTCTTGTGCTTCCTGACAATCCTTAAAAAATTCCCTACATAAATATCCAGCCCAGTTGAACTAAAACTAATTGTTACACTACGCAACTAAGGAAACCATAGCTACGGGGACTTCATTTCCTCTACACTTCCTCATTGTATTTTCTGTTGAGATGTGTGTGGTGAAGTGAACCCCTTGGTCACTGATGGAGTTAATATCATAACCTCACAACTTTTTTATTAGCCCATACTTGTCCTTCTTTGTTTGTGCTACTTCCTTATCTAAGTTTCTGCCAACGAACTCTTCGACATAGTCCTTTCCTTTGTAGTGAAATTTAGTAATCCTTCTTATCAACATTTCATCAATCATGAACCTCTTCCCCAACTAGATACATCCTTCATGCACTAATATTAGTAACTATCAAACACAGGCTACGTTTGACGTGCTTCTACCAAAGTGTGGCACATTTAACATGTTCAACAAGCCTGATCTATGTAATCACCCAGCCCACTGGTGTGGCTCAAACCTTGTAACTCCGCTCTTCGGATAGTATGCCTGATGTAGGTACTTTCTTGGCTCAAACTATCAATACTTACTTTGGCCATTGCAGTCCCAATCCTTCATCTTCAACTGCGGAATTTTTGCCAATAATTCTCCTTCAAATGGAACTTTTTCGGGTAGTAGCGGTGTCAAAGTGCCAAATTTGAAGTCTTTGGGATATTTAAAATTTTTGGCATCTAGTTTCCTTGGTGGCATATATCATGGTAGCACAGAGGGAGTTTATGTGCCCTCTCTCTCCATTTGGTGCATTTCGGCTTCCTCCTCATTGTCGTGGATTTGTTCTGATTATTTCTGCTACATTTGTTTCTTCGCTTTCTGTGCAGGTTTCTTATCCTTCTTGGGCTTTGTCTTCTATTCCTTCATTGCCTTCTTTCTCGGGGATGTCATTAGCTCTACTACATATGCTCCATTTGGTCTCTTTTCTTGTCTTCTTTGTGGCTATTCTTCCGTAATTACTTATTTTCAAGGCAACCTCATGCGCGTTGGTGGCACAAGTACACTTGATGTTCTGAATTTACTAGTCTCGACTTCCATGATACCTGCTAATCCTTTCTCTACAAAATCTCTAGAAATCTCTTCAAAACTTCTCTCAAAAATACATCAGCACAGTTGTCTCACACTTGGTCACAAATTATCAAATTGAATTCTCCATATAGAAAGTGTAAAATGTGGAGCATGACATGGATTTTATAGCGAATTTAAATTTTGAACACAATGCTTAGCTCAGATCATGCTGATTCAATGCAGATATGGCACTAGACCTGGCTATTTGTGCTTCATAAATGATTTTCTCTCACGCCTCTTAACGGTAAGTTCCTTTTAATGGTAAATTTTTACTTCCAAGGGTCATACTTCCGAAAAACGTCAACAAACCTTCCCTTGGGGCACAACAATCCTTCCTTCATCACAGTACTTTCGGACTTTGACATACTCCTGAATGTCATGTAGTAAAATTCCTTTGGCGAAGTACCCCTCTACAGAGTATTTTACAGTCCAGTGCCAACTTTCAACTACAGGGCACTAATACTTTTCTCCTTTCATCCTTTAGTGTGAAGCTCCAGGGACATAGTCGTCCTTGTATACCTTCAATCTGCTACCATTCACTCATCCTAGAATCAACTGACCATTTAACTTTGCGAGATGAAATACACCACCATTAGAGATGTCCTTGACGATATACGGTCCTAGCCAATGTGATTTAAATTTTCCTGTGAACTTCATGAATTTTCTATAATATAAAAGTACAATATCTCCTTCCCAGAATGTCTTATGCTTGATGTGTCTGTCATGCCAGGCTTTTTCCCTTACTTTTTCCACCTGTTGGTGAAAAACGACTATAAACCTATTTTCTTCTACAACAAGTAATTGTGCCATCCTTTCTTCCATTATATCTGAGTCTGCCATGTCTATGAAGGATAGAATTCTTAAACTAGGCACAATGTACTCCATAGGCATGATTTCTTCTTCTCCATATAGCAACCTAAAAGGTGCTCCTTCTGTCAGTTTCTTGTATTGTTTTCAATATTCCCACAACAATGCTAGAATCCTTAGATCCTAGTCATTCTTGTTCACATTGTACACTTTTGTGAGTGCATTCTCCAGAATCTTATTGAATGCTTCCACAATTCCATTTTCCTAAGGACTATAAGGATTTCTATTCTGGCGGTAAACTTGAAATTCCTCAATTAATGCTTCAATTGTTTGATTCGAGAAATGTGACCCTTAATCACTCATCAATATGTTTGGACACCCAAATGTCGACAAAATATACTCAAATATGAACTTCACAGTAGTTTTTTCATTGCAATCCTTGGCAGGTTGTGCTTCGGCCCATGTAGTTAGATAATTGGTCCTAGTGATTATATCCCTCGCACAAGTCTTTTTCTCTAATGGATTGATCAGTCCCACAAAATCAGTAGCCCATTTGTCAAAATCTTGCAAAGTTACTTATGGTACTAGTGCCATTTAGTCTCTTCTTGAAGGTTTTCCTATTCTTTAGCAAATATCATTAGCTTGACAATATTCCTTTTCATATTTGTGTAATGTAGGCCACCATAGTCCTTCTCTTAAAAAAAATTGTGCAGTGGATTTCCCTGGATAATGTCCAACAGTTGCGCCACTATGATATTCAATGAAAATATTTGTCTTTTGTGCTTAGGAACATATCTGTGCAGTATTTCATCTGGTTCCAATTTATACAAATGCCCTGCTATCCGTCAAAAAATGGTTGCCTTAACCACCAGCTCTTTCTTCTAGTATGTATTATATTCTGAAGAGGCCATTATTGTGGTTAAGAACTAAATAATATCAGCAAAGTGGTCATCTGCTACTCTGATTGAAAACAATTGCGCATCAGGAAGATTATCCTCTATATTTGTTGGTTCTTCTCCTATTTCTATCCTCGACAAATGATCAGGTCCAACATTTAGTCTTCATGGCTTAACAATAACTTCAAAGTCATACTCTTGAAATAGTAATAGCCACCTGAAAAAATTTCTTCCTAAAATAGGCATGTTTACCAAATATTTTAGTGAACAGTGATCTGTGAACATATTGAAATGTGATCCCAACAAATAATTTCTAAAATTTTTGTAGTGCATATACCATAGCTAGACCTTCCATTTTTGTAGTTGTATAGTTCTTCTCTACTTTAGACAGTTTCCTACTTGCAAAAGCTATGGGGTGATCAATTTCTTGTGCACCAGGTTATGCCAATACCACTCCTAAAGCTATACATGAAGCATCCACATGAACATAAAATTTTGGAAAAACCAAAATAGTTGCAGTTACCATCTTTTCTTTTAGTGGTTCGAGGCTCTTTTGGTACTCTTCATTCCATAGAAATTTTACATCTTCCTTTAGCACTTTTTCGTCGGTGCAATGATCTACGCACATCCTTTGATAAACTTTTTGTAATATCCTGTATGTCCTAGTGTGGTGCGAAGCTACCTAATTATCTTCGGTGGAGGTCAATTCACAATGATAGTGATATTTGTAGGATCCACCATCAATCCTTTCTTGTAGAAGATGTGTCCTAGCAATATACCAAAAGGTACACAGAATATACACTTCTAGATATTGAGAGAAATCTGATACTACCTGGATGTGTCGAGCATCATCTTTAAGCTCGCAACATGTTTCTTGACTAACACAAACACTCTCCAATCATCAAAGTATACTTCCAAAAACTTGTGAACATATTCTTGGAAATTTTCAACCACTAATTTTGAAAATATAGAAGGGGAATTCTTCAACCCAAAAGGCATTACTATATACTTATATGAACCCCATTCTATAGTGAAGTTGTTCTTATGTCGATCCTCTTGTGCAATTCTAATCTAGTGGTATCCTGAAAATCCATATGTAAATGAGTAGGCTTATTGTCCTCCTACATTGTCCAATACTTCATCAGTGAAAGGAGTAGGGAATGGATCATCTAGGCATGCATCAATTAACTTCCTTAAATCAACACAAATCCTAATTTCACCCTATGTTTTCTTTTCTTGTACTACCATAGGACTTACCCACTCTGATTCTTGAACAGGTTCAATGATTCCAGTTGTTATCATTTTCTCAAGTTCTTTCTTCAATTTTTGTTTGTATTGTGGATTTAGACTATAAGGTCTTTGCTTAACTGGATTTTCATTAAGCTTCAAAAGAATATTCGTAACTCCCATGTCTCCTATTATGCCTTTTAGATCTGAGAACTTAGTGGGGAATAAATCTCGGTATTGATGCAAAAGATTTATCACTTTGCTGACTCTGTCTTCATCCCAATAATATCGTATGGTTGCAAACTTTGGCTCGTCCTCTGACCCTATATTCACCTTCTTTGTCTTTAATGGTTGTATTGTATTAGGCATTCCTATCTTAGGTCCATTCACTTTACGATAACCTTCAAATACTTCTATTCCAATATTTCAAGGGCGTTCATCTTCTTCTACATTGATGTTGTAGCATTCTAGTACATTCTATAGTTACATAACCCAATAGGGTTTCCAAGTGAGTGGAATTCCATTCTAAGAAATCTTCCTTTTAACTATTTGAAGGGTTGAATCTATATAAGGGTAGTCATCCTCAAAGATGAATGTCAATATAAATGCATCAACCAATCCAGCCCAACTCACAATACCATATCAAAATTCTGTTTCCAAATACCAGTTTTTAGGAATTGTCTCTAGTGTATGGATGAACCCATGCACCCATTCTTCTTGTGTAATCTCTTTCCATGTTGTCATGCAAAGCTATATTTTCTCTCTAGGATTAGTTTTACCATCATATTTATCTATGAATTCTATGTCTACCTGACTAAAGCTTACCCATATGAACCTTCGACATTCTTGCCAAGCTCCTATGTTCTTCTTATGTGTACCTCACTATCTAGCAGGAGTAGCCCTTAGGGCTATATCCACGGCTAATAATATTTCAAATTCTAGTACATGTTCTTCATATTCTTCAAGAAAAAATATTCATATCACCCAAACAATCATAGTAAGGTAAATTACATACCTCAGAGGTTATACAGTGAAGTGATTTAGTCATTCTTGAACATCACCTTGTAGACACTTCATATAACCTGTTTTTGCAATTTTCTAACTCTTCTTCTAAATATGAAGCATAGGATATGTCATGCTCCCAATTCAAATTTCCATCTGCAGTAGGTTTGATCCATTCTTCTTCTTTGGTTGTCACTTGATAGATGTTATCTATATCAACTACGATGTACTCATCTTAAACATGTTTAGTATACCTTGCTCCTTTTGATCAATTCGAAGGAACTATCACTCTCATACTGTTGCTTTCAAATATCATTTTCCTCTTCTTCAATTTAATTATAGCCAAGTTATAAAGTTCCCAATCCAATCCAAGTAATGAAGGATAGGGGTTACTGTCATCCACAATTTCTGTTAGCTCAAAATCTATAGTAGTGCACAACCATTCAATGTCCACTGTAATGCCTAATAATATTCCTGGAGGAACGATCTTTTGTTGATTTCTCATTACCAACTGAATAGATGACCATTGGAACTTCAATTTACCAATTAGTTTCCATTTTTTCTTCATCGGGACATTAGCTTCAAATCCTAGATATAAAATAACTTGGTCCATATCATATTTTCCTATTTGTGTTGTAAGCCTCATTTCCTTTCCAGTTCTCTTTTTCCTATGTAAATTATTTACTTCACGCATTTCAATCTATGGTACTTCCTTAGATGTGTAGGAGTCTATCAATTTTTGTAGTCCTTCTACAGATTTATGGTTCTATAACAACTTCATGCAAGTTTGTAGGAATGATTTTAAAATACCTAGATCCATATCTTGTGTCACAACTGCTATTATGGTGTTATTAATCTTCTGCTTCAAGTGCATGCTAGATGTCGAAGCTCCTACATCCACAAATATTTTATTTCATTCCATAAAGACTTATTTTCCTTGTGAATATAAAATATCAGTGCCTTTTCTATATTATTTCTAACCCATGTATCTTCAACTACCTTCTTTCCATTTGCTTTGTCAATTCCAGTCGTAACTTCACTCCTTGTTACAATATTAATGCGAGGTTCATCTATCATCAATTCCATATTCATCATCTAAATGTTCTTGGTCAACTGTGTATTATTCTTTTCTTCCATTTTCACTATAAGTATGGGACACTCTTCTATTACATTTTCAAATGCTTTACAATACTTTACATGTGATAGTCGGATTTTGACAATCTCTTTCGAAGTGACCTGCTTGACTGTAGTTATAATAAATAATATGACCTTGACCTCAACCAGCTCTGCCACCTCAACCTCATTCTGCATAGCCACCTCAGCCATTGCACTATCCACTTCCTTCATGTCCTTTTTCTTTGTATTACATTCTATATGTATCAGCACCACGATCCGTCATCAATTCACAGGCTCGACAATTATTTTCATCATGCCCCACTGATTTAAAAAACTTGCAAAATAAGTTATTCGCAATTTGCACATATTTTTGTAACAAATAAAAATATTCAAAGTGACGTTCTCCTCTAGTTCTGCATATCTTGCACCATAAACTAGATCCAAAATTCAAAGGATTACGTGCTCAACTAGCTATGTAATTTCTAAAAATAGGAAATTTCTCTTTCGAGTGACATTTTTCTTTGCATTTTGTACACCAAACCTCTTTGTGAAATTATTTACTCTTCCTCATGTCTTGTAACTGCAGAGTCAAATTTTCCAGTTGACTTCATATCTTCTATATACCCGTTTTTATCACCTATTGGCGAAGCTTCTAACTTGATTTCCAACACCAAAGCTTCAACTTGAGTCTCTTTTCTTTGTTGTGTCAAAGGTAATCTGATGTGTGGCAGTAGCGTAGCTATAAACCATTCCTTTTGCTGTTGTGGACCTATATTGAAGCTCACTTGATCCAACAATAGCTTGAACCTTTGAAGAAATTCCCATACTAACTTAGTCAGTCTTTGTTTGATCTCCTTTAGTTTTGTGATGCACTACAACTCTGATTCTGGTTTCTTAAATTATTTTAGCAATGCTGATTTAATGTCTCCATAAGACCTAATCTAATCACTTGAATATCTCATGTACCAATTTAATGCTTGGTATCTAAGTGTTTTGGTGAGCTACGCATTTTTCACATTTTCATCCTGGACCTACTTCGCGGTCCATACTGCTTCGCATAAGAACCAAAACTGCTCTGGATCCTCTAATCCATTTCCTTTAAAGATCAAAAACTTAATATAATCAACCATGATTCTTCTCAGGATGGGAAGGGAGAGGGGGTTGGGGAGTGGGGTTGGGAAAAACCAAATTTGTTTGACTCTAGCTAGATTTGGGCTTCAACATAATTTCAGGCTGAAATGGTGAATATTGTGGAGTACGTTCAGGATTCTCAAGGGGTTTTCTTCACCTTCAGATTCACTCAAGAGAGGGATAATGTCAACCTCTACGAAAAGCTTCGGATATTGTCCATGATATCTCTTCTTAGTGTCTACTCTATGCCTTTCTCCACTTCACGTTGTTCCAGTCTCTTCTTTAGATACTTTTCCAAACACAATCTACTAATATGGCTACATTCGAGCAATTATCTTTTCACACAAAATCATTTTAATCAATAATTTCAGAGATCTCAAGTACTTACCTCAAGGTCCCTTGAAAAAATTTCATTCAGCTTCATTTTAGGACACCGTTGTGTCTTTACAAACTTAGTAATAAATCCTCCCAAAATGCTATCCACCTAGAAATCAATAGCTCTTGAAATTCTATTATGAGTGTTCATTAGTTGTTGTATCGATTTTGGAGTTCAATGCTTAGGTTTGTCTCCCTTAAAACAATTCTTTCTCTTTGTCAATCTTGAAATCCACTTGTATAGCTTGATGTGAAACAAACCAAAGAAGATTTCATACTGATATTCAAATACAAACTTATCCAACTACCTTTGAGATGATAGTTTAGGGTTTCTGTTCTCCTAATCTACAAATTTGTGTTTCTTCTTTTCTACCCACTTTTCGATCTCCTTCTTCGACGGATGCTAAAACATATCCCTCAAACAGATCCTGGTCCTAGCAATGGATCTATTTTTTGGATTAGGTGGGCTAGACCCAAGTTCAAAGTGTGTTGGCTTGTAGGGGCCTGAACTAGGTTTAGAGGTGAGTTAGCTAAACAAATCCCGGTACTACTAGCCCTTTCGGTAATAATCCATGGAGTGCAAACTAAGGTCTCACTTGAAGTAGTATGGGAGGGTGCTAGAACTAGGTTTCCACACCCTGGGGATGTCTGATGAGCTTCTGGTGGTCTGCGTTTTGACCCTATGCACATGTTGCTATGTGCATCTATTAGTCCCTCGCAACCTATTATGCTGCCTTCGCACAGCCCTACTGGAGGCGCAATCCGTATTATACCCAAGTTCATTACTATTAAACCTGTTATTACCCAATTACTTAACTTATCTATGTAAGACTAATGATAATTAACGGTATATCCAACAAACATATAAGTGCGCGTGATAAACAAAACAGTATAAATGTATAGAATTCAATACATAATTAGATGCACATAATTTGGAATCAACTTCTCTTTATTATTCTTCGTTAATGGTTACAGACTCGACACTGCCCTATGCACTCAGCTACAGGGGTCCATGCACTCAGCTGCGGACTCTACTAGGCCTCTGCGCACTTAGCTGCAGAGTCTCTTCCTACTACTATGACCCAATACACTTAGACTCTTTCTCTATCCTCTATCTCTAATTCACTCATTCACCAATCATCTATCTTTACAACTTAGAGCCTCGCTCTATTTATACAATCCCATGGTCCGTGGACCATGGGTAGGCTGACAGGACATTTCATCACATTACAAAACTTAAGGTGGACAACCATATGACTCAACCTATACTTCATACTTTGCACCCATAATTGGTGGAGTTTTACAATACATCTGACCAAAAATTGGGCTTTGAGCCCCAAAACATGCTGTGGGGGGATTCCATGCCCAATAGTTTCCCAACACAATCATCGTGACTCGTCCTCGAGTCACTCAATTGGTGCAACGATCTTGGCACGGAGTGCCTCCAACTGGTCTCGTACTACAAAGAGGTCCATGTTCTATTGTTCTGTGGTTTGCTAGACCTGTTGCATGCGTCTTCTTATGCTTCTTTGTGAGGATCAAATCCCTGCCTTAGCGCATAGAGCCCCTGCATCTATGCAAGCTTGCCCTCAATATCTGCCATAATGGTGAAGGCCTCGTCAATCCATGGCTAGACGCGTGCTTTGAGAAGTGCCTCTTTCTGTCTTGTGACATCCACTTGCTCTTTTAGCGCCCTTGCTTGCTACATCTTTGCTAGCCATTGAGTGAGGACAACTATTTGCACAGTTCCCCTTACATTGTCATACTACTCTTGAGGCTTGTACGCCTCTGTTTCAAGGCGTTGTATGTTGTGGTCCTCCTGCAAGGATGTGAGGACTCTAAAGGCTTGGTCCAACATACCAGTATAGTCTTGCACTTCCCGTACAATTTCTTCCAATGCTGTTTGGATAGTACTAACACATTGCTCTCTAACTTTCGCAAGAGTGGAAGGCTACGGCTTCAGCTACAGCTCGACAATCTGGAGATTCAGCTCCAACTACACTCACATTGTTTCCTCATGCGTGTTTCAGACTCCACTTGCCAGACAGTGGATCAACACTTTTGTTGGTAGGTCCGTGGTGATGGACAACTCTGGGACACGGCGGCACACTTCATCCACTCTCTATACTAACTATTGGTTTTGTGACACCAGTTCATCATGCTGCATGGTGAGCTGTTCGATGTTGATATTTTGCTCACTCATCACCTAAATTGTACAACCCTCCCTAGCACGGAGCTCTGCTATTATTCCATCCTGTAGTTGGTATAGTGTGTCTCACGGAAGGGCAGCCAAATTAAGGCCAAGTCCCTTGATCCTGCAAACCACGGCTCTGTCATTCTCATTCTCTGCTGTTAGCACCCCTTCTGGTAGCACTATGGTATTGCTCATCCTTGTGCGTAGCATCTGCTCTACTGTTGATGTGCCTGTTGTGGCACAGGTGGCTATGGTTCCTTCCTATTGGGGCTGCACCCCCAACACAGTCTGCTGCTCTGACATGGCTTCTCAGAGTTCTTCCTTGGTGACCTCGCAAACCGTATTTCCGATGTCGTAGAAGTTAGCTTCCGTTAACGTGATCGAGTCGATGACCAATTTGGATGCCTTAACCTTTTTTCTTGGACCCGATCTCTCTATGGCACGCGACCTTTTTAGTTGGGTGGAAGTTGTGCCCAAGTCCGTGCCTTCTTCAGCAAGATCGATGTCCTCATCCTCCTGTCCTGTAGACAATTCCTGGCCCTCCTCTTCCTGCATTGTTGTGGCCCCTGTTGTCTATGCTGCTACTGCTACTTCCGCGGCCTTTGCTGCCTCACAGACTGCCCTTACCTTTGCTACCACCTTTTCATTGTGCCTCTTCTTGGCCAGCTGCATGACGTGGAACTTGGCCTCATCCTTTCTTTTCTGTGTTGTTGTCCTATCCATCTCTTCCAAATTCAGGGCACGCCACTTGGGAGGCCATGATTCTAACATTGTAAAAATTGCATCATTAGTGGCAATGAAGGGGAGCTTGGTCCACTGCTGCACCAGATCCTTTTGCGCCTTGATGTAAATATTATGCATGTCTGCCTTGAAGTCTGCAAAGCTCCATAGACTATTGTGCACTGTGGGGGATAGGCATGGCCTTCTATTAATCCACATCTAGATGCTTGCCTCCATGAGCACCCAGAAGATATTTGTATCGTGAATCTGCTTCATGTCCTTGGTAGCCCAGAGTGACGTGTACTTTGTGGCCTCTGGTAAGTCGCACTCAATGCTTGGGAACTAAATGTCCTCTGGTAGTTCTCCCACTACCAGCAAAATGGACAAGAGAAACCACCCATAGTGGAAGGTCCTACCCTACTCCTGGGCTTCCTTGCATTTGATCAAGAATTCCTCGTAGAGGAACTCAGCCTAATTGAATTGGACCCCCTCTACACATTGTTTGGCCAACGCAACTATCAGCACTGGTACTTCATTGCTGTGGCATATTCTCATTACCTTCCCATCAAGGAGTCGAGTGGCTACTCGCACCCCTTTATCCTTGATACTGCTGATGGCGTAACCCCTCTTTTTCTTCTCGAGCTTATATTTTTTCTTCATGGCTTCCACGAGAGCCAAATTTCCACTCCTTCCTACTATCGTTGCAGGGTCCTTTTGCTTAGAGGGAAGTTAAGAAATTCTATGGATGAGATCCATCGTGATGGAAATAGGCTCCTCCAACCATAAGTACCCATCATGCACCAGACAAAGTAGCTTCCTGGTGACGAAAGTAGTGATGGGCACACAGTGAAAGTGTGGTATCCATAGGAGATGAAGCAATCCAGCCTTCTCCACACGGCGCAACCATTTTCACAGCTCTAATGTTGTGACTGGACCCTTTGTGCTTTGCTTCATGAGGCTCTTCGTTTCTAAGTGTGGGAACTTCTCGCTATCCGCGAGGTCCCAATATTCAAACTTCATTATGGGCACACGACCCACGTGCTAGCCCTTAAACACAATTCCATCAAGGAGGAGCACGGTCTGGAGTGCGCTCTTTGTGGCATCAAGACCCTTTGGTATCTTAGTTTTCTCTTTTCGTGGAGGGATGTACTTGGGAAATTTCGCTGCATAGTGCACTGGCTGGACATCCTCTTCCCTATCCTCTGCTTCCTCTACCTCAGCAACAAGACTCTACAAGTCCTCCTCCTCATCATCTGTCTCAATGGTGACAACCTTACCCTTTTCTTCCAATGAGAGCTCAGTGAACTGCGGATTCCTCGTGGACATGCAGACTGGTCCCATTGCCTACTTATCTTTTTTCGATCTCGGCATCTGAGGTGATTTTTGGATTTCTGGCACAACCCTAGTATCTTTGTGAACATCGTGTACCATGGGATTCTGCGCGGCCTCGTCGGCAATTACTTTTGCAAAGCCCAAACCTCTCCTAGTAGCCACCATCTTGTTTGAACTATCTATGGTTGTTTGTGAACTTCAGGGCTCGAATATCACTCGGTGCTCAACACTTTGTGCTCTAATCAACTGCTCAAATATCAGGTGAACAAGCATTGTCTCATGGCTAGCCCCTGGAGTTTTATAGTGCCTTTTGAATTAAAATTCGACTATTCCCCCCAATTTTGGGCCATCAATGCTTTCTTGGCGGTAGATTGTCCCAAATCTTGCCCTTAATTCACATCTTAAATACTTGTCGCCCGCTCCCTTTTGCCTTAAATCAAACATTCCATCATGAATAGTGACACCAATGGTCACTTCCCAGCCTACCTGCATGGAAGTGCAGCACCCCTTGTGCGGGCGCAAACCTTGTGACATGCTGATTCTGTGCGCACCTCCCTTATCACACAGCTCCCAAACAGACTCTTTTATAGTCTCGCGCTCTCTTTCAACTTCTTGGAGCGCTGAGACTATGCTTCCTACAACTAGCTAGGTGGTCACACCACCTGTGTGAGACTTGAACTTGCCTTTTAGTATAGTCCGTAGAAAATCCCAAATTTCCCTCGCAATAGCCGGCGCTACGCATTCTATCAGATGTAGTGCACTTTCTTGGTTACCGCATTTGGTGAGATGTGGTTGTAGCCATGGCAGTAGAGTCATAAATTCTCAGCGACAGTCTTGTAATTTAGTGGCATGATCATCCGCACCTTGCCTTGTCATCCTTAGTTTATCGAAGAGATAGGGTTTCTTGATCTTGTTTTCCAGTCTCTTGACCTCTGTGTCCATCAAAATGATTTTCTTCCTCAGTCATAGTTGGTCTTTTTTGAGTTCGCGAAGTCTAAGGTTACGCCACTGAATGGCTTCCTGAATCCTTTTTTGTTCCACCTCGCGTAATTGTGTGATTTCTTCGTCCTGGTCTTCACATGCTCTCACATCTACGGGAGCTATTACATGTGGATCCATCTTTGTATTTTCTTCAAAAATTAGGGTCTCTACTCTATTCTGCACCTTTGGAATCGTTTCCGCGATTAGGGTTTTGCACATGGTCCTATAGGCCCATCAAACCGCTAGTACGCACAAGTCCCAATCAATGCGTCTCGCTTGGTGAACCCTATTCAGTACTTCGCATACCTTATCAAATGCTTCTCTGTGGATAAGTGGTAGCACATGTCACATTTCTTCTTGTTGTGTCTTTTTCTGATTCTCTATTTTGGGAGTGGTTTATGCTTATGTGGGATGTACAACATATGTCTGTATCCATCGGGAAAGGTGGGCGTGCAAGTTCTTCCGCCCCTGGTGACTGGCTCTCGTTTTGAGTTGGGGTTTTCCAAAATGTAGGAGGATCATCCTTTTTCATCCACGCTAGTCCTCAAAACTTCCTTGATGTGTACCCCACCATCCTGTGGGCGTTGCATGCAGTGCCCACTTCATAGCATCAAACCGCTACTGTTTTGGTACTGTGCTTTCAAATTTGTTTAGGAATTCATCCACTATTGTCAACCCATCATATGTATGGAGATACCTTGCCTTTTTTGTCACGCAGCATAGTGATCTAACCATCATGTTGCAATTAAGTGTTGTTACTTCATACAGCCGATTCTGCCATCGCTCTATATCTTCGTCTGAATCTAAAGTGCAAGAGATTTTACTCTCCCACGAAATCCTTTCATCTGCAGTTGGATTCACCCAATCCTCTTCTCATGTGGTTATCTTGTAAATACAATCGAGATCATAATCACTATCATCCTCAAGCACAGGTTCAGTGTATCGTGCTCCTTCGGCTGGATCTAGCGGTACTACTATGCGTAGTCACTTTTTCTCAAAGATCATTTTGCACTTCTTCAGATTTATGACTCTTTTCATATCAGTGGCCCAGTCTATTCCTAGTAGCACAGGATAGGGATTACTATCATCGATAATCTCTATCACTTCAAAATCCACTTGCGCACTCACACCTTCAATATCTACTGTTACCCCTTGCAATCTTCCCATGGGTAAGATCTTTTGTTCGTTTGCCATTCATAACTGAATAGGAGACCATTGTAGTGTGGGTCCACCCATGCGTTACCATGTTTGTTTTGGTAGTACATTCACATATGATCTGACATCTAGGATTACCTAATCCATTTCATACTTGCCAATTTGCGCAATCAACCTCATTTCCCTTCCTATGCACAATGCATGCTTTCCAAGTTTCCAGACCACGTGCGGTTCTCCTGATCCAGCAAACCTACTAATAAGTTCCTGTAGTCCTTTTATTGCCTTGCTGTCGTGTAGCAGTTTCATGCATGTCTCCAGAAAGGTAGTGAGCATTGAAGGATCCATCCCTGGTTCTAGTTGATCCTTACTACCTGAAGTGGAGGCCTCTGTGAAGTTCTTCTTAGCTTCCATGAATGTCTCCTTCGTGATTTCTAAATCAAATTCGAGTTCCTTTGTAGGAGCCTTGTGAACCCACACACTTTCTTTTGACTGCTTACCTTTATCATCACCAGTGGTCATACCACTCCTAAGCATCATGTTTACATTCGGGTCTTCTTTACGTGGCTCAAACCTCATCATGTACAAATTCTGACTCAGAGGGGCCTGAAGTACCCCTTTTTCGCATAGTCTCTCTATCAAGGTAGGGCAGTCTTCTACCTCATGATCAAACTGAGTACAATACAAACATGATGTCCTTGTCAGGTTTGTAGAATCGTAGGCATAGTGCCCTGGCTCTCCGCAATTGTAACAAATTGGTTGTCCATGACCCCTTCCTCATCCCATTCCACCTCATCTTCGACCACGCCCTTGAAATCCAGCATGCACCATTCCTACATTTGTGTCAAGGGCTCACATTTCGGTCTGCACCCTGTAGGCAGGAGTGTGATCCATCATTAGTTCGTAGCTTCTGCAAGTGTGTTCATCATGGCCTACCGACCTGTAGAAATTACAAAACAATTGTTGGGACATCTGTGTATACTTCTGCAATAGACGACAATTATCTGAAGTGTGTTCTCCTCCTATCTAACAGATCGCACACCCTAATGCAGGTGTTGTGATTGGTCCTGCCTATGCCTCAGGTCTTAATGGCATCAGCCCTCCTTATGCCAAGTAATTCGTGAACACTGGAAAATGGTCCTTGTCATGCCCCCGGCCTTTCCATTTTATGCAACATACCTCCTTGCGTGCCTCTGGCCGAGGTGTCTTGTCCTGTTTCAAACTCTACATCTCCAGACACATATTTTGTAGTTGTGCATGGATTTGTTGGACTCCTAGACTAGGGTCTTATATAGGGGTCTCATGTAGTTTCATTTCCATCTCCAAAGCTTCGGTCTAGGTGAAAAGTTTTTGCTCTGATAGCGTTGCCCTTAAGTGTAGTGTTAGTGATGCTACAAACAATGCGCGGTGCTATCCATCCGTCAACATCATGTTGGCTTCACAAATCATACCCTTCAGTCTTTAGTCTAGATCCTAGGGGGTCTCATCCGGGAGCATCACGATCTCCTTAAACCCCATGATTGATTGTGTCTCCGACTTTGACATGCTAAATTCTTTGTTCAGCGCGGTTTAGATTTTTACTATTCCTATGTTCGGATGTTTATTAGAATGCTTGATGTACCATGTTAATGCGTGATCCTGCAACGCGCTCACCGGCATAACCTTCTTGATATTGTCATCCATGATGCCTTGTGCTTCCCATACCACCCTTACCACGAACAAAAATTGGTCCAGATCTTCATTCCCTACTCCTCTGAATACTTGTAGTTTGATCGCACTCGACATACTGAACTATGGTGGTGGCGGAGGTGGGGTGGGTGGACATGGAGGTGAGGAGGGTGAGACGAGTGGCAGTGTAGGTGGAGGTGGTAAGTGTGGAATTCGTTGCCTTATCAGACTAACCGCACTTCTCGAGGAAACTTTCGAAATCTCCTCCTCACTTTCTCACAAGGGGGAGATTAAGGGACTCGTTTCTAATTCTTCACTACTTCTACTTTTGTAGATCTTCCCACTTCTTGTAGTCCCAAAGATTAGTTTATTCACATAACCTGCTTTTCACATAATAGCATCTTAATCCAAGTGTTTAAAGATTTAATATACTTACCTTGTGATCCTTTGAGGAAACGTCACTCCACCTCACTGTAGCTTATGATCATGTCTACCACGAACTCAGTGATAAATCATCTTGTAATTTGGTTGAGCCAATAGTCGATAGCTCATGCGATCTTATCTCCTAATGTTTCTAGTCTGCGCACAAATTCCAGAGTCCACACGATTGGTTTTTCGAGCCTACACCTTCCCTGACTGTCTGCTAGCTTCGCAATCCACTCATATAGTTCAAAAGGAAAGGGTGTGAAGAAAATTTCATGGATTTCCATATACAAGTAGCGCTCCAACCATTGTTCCTTAGTTACTTGTGGATTTCTGTTTTCCTGCCCCGTGAACTCGTGAATCTTCTTGTCCAACCATTCTTCAATTTCTTTCTTTGTTGGATTCCAGTGGCACGACATCAGACATCCCTTATGCAGATCCCGGTCCCCGCAATGGAACCATTTGTTGGATTATAGGGGCCTAACCCAGGTTCAGTGGTGATTTAGCCAAACATATCCCAGTACTACTGGTCCTTTCGACAACAATCCGCAAAGCGCGGACTGAGGTCTCACCCAAAGAAGTATGGGAGGGTGCTAGAACTAGGTTTCTGCACCCTGGGGATGTTTGACGTGCTTTCGGTGGTCCATGTTTTGACCCTGCGTGCATGTCTCTGTGAACATTTATTAGTCCCTCACAGCCTATGATGTTGCCTTTGTGCAGCCCTACTCGGGGCACGATCTGTATTAAACTCAATTTCCTTACTATTAAACCTATTATTACCCGATTACTTAAATTATCTGTGTAAGACTAGTAATAATTAACAATATATCCGACAAACATATAAGTCAAAGTGATAAACAAAATAGTATAAATGTATAGAATGCAATACACAAGCAGATGCATAGAATTTGGAATCAACTTCTCTTTATTATTCTTCGTTCAAGATTATAGACTCGACATCGCCTGTGCACTCAGCTGCAAGGGTCCGTGTACTTAGCTATGGACTCTACTAGGCCTCTATGCACTCAACTACAGAGCCACTTCCTAATAACAATTTAAACTTTGAAACGGGAACTATAAACTCAAAATGGGATCTCTCACCAAAAAACCCCAAGAAAATATCAAAAACAGTGGTAAAAACGAAAAGTGTGTATACTAGGATGATGGTTTTTTTTTAGGGTCAATTTTGAACATGCTTTAAAAATGGCAATGAAAACGAAATTTTCGTGCAAAAAAAACCTTGAAAATGAAAAAGTGTTGATACTAGAACGATGACTTTTTTATAGGGTCAATTTTCAACATTTTTAAAAAATGCTAGTAAAACCAAATTTTATGAGCAAAAAAATAGTTGTTTATGAGGGAAAAAACACACTAATGTTTTTGGTAGAATAACATTTTTCTTTCGTAAGTATAAATTCAACATGTTTTCAACCATAACATGCTAGATACAAAAGAAATTGGAATTTTTTCAATGATAAAATTAAAAAACCATGACATTATGAACAAATTACATGACTAAATGAATCAAAATGTCATTATTTGTATGTTGAATGAAACATACATTATATCTCTAATTTAGTGTTGCATTGTAGATATTCTAAACAATAAAAATTATAATAATTAAGACATATAATCAAACAACATAAAAGTGACTCATAACTTCTGATTTAACACCATATGAAATTCAAAAATCTTATTTCAAGATACGATGAAAACATCACTCATATAAACTGTCTTAGACAACTATTCAAAATCACTCATATTTTCTTGCACACCATCAAAATTCACATCTTTAGATGAATGACTAGATGCAGACGAAGATGTTCCATATTCTTCTCTTTCATTAACTAGTGCCCCATCTGAGTCCACATGCATGCCCACCATTTCAGGTTTCAAAATTCTTCTAGATCTACGACTGGTTTCAGCAAACTCCCATCTCAACACTATTCTAGCAACAACCTTTTCAGAATCACTATCGTCATAGCCAAGCCAGACACCAAATTGGTGTATGAGACCCCCTTGTTTATTGGAAAAGAGACCCACCTCCATGCAACGATTTTATTATTATGTATACGAAGGCATACCTACTCTAACCCCTTCTGGTTTTTGAACCCGTGATCTCTTAGGAGGAAACACATGCTCTTAACCATTAGGCCTATTCATGCTCTAAGAAAGTGGATTTGATTAGCTAAAGATAGTAATCTAGAAACTCGCAATTATAACTCACGATCACAATATATAACACACATGTAACACACCTATAAGATTGCAAATTATGATAATATGTTTGAGAATACAAGCATAACTATTTCCTTTTATGCATCTCCAATGGGAATGTAATTATGAACTAGAACATTCATGCATGTATTTTTTCCATTAAGACGTTCATGCAAGTTAGTAAAATGGTGGCAACAAAAGAGTTGGATAAAGGACTTTGGTTAATTATTATGTAGTCAAAGTAATCATTTTTGGTTAAATCATGATCATTCATTATTTAAAATATAATCTTTAACTATATATAGATTCAACACCTAAAAAAATCCTTAAAAGTTTTTAACTAAAAATTTAATACCTTTTAACTAAAAATTCACAATTGAAATTTGTGATTTTAACAAATTCCTACCAACTTATAAATAAATTCAACCAACAAAATATACTTAAAAAACACTAAGCCATATAACACTAACACAACACATGAAATAATAGGGATACAAATTGCCGTAGTGATGTGACCAGCGGTGTGTACTATGTAACTATCACTTGGAAGTTACAAACTTATAAACCATAAATGAAAATAAATTTATGAATGTTTAACTACTCCAAAGAAATATATGTGGGTCGAATGGAGGTAAGTGCAATGAAGAAATTTTGACTAAATCGAATTAAATAAATATAAATATACATTGAAGTAGTTTTAAAGATTGATTTATTGTACTTAAATTTAAATTTAAATTTAGGTTGTTTAAACTATTTTTTGATAATATGATTTACTATTATTCTAGAAAATTGTGAAAAATTCACTTCTAAAATTTGATATTTTAATAAATCTTACTAAATTCTAAAAAAAAAAAAATCCGAAAAAAAATACTTTTCAGAAAATCACACTTAACAACTGAACTCAGAAAAAAATTAATATCACACCATAATGATTATTATAACCACTGGGCACACAGATGCCCAATCTGTCGAATTTGGGCACACAAACGCCCAAATCTGTCGAATTTGAAGTAATAGGGCTCTGGTCCAATGATATCATCTGGAGAGGGAACATTTGTCACTGGCATGGGCACATGGGGCGATTCTGAGAATCGCGGGGTGGCTGGGCGATTCTCAGAATCGCCCCATGTGCCCACGCCAGTGAAAAATGTTCCCTCTCCAGATGATATCATAGTGCCATATATAGTCTTTGAGTTTAAGTATGTGGGGAAAACTCCACAGTTAAGCGCGCTTGAGCCAGAGGAGATCTGGGATGGGTGACCTCCTGGGAAGTCCTGGTTACTGGGTGCAAGCCCTGGAAGTGATGATTGATGCTATGTGATTCATTTCACTAGTTTCAATCCCACTTCTTCACCCCTGTGAGCATCACCCAATGCAATGAGTGCTAAGTGAACTATTCAAAAATCATGAGAAATTAGTCAGTTACGACTACCTCTCATGGAAATGGTCATGCGTGAATGCAATGAGTGCTAAGTGAACTATTCAAAAATCATGAGAAATTAGTCAGTTACGACTACCTCTCATGGAAAAGGTCATACGTGAATGACTTACTTAACGCAGTCTTTGAGTACTAAACAATCTAAAAACAAGAGAGTGGACTAGTACCAGTGCAGTAGATTATTGAAAAGATGGGAGAAATTGAAAAGAAAATTAAAGTGGAAGTGGAGGAAGCAGTAGTGAGTATGAAGGAGTATGTTGAACAAGTTAGAAAGATTGCCACTACATTGTTGGCAGATGTGGAAGAACCGCTGTTGGTTAAGGAGGAATGGGCAGTGAAAGTTCAAAAGATGCTTCATGATAACAATTACGAGGTTGCTCTTCCCCGTGTGGCCACAGTGCTTAAGAATGTCAATCCTGAGGTGTACATTTCGCGGTTTATATCGTTGGGGCGATTCTGAGAATCGTGGGGTGGCAGGGCGATTCTCAGAATTGCCCCATGTGCCCACGCGTGCATGAAATCCAGCATGTATATGTATATGTATACCCTGATTAAAACGAACATACAAGCTTTCAATATTACCTGTTATTATATTAATACGAACATACAAGCTTTGAACCGTATGCAATCCCTTGGAAAAAAATTGTCGTTACGCATCAAGCAAAATGAGTGAAAATAATCCAACGCCATCGATGACTTTCAAGTCAGATCCTTCTGCACATATAAGTGTTCTGTGTGTGATTAACTGCAAAGCACCTTTCTATGACAGTACGTGAGACGATGGATAAAATTCCCTATGGTAAATGGGGCGGTTGGACAGCAGCACTAGGCGTGCTTCTGTGTTTCGTGGCTGCAACTACTGCTCAACCAGGTCACGGAGTAATTTCATTTGAATACATTGTATTATTATTGGGCTCATTGTTTATTTGTTTTGCTATTCGGTTAATAAGATATTGTTTTACTGATTAATGTACCGACGTATAACAGGATTTCTGAGTATTGATTGTGGAAGTAGAACAAATTACAGTGACATAAACAATATAAGATGGGTCACTGATGATAATTACATTGACCACCTCGGTCAGAGAGCAAACATAGGGAATGACACTTTAATAAGGAATGTCACTGAAGAATCCCATGGTTCTTACGTGACTGGTCTACGCTTATTTCCAAACCCTCTCAATAAGTCTTGCTATCATTTGCCTGTGGAACCTCACGTACCTTACCTCATAAGGTTATCGTTCTCGCCATTCTGGTTCATTGTTAGAAATTACAGTGCACTCCAAACAACGCAAAGTTTTGCTTTCTCTATTGAAACAAACGGTACGTTGTATATGAGAAACCTAACAGTCAACCTAGAAACAAGTTATGCTGAAAGGATATTGGCTAGTTCTGGCACAGTGCTATACATTTGCTTGGTCAGAACCTTGGAGTCTGATGATCCTTTTATCTCTGCTATCGAATTGAGGAAGCTCCAAAATGGCATGTATGGACAGCCTAAGCCAGGAACAATATTGAAAACCATATGGAGAACTGATTTTGGTGGAAGAAATTCGAAGATTAGGTGAACATTTTGAACTTTATATATTTACCACTCATAATTCTCTACCCATTGTTATTCACATTCATTGCAATGAGTTTATAGCACTAAATTTATAGCAGAAGATATATATCTTTATGCCATCCATACCATCTGCTCAAGAGAACGTTTATATGCGAGAGCCAATTTGAATGCAGTACGGCTCGTTGCAATATTTTTTTGTATGGCTTGAATTTAATGGCTTTGTATGGTTCATTGTGCAGGTATCCTTACGACAACTTTGACCGCATATGGATACCACGCGTCCCTTCAAATAATTTAAATTTGGTCGAGCCGAAACTTGTAAGTTTTAACGAGGTGATATCAATAAACAATACTAAAAACCTTCCTCCAACTGTTGTCATGCAAACAACGTGGCTTTTAAACAGCTCAGAACCGGCTCAGTTCTCTCTAGGACCATTCCCAGAAGGAGGGAAAAGATCATTACTAATTTTGTATTTTGCAGAGGTCCAGATGCTAGATATCTCTCATTCCAGATCTATTTACATCACGATAAATGGTGAAAAATGGTCTGACACCATTACTGTGCCATGAAATTATTCTGCTCTGGAGCTCACAATCCCATCCCATCCAATCTGGTCTGACACCATTACTGAGCTCTAAATTATTACTGGGATTGCTTGTTAATACGAACATACAAGCTTTAAGTATTACCCTGATTAATATGAACATACAAGCTTTCAGTATTACGGTACAAGCTTTCAGTATTTGTCGCAGCAATCATCTGTAAGTTCTCAACTAGTCAATCATTCTTAGATTATTCAATAAAAATCTCTGTGCAAATTATCATTTCTTGATTCTTCTAAAACCAAATAGGTAATAAGAGAAGTATGTTCGTATTAATCAGGGTATACATAAACATATAATAACAGGTAATACTGAAAGCTTGTATGTTCGTATTAATCAGGGTATACATATACATATACATGCTGGATTGCATGCGGGCGTGGGCACATGGGGTGATTCCGCGAATCGCCCCGCCACCCCACAATTCTCATAATTGCCCTAGCGATATAAACCATGGAATGTACGCCTCAGGATTGACATTCTTGAGTGCTGTGGCCACACGGGGAAGAGCAACCTCGTAACTATTATCATGAAGCAAATTTCGAACTTGCACCACCCATTCCTCCTTAATCACCAGTGGTTCTTCCGCATCCACCAATAGTGTAGTGGCAATATTTTTAACTTGTTCAACACACTCCATCATACTCACTACCACTTCCTCCTCTTCCACTTTAATTTTCTTTTCAACTTCTGCCATATTTTCGACAAACTACTACACTAGTACTAGTCAAATATCTTGTTTTCAATTTTTTTAGTACTCAGAGACTATATATAACACTACGATATCATCTGGAGAGGGAACATTTGTCATTGGCACGGGCACATGGGGCGATTCTGAGAATCGCCCAGCCACCCTGCGATTCTCAAAATCACCCCATGTGCCCATGCCAGTGACAAGTGTTCCCTCTCCAAATGATATCATTGGATCGGAGCCCTATTACTTCAAATTCAATAGATTTGGGCGTTCGTGTGCCCAAATTCAACAGATTGGGCATCCGTGTGCCAAAATTCGACAGATTGGGCGCCCGTGTGCCTAGTAGTTATAATAATCATTATGGTGTGATATTAATTTTTTTCTGAGTTGAGTTGTTAAGTGTGATTTTCTAAAAAGTATTTTTTTTTTTTTCAGATTTAATTTGTTTAGAATTTAGTGAGATTTATTAAAATATCAAATTTTGCAAGTGAATTTTTATTAACGAATTTAGGCTTCTGTGATCCATATCAATTTTGAGAAGAATCTTTGGCGAAAAATCACATAGAGAAATTTAGTCGACGCATTTCGAACCAACCAATGTGGTCCATCGTCAGGACAAGTTGAATGAGCAGATCATGCTATGCAATATAAATAGATTGGGTAGAATATCCCATGACCAAATTTCCAGATCAGGTAACGGCTAAAAAGATAACAGCTAGATTTGACCAGGAAACGGCTAGCTAGACTATGAAGGGCATAATTGATTTAAATAAGCAAAATCAGTTATTAATTTCCTTATAAACATAAATGGATAATTTTATAATTATAAATATATGTTAGAATAAGCGAGTTAATATATTATAATCATAAAATAATTCAAGTAATAGAAATTAGTTAATTAAAATATAAGTTAAAGGGACATTTAATTCTTAATTAGCACTGTGGAACTAGGTTCTTCATAATGGCCAAGAAAACTCGCCCGTGGATCCTTATAATTCAGATAGGGTAGCCTGCTCTCATCTGATCCTTGTAGCAGTCGACTCTGATCTTGGTTCTTCCATCTCAGCCAGTCTGGGTAACTACGTAGCTGATAAGGTTGTTCGTTCATCGCAATCAGGTCATCCCTCATTAGATCTGGGTTCCAAAGGAGTGTGTTTGCTGACTAGCGTGCAGGTTTCCCTGAGCATTGATCCCCTAGTCCCCTCGACTGAATCTGTCGCACCGGTAGACCAGCATCCGATTTCTGACTAGCTCGATTCATTGTCTTCGAGCAGCTCCTGCGCAGGTAAGGCTGGCTCTTCCTTCGGCCTCTCAGGTATGATCTGTAATTTGGTTAATGATCATAGTGATTTGATAATAAATGAGGCGGAGCCTTGTTTTAATGAGAATAAAAATATTGTTGAATTTAATACGATCAGTAATAACAATTATAATAATAATATTATAAAATAATAGTGATAATATTTGCAATAGTATTAATAATTTTGATTATAATAATAATATTATAAATTATAATAATAATAGTATTAATAACATTATAAATAATAATAATAATAATAATAATAATGATATTATTAAGAATAGTAGGATTAATTGCTTTAGTAGTAACAAAAATAATAACGCTATTAAAAATAAGAATAATGATAATAATTTTATTAATATTGTAAATAGTAAGGAGGGAGTAAATAATTATTGTTCTAGGAATAGGAGATTAATTAACAATAATAAGGAATTAACAACACTGGACTTACATACGAGCAATAACTCTAAATCTAGGAAGAGGAATATAAGTATTAAGCCTCCCCCTTCCTCTCATATTAATAATAAAGTTATCAATTTATCTAGTTTTTCTTTTTCCCCTCCTGTTTTTGAAGTTTTAATCAAAGGTCTAAACTTTGCCTTGGCCCCTAAAAAGATCCCTGTGGATGATATTATTTGTGACATAGAATTTTGGATTCATGGTTTACCTGATAATATTAAGAACACTATTAGGCAGGATTGTGCTATCATCCTAAGGAGGGCTAAGCCTCCCAAGAGCAACCTTAGCAGGGATGAATTTGAGGCCCTAAAATCCTTAAATCAGAAAAAAGATATTGTGGTTTTGAAGGCTGACAAAGGTGGGTTGTTGTCATTCTCAATAGGGAGGACTATGCAATAAAATGTTAGATCATCTTCATAATAGTGGAAGTTATAAGAAGCTTCCCAAAAACCCATTGAAGAAGCTCTCCCGGAATGTGGCCCGTACCATAAAATCCAGTAACTCAGTGGGTCCCTTGCACCATAAACTCATTGAGAGCAATCTGATCACCCCTAGAATATATGGGCTCCGGAAAATTCATAAGGAAGGAGCTCCCCTTAGGCCCATTGTTAACACAATTGGGGATCTGACCTATCTTATTGCTAAGTTCCTTGCCTTGAAGCTTAAACCCTTAGTTGGTCGCACAAGGTCCTTCGTTAAAGACTCGGCTTCCTTTATTGAGGAGCTCAAGGACATTAAGCTGGAATCTGGAGACATTCTTGTCAGTTTTGACATTGTTTCCCTCTACACATGCATCCCTATAAATGAGGCCATGGAAGTGATCAACCGTCTAACTGATCCTGATACCGCTTGGTTAGTTGAGATCTACCTCACTTCGACCTTTTTCAGTTTTGAAGGTGAGTTCTTTGAGCAAACCTGTGGAGATGCCATGGGCTCACCCCTATCCCCTATTGTTGCTAATCTTTTTATGGAGGATTTTGAATCCAAGGCTCTGATCTCAGCCAGTCTCCTGCCCAAGCTTTGGAAGCATTATGTTGATGACACTAACATCATCTGGTTTCATGGTCAAGAGGAGTTAGATCTCTTCTTTGATCATCTCAATAATCAATCATCGGCCATCAAGTTCACTAAGGAACAAGAAGTCGATGGTTGCCTCCCGTTCCTTGATATTCTTATCTCTAATAATGAGGACGGTTCCCTCTCCCACTGAGTGTTTCACAAGAAAACTCATACGGAGTAGTATCTTCATTTTAGTTCCGACCATTTCCCGACCCAGAAGTTGGGGGTTCTCAACACCCTGGTGACTCGTGCCTTAAGGATCTCTAATGAAAGGAGCTTTGAAGAGGAGAAGTCCCATCTCCTTAATGTCTTTTTTGAGAATGGTTATAGCAGACATTTGGGACATAAGGCTTTCCTCAAAGCAACTAGAAATTCGTTATCCAGAAGAGAACCTAAGGAACAGATTCCTGGTGTCCATCTTCCATATGTTCAAGGGACCACAGATAGGATTGTGAGGATTCTTAAGAATCATAATGTCCCCACAACCTTTAGACCTCTTAACACCATTCGTAAGTCCCTCAGATCTGTGAAGGATCCTATTGACCCCAAGGACATGAAAGGTGTTTATATTATTCCTTGTTCTTGTGGGACCCCCTATATCGGTGAGACTGGTTGCTCCATTAACCAAAGGATTAGTGAGCACGCTGCTGACCTCAAGCATATGAGAACTAAGTCTTCTGCTTTAGCAGAGCATGTGGAGAAAACCAATCACCATGTCTGCATCGAAGAAGCTAGTGTGATTGCAAGAGTGTCGCAATTCCATCACCAGAAATTTAGGGAAGCCCTTGAGATTGAGAAAAGGCCAAACAATCTCAATAGAGAAGATGGTTGGAAGATCAGTAGTTGCTGGGTCCCATCCCTCTTCTCCTAGTCGTTTTCTCCCTTGAGTAAATTTATTTATTTATTTTATTTTATTTTATTTATTTTATTTTTATTTTTTTAAGAATGGTAATTTTTTCTAATTCTTGAATTTTCTAATACTTATTTAAACTCCTTTACTATCAAATTAAAATTAATATTTTATTTTTGTTTTTATTTTTATTTTTTTTATTTTTATTTTATTTTATTTTATTTTATTTTTATTATTTATTTATTTATTTATATTTTTTTACTTGAATTCGCTAATATTTATTTATTTAAACTCTTTGTTTTTTGTTTTGTTTTGTTTTGTTTGTTTGTTTGTTTTTAAACTAATTTTTACCCCTTAATAAACTATTAATTAATATTGTAATTTCTCTAATATTCTTATATAGGGTTACTCTTCGACTTTGAATTTGAAACTAATCCATTTATTTTAATATATGTTCATAAATATATGTCCTTTCAGCTTATATTTAAAATAGAATTAACTACTTTTAGATTATTCTATTTTAACTTATACAACTAACTAATTAATTTATTCATGTATTTACTTAATGAAGAATTAAATGTCCCTTTAACTTATATTTTAATTAACTAATTTCTATTACTTGAATTATTTTATGATTATAATATATTAAATCGCTTATTCTAACATATATTTATAATTATAAAATTATCCATTTATGTTTATCAGGAAATTAATAATTGATTTTGCTTATTTAAATCAACTCTGCCCTTCATAATCTAGCTAGCCATTTCCTTGTCAAATCTAGTTGTTATCTTTTTAGTCGTTACCTAATCTAGAAATTTGGTCGTAGGATATTCTGCCCGATCTATTTATACTGCATAGCAAGATCTGCTCATTGAACTTGTCCTAACAACAAACCACACTGGTTGGTTCAAAACGTGTCAACTAAAATATCTCTATGTGATTTTTCGCCGAAGATTCTTCTCAAAAGTGAATTTTTCACAATTATCTAGAACAATAGTAAATGATATTATCAAAAACTAGTTTAAAGAACCTAAATTTAAATTTAAATTTAAGTACAATAAATCACTCTTTAAAACAACTTCAATGTAAATTTATATTTATTTAATTCGATTTAGTCAAAATTTCTTCATTGCACTTACCTCCACTTGACCCGTAGATATTTCTTTGGAGTAGTTAAAACTCCATAAAATTATTTGGGTTTATGATTTAAAAGTTTGTAACTTCCAAGTGACAGTTACATAGTACACACTACTGGTCACATCACTGCGGCAACTTGCATCCATGCTATCTCATGTGTTGTGTTAGTGTTATATGGTTTAAAGTTTTTTAAGTATATTTTGTTGGTTGAATTTATTTATAAGTTGGTAGGAATTTGTTAAAATCACAAATATCAATTGTGAATTTTTAGTTAAATGGTATTAAATTTTTAGTCCAAAAGTTTTAAGGATTTTTTTAAGTGTTGAATCTATATATAGTTAAAGATTATATTTTAAATAATGAATGATCATGATTTAACCAAAAATGATTTCTTTGACTACATAATAGTTAACCAAAGTCCTTTATCCAAATTTTTTGTTGGCACCAATTTACTAACTTGCATGAACGTCTTAATGGAAAAAAAACGTGCATGAATGCTCTAGTTCATAATTACATTCCTATTGGAGATGCATAAAAGGAAATAGTTATGCTTGTATTCTCAAACATATTATCATAATTTGTAATCTTACAGGTGTGTTACAAGTGTGTTATATATTGTGATCGTGAGTTATAATTGTGAGTTCCTAGATTACTATCTTTAGCTAATAAAATCCACTTTCTTAGAGCATGAATAGGCCTAATGGTTAAGAGCATGTGTTTCTTCCTAAGAGGTCACAGGTTCAAAAACCAGAAGGGGTTAGAGTAGGTATGCCTTCGTAGACATAATAATCAAATCATTGCATGGAGTTGGATCTCTTATCCCACAAACAAGGGGGTCTCATACACCAATTTGGTGTCTGGCTTGGCTATGACCTTAAAATTGGATAATAATAATAATTAGGATATAGATTGTAGGAAATTCATAATCTATAAGGGTGAAAGCATGGAGCTGGGTTACACTTTTTGGCAAGAGATTACATGCTTGGGTGGAAAAAATGATTGCTTGATTGAGCCCTTTTTAAGCGCTTGATCAAGCCGTTTGAGCACTTAAACAATGTAACCCAATGTTATTTAGGAGCTCAATTTACCCATGTCTTTACGGCAGTCAAATGAAGGAGATTAGGTTTTGGATTTATTTTCTGGCTCAGGTAAGTTTTATTATATGGAATTGAATTTCAATATGTTATTTATTAATTTATATGTCATTGTACTAATTTACTTCATTATTTCTCTTGTGCTTGATAATTAGGTACAACACTAACATGTTTCCTTCAAAAAGGAAGAATTGCATTTCCATTGAAAAAGATCCAATACAGTGCAATTTTATTTAGCAAAAAATTAATGCTCTTCAATTTCTTCCAGATCCAATGAAAGAAATTGGGTTGAAGAAAGGGGACTTTAGTGAATCACGTGTGGTGAAAAATGAAAAGGAACCCCAACCACCATTACACAGAATGATTGGAAAGGCATACATTAGGAGATTCGCAGACATCAAAGATCCATTAGAGGAGGAAAATGAGCAAAATGAAATAGAAAATATTGTTGAAAAAGACAATGATGAAACTCCAGAGGACGAAGAGTTTGGACTACATGACATTGCTGATTAAATTTAAGTCATGCTTGGAAATCAAGCTCATTTTTGGAAACTATTAATTAGTTATACTTGTAATGTTTTGACTTTGACATTT
Organism: Pinus tabuliformis; assembly: GCA_031772625.1. Taxonomy (NCBI): domain Eukaryota; kingdom Viridiplantae; phylum Streptophyta; class Pinopsida; order Pinales; family Pinaceae; genus Pinus; species Pinus tabuliformis. The sequence goes on from CM062816.1 coordinate 1,433,654,412, forward strand.
CATGAGAAGAATAAGCACTCAATTAAGGTCGTTATGTGTTCAATATTTGTATTATGTGATTTTCTCATTCATTTTTAAGCTAATCATTATTTTTTGAAGAAAAACAATGATTAGTATTATTTTTTGACATGAAATTCATAAAAATAAAAAATAAATAAATAAAATCTATTATTTAACCATTTTAGTTAAAATTTTCATATAAAAATTGTGACTTTGACATGTCATCTCTAGAAAAAAATTACAAAAAATTATCAAAACATGTAGTTTTTTAGTTATATTTATGTTAAAAATGGTTATTTTTTGTCAATTGTTAAAAATTATTATTTTTTAGAGACAATTATTTCATTTGGATTGAAATATTAATTAACGATGTATAAATATGTAGAATATCGAAAATTCAAAATATCGACCTTCTTCTTTAAATATGCAAAACAATAAAAACCTCACTACAAAAAAAAAATTAAAATAAAAACAAGAAAATATGAAGAAGAAGACCACTTCAAAAATTATTAAATTTAGAAAATAATTATTTACATTTCGTACATTACAAAATTGAAAGTCAAAATAGGTCTTTTGAAAAAATGGTCTGATGCGAAATTACCACTTTTTAAAATCAGCATGAAAATCACTACCATTCTAAAACGTAATGTACATAAAAAAAATTAAAGTGCCAAAAACTATACTCTAAAAAAGACATGTGTTCTGCATCACCCCTTTTCAAAATTGGTCACTTTTTTGCTATCTCTACAAAACGGGTAATAGTATCAGTTCCCGTTTCAAAGTTTACATTGTTTACTACTATGACCCAATACACTTAGACTCTTTCTCTATTCTCTATCTCTAATTCTGTCATTCACCAATCAGCTACCTTTACAACTTATAGCCTTGCTCTATTTATACAATCCCATGGTCGAACAACCCTATGACTCAACCTATACTTCGCACTTTACGCCAGCAATTCGCAGAGTTCTACAATACATATAACCAAAACTTGGGATTTGAGCCCCAAAACATGCTATGGGGGGATTCCATGCCCAACAAAGTGTGTTGCACACCAACAGAACCCTCAACCACTTGCCCTCTCAGCAATGGCCTGCAAGCAAATTAGAGTCTCACCCGAAGTGATTATGGGAGGTTGCAAAATCAGGCTTCTTCAACATGAGAGATATCACATTGTGGCACCATTGTATTATTTTTATGCTTTAAGAATTATCTACTACTTTGTATTTATAAACTACTTCACACTTATACTTTACTTCGTGCAGCTACATTCATCATTTAAGCATAACATAAAAATTCATAAGCTATACAATATTGAAATAATGTGCAGATAAAAAACAAATGAACACTACGAAACAAATTTTACCATGGTTCATCCTAGTGTGGGACTACATCCACAAGAATTGTTTCTTATAATTTGGAATTCAACACAATAAACAATTCTTCTCTGCACACACAACTACAGGGTATCTATGCGTGAAGTTGCAGATGGTCTATGCACTCAGTTGTAGACTCAGGCCTCCACGCACATAATTGTGAAGCCTCGCCCATCCTTCAAAATACAGACCATAAAAGTATCACAAAAAAATAGATCGGATCCAATTCGATGATTGATTCCTTTTTATCTATTATTCATTCCTATATATACTATTACATGAGGGATTTACATTGTTTCATTACCATGGACTTGATACCATGGTTTATGAAATACAAGGGGCTATGGCCCAAAACTCACAACTTTACAATATTTTAATTCTTTTACAAAAAGGAAGGGGCTTCACCGCGAAGCATCAATGTTGCACGGTGACTTTGTTGTGCGATCTTCATACTCTACGACATCCTTTCTACTGCACGCTTCCACGAAAATTGGATTTCTTCCCAAAATCTGGTCAAGTTGGGCCGCGCAGAATAGGGCCCTAGAGGAGGTTTTGTTTGAAGCTTCTGCCCTTCTACCTTTTTTATTATCCCTTATATTTTCCCCAGCTGGTGTCGGTGTAGGAACTACTTGCGGTGTTGGTTGTAACTAAGTAGGAGTTGTTTTGGGTGTCACATTGGCCTGAGGAGGAATACGACTAACCCTTGTTGTGGTGACACATGTGCTTGTTGCCGTGGCTCATGGAGCCAAATACCAAACTGGTATTTAGAGGGCTATAACGAGCAATGTGAGTGATGTGATGATTTTGTGTGAGTCAAAACTAGGTGGGGGATGTAAGAAGGGCGAATGAGTGATGGTGTTAAGTTGGAATGTTAGATTCGTAAAAAAATTGTTGTTAGCTTCTGTAGCTAGTTGCTTATTTTGGGTGGTTTTTGATGAGGTCATCATGCACACCAGTGTGTTGAAAGAGTTCTTGTAGCACCAGAGGGTCTCCTAGGAATATCCTTAGGAGTGTTGATAGCTTAAACTGGCCTGGGATGGTCTCAGTGTAAGTAGTGATCAACTTGTGGGAGGATGAGACTAATGGTAGCATGCCATCCGATGTGGGTAAGGTTTCCTTCTCGTATTATGTAAGGTTTCCATTATTTTTGTACTAAGTTATCTCAGCAGGTATGGGTATGCCTCCCCCGCCTCATTGAGGTCCGGTACCACAACATAAAAGGACACTTGCATTAATCTCGCCCCCTCTATCCCTATCCTCTTTCACTTCAGCTTTATTGGTCTCTCTCTCTCTCTCTGACTCAACTTTGTTGTCCAGTGATTTGGTCATTACAACGTACTTCGGTCATAAATTTTTCTCCTAACACTTGTAGATTGGGGGGGAATATGTTATCACCAAAAAATTGATCATCTAGCCTAATTTACAAGATTGATCGAAGTACACAATGAGAAACCAATTTTACCATAGTAAAATTGCTTTGACTGTGAGAAATTACTTAATAAACGAACTTTGTTAAGTAATTTATAATTAAACCCATGAAGAATAATTAAATTAATCACTATTTATTTGATTTTTTTCTAGGAATAATTAATTAAACCATTGTTAAATTATTATTCATTGTCATATTTGATGCAATTATGAAAAATCAACAGATAAATTATTAATTATCTTATTTTTCTCTAGGAATAATTAATTAATCACTAATTAATTATTATTCCTTGTCAAATTTGACTAAGACCCTTAGGAATAATTAAATAAATCATTATTTTTTTATTATTCCTTAACCAATTCCTTGAGATGATAAATAAATCATTTGTTTATTTATTATTTCTAAATAAAAGTTTAAATACTTTTGCCTTCCTAACCAAATATAATAAAATATTACAAGTGGTTATTCCAAGAATGGGGATAATAATATTTTATTATTGCTCATTATTCGAGGATAACTCGATATTTTTCTATAAAAATAAGGGTTTTACATTCATTATTCACTTTTGATGATTTTCATTGCTGCACTCACTGTTGTAACTCTAATTATTTTCATTGTCCACCACCATCTTTCTTCCATTTGAGCTCCCATTGCGCTCAAACATTTCATTTTCTAGGTTTATACATTATAGAGGAGAGAGACTCTATCAAAAGGCTCTGGACATTTGAGGATAGCTAGGAACCCATCCCATGGAGGGGGATTGGTAACATTTGTTTGTTCCCTTCATGCATGTTATAATAAAATCTATTCTTTCTATATTTGGTTTCCGTTGGATGATTGGAGTTATTACTGTTTCTTTTTGCGGTTTAACTATGATTATGGCATAGATACAGAGTTTGGCAGGTCTTGCTTCTATTAGTTGCTACAGATCTACAATGTTTAGTAGTCATTTGTACTGATGAGATTGTTTTTCATCCTCAATCTTAAGTGGATTCTTTTCATACATCTTAGATATGAAAACACTACAACATCAATACTAATAGCATAGCACCTTACTGCTATGCTATGTGGTGGTTCTTACCAACCATATGATGGAACTTATATTTAAAGTTTGGTGGAATTATGTTTTGGAAAGGGGTCGGGGCTAAGCCCCTCACCCTTGGTCACTTAGAAACCCACGAGACCACAAGTGGAGAAACCAAGGGCTCAAAGCTTAGCCCCAGCCCATGGTTTTACCATTAACCATATAACTGGAGGCAGTCTGAGTGGGGATTTTAGGGACATGTGCAAGAAGGGGGACCAACTTTAGGGTCAAAAGCGCACCATAGGAACTAACACCAAAGTTTAATGGAGCACCAGTGGAGAGGTTTGTGTCGGAGCCCTAGTCTTTGCCCATATTACAATGGCACCAACTCATGGTTAAGGTGGACGACAGAGGTCACTACAGAGTGGGCCCAACTCTCAGCTCTATGGTAATGTATATGACCATGCACCAGTGTTTAAGGGGCCCAGTGGGAAGGGCAGGTAGTTAACCCGGCCCTTGGACCCATGGTACGTATAAAACCATGTGCCTAGAGAAAAAGGCGCTTAACTGGTGGGGGTGGGCATCATGGCCCAGCCCTCGGTCCTATATGGCCCATATGACCATAGTTTTTAGACTTAAGGAGTCATTGGGAAATTTAATGATCCTAAAAAATGTATCGGCGAAGAGTGAATTTGTCTCTCGGATAGCGGAATTCGAGGAAGAATTGTAGAACCATTAGACAAACAGTCAAATTTGTAGGGAAGATAACAATTAAATTCATATGGAGCTTTGGGGAGCCATAGAGTTTGGAATTTTTGGCCAAATTGAGCTTAGAAAAGTACACTTAGGGGTTTTTGGATGTTATGAATACATTGGTGACCTCTCATTTCTTATTTCAACACATTTAAGTAGCCTTTTTGCACGTTTGAGGCTAAGGGTGTTTGGATTAATGAGGGTTTGGAAGAATTTCTCGAAGGTGTTTGGGCATGGAGAATGCCTTGTAGATGTACTCTCACCTTTAGAAGTCTACTACAGTAGCTGTGACTTGCAAGGTTCAGCTCAGATTCACTTTTCTCATTATTTTATGTTGAGAGAAGTTTTTTTATGTTCCTCAATGTGAAATTGAAGTGCTCACATGCTCATTTTAGCTCACTTCATTTGGAGTCCAACATCTTTGTAGAATATTATTTGAGTTGTTGCTATTTGTGAGTTATTTATATGAGAACATTACCTTGTAGGGGTAATAGCCACTTTTTTATCATCAACTAATTGTTTGTGTACTCCAATTTTTTTTACTGAATATATGGGCGATCTAGCTATGTTTCCAGACCCAGAAATGTAGCCCAAGAGGGGTGAAATCCGTCAACAAATTTTTGTTATCTCTTCATTATGCTTGCATGGGTTATATGTTGCTATGTTCCTTATGTTAAGTTACATGTGAATACTAATTCATGAATTGAAGAAATTGGAAACATTTTTGTTTAAGACCCATTTTACCTTGCAAAGTGTCAACACAGTCCTATTTTTGTTTTTATTTTGATTTTGGAAAAGAGGAAGAAATTGCCTACTCCAATTTCTGATTAGTTTCATATAAGAGCACCAGTTGATCAAGTTTCAAGAATGGGTAGAAAAAAGAGTCTCCAAGAGCTAGAGAAGTAAATTTGGCTCTTCATATGGAGAACATAGAATTGAGAAGGATACTAGAGATGGTTGAAGAGGAGAAGAGGCACATGCGACTCCAGTTGCAAAATGTGTTTGAAGAGAAAGTTGCAGAAAGTTCTAATCTTGTACCATCACAAGAAACCTCTAGAATAAAGCAGGTATGTGGTCATGGTTCAAATAGTGGTTTGGACCATATGTGGAAGATGATGCATGTGCATTCTGCAGACATCTTCAAGAAGCACACCATAAGCTAGTGGGTAAGAGTGGGTAGCTAGAGTCATCTACAAGTTGGCCGTCATTGTCATCATCAAAATCTGAAAATAAGAATGACAAGTTTAAGGAGGTAATTAGCATCTCAAGTACCATTCATTCCCTTTATGTGCATAACAGTTCTTTCGCAACATTTGAGAAACATACCAAAGGCATAGGTATGAATTTTCTTTCCAAGATAGGTTATGAAGGTGGAGACCTAGACATAAAAGGCCAACGTATTAGCAATCCAATTATAGTTGAGTAGAGACTGAAGAATCAAGGATTGGGATATGGTTGAAGGGAGTTTGGAGAATGATACAAACGTCTTAAGGCACATAACCCATCTGAGGATCAGATTTCACCACCTTGTGACAATGTTCATTCATCACCCAAGTGATATGCATGCTTGAAGGGACCTTGCGTGGCATCATCCACTCCATTCCGTCGAAGTTGCAACCCTAAAGATAGGTATTGCTCTCAAGGGTGTTTTCCAATTCATGGAATTTTTGAATACTTGTGGAATAAATACACTTGTAAATTTTGTGATGCATTTGACCATTGTGTGGTGATATGTGAGAAACATATGATAATGGTTAAAACAATGAATCAAATTCTAAGCAACAAGCATAATGAATCTTCTTCACATGACAGAAATTCTATGTCAGCAAAGAAGAGGAAGTTATTCTATACTCATTGCAAGATGCATGGACATGACACTGAACAATGTTGGAAGTTACATACAAAGCTTCGTTAAAAGAAAAGTAAAGAGAATGTGGAAAAGTGGATTCATAGCAATCCTAAGTGTCCTTGAAGGAAAATATGATGCAAGAAGAGAACCCATAAGCCTAGGAGAGGCAAAGTTTGGGTAGACTTATTGTAAAGTTGTTTCGTAAATTCTGTAATTACTTATTGTTCTTTACCTATTTCGGTAAATTTTTAAAGTAAACAACCATTGTCACAATGTTCAACATGTATATGCTTTTCATTGATGTATGTATTGGCTTATTTATAATCCACATGTTCAAGGACTTTTGTGAATGTACAAGATTGTCATTCAAAGTTGTCTACAAGTTTTTCATGTATTCACTATTACAAGTATTCGAAATGAAACTTGTATGAATATAATATTTGTTTCAAGATGACTATGTTTTGTAGGCAAGGCCAATTATATCATGGAAAATTTTGCAGCAATGTACTTCTTATGTGCAAGCTCAGCTCAAAGAAATTAAAGAAAGTTTATGGTTTTTATGAATTCCAATAGGGAATAAAGTTTTTATTCAACATTTTACCTTCAAGATGAAGTGTTTTTGAGCCATGTAAAGATGAGATTGAAGAGAATGTTCATATTCCACTCATCAGTATTTTATTCCTACATCAACAATAAGAATATTGGCTTAATTTTTAACAGGACAGTAGGTGTTCACAAAGAAGATAGATGAAGTGCCTTTGATTGGGGCTTGAAGGGAATCAATTGAAAATAATGCATTTTGGATTGAGTTTTATGGTGTCTTAGAGTTTCAAACTCTTTATAATAACTAGGGAAGTAAAATTTTGGAGTCTAAAAGTTCCTAGCATGGAGGTGTGATTAGGTGATCAATTTTTAGCTCAAAATTGAAAGTGCCCAAAAAATATTGAAACCAATGCCAAATCGAGGTGCTCATTGTTTTGAATACAATGATATTCATTTCATGCCAATCTGACGCTATATGGTCAAGATATCGCATTCTGATAATTTTCCTAAACATGGAATTTTTTTGTATATTGGATGCAAGAATGCTAACTCAGTAGCCCATACATTGTCTAGATAGGGTGACTTTGAAAGTTGACTATGCCTCGAATGCCAATGGTAGGCTTCCAAGTGGCCTCACCTAATTGGTCTGATTTGGCAAGTTCTGATTGATTGATTGAAGTTTTCATGGCCCAATGATTGGGTGCCACGTGGTTCAATCACACATTGTGACATGGTACCCTAGGGTGATGCAAAATTTGGTTAAGGGCCAAACTAGACTCCATCAGATTCAAACTCATGACCTCAATTTTTGCAACGCAACACCTTACCACTACACTGCATGGTGGATCTTAACAACCATATGATCGAACTTCTATTTAAAGTTTTGGGGAATTATGATTTGGAAAGGTGTTGCTTAGGTCTAAACCCTTGGCCCCTGGTCACTACACAAGCCACGAGACTTGGGCAAAGCCGCCAAGAGCTCAAGGCTTAGCCCAAGCCATTAGTCTTACCATTTACCATATAATGGAGGTAGCCTCAGTGGGGAGTTTGGTGATAGGTGTGAGGAGGGGGACCAATCCCAGGTTCACATCAGTGCCATAAGACCCAGTGCCAAAGTTTAATGGAGCACCAGTAGAGAGGGTTTTGTCATAGCCCTAGCCCTTTTCCATATTACAATGGCACCAGACCATCGATAAGGTGGAAGGCGGAGGTCGCTATGGAGGGGAACCAATTCCCGCCTCTATGGAAATGTATACGACCATGCACCAATGTTTAAGGGCCCTGATGGGAAGCTAGAGCAGTTAGCCCAACAATTGGACCCATGGCACCCATAAAACCATGTGTCTGGAGATAAATGTGCTTAAGCAGCAGGGGCGAGCATTAAGGCCTAGCCCTCGGCCCTCTGTGGAGCATATGGCCATAATTTTTTGAGTTAAGGGGTCATTGGGAAATTTAATGATCCTACAAAATGCATAGGAGGAGGGAGAATCTGTCATTCAGTTAGCAGAATTCAAGGCAAAATTGTAGAATAGTTAGATAAACAATCAAATTTGTAGGACAGTTAACAATTAAATTCATATGGAGCTTTAGGGAGTCATAGATATTGGATTTTTTCATAAAATTGAGCTCAGAAAGAGCACACATAGGGGTTTTTGGATGTTTTGAATACATTGGTGACCTCTAATTTATTAGTTGAGCACATCTAAGTCGTATTTTCACGTGTTTGAGTATAAGGGTGTATGGATGAATCAGGGTTTCGAAGTAGTTCTGGAAGGTGTTTGGGCATAGAAAATGATCCTGGAGCATCCAGACTTAGCTAGCAATGTGATTGTATGTTCACATGTTATGGCTAACAAGAGATGAATTTCTTTGACCTGGGAGGTCATAAACAATTCTTAGTAGAGAGGGTTGGATCTCTCGAAAATTATCTTTACTCCAATTATTGTAATGATTAGAATATTGTATTATCTTTAGAATAGGAGATAAGTTGTTAGTATAGGTGTGTATCAAAGCTTGAGAATAGGGAATTAATGGTTGAGTTGATAGAAATAGAGATTGAGTTGTCAATGCAATTAGGATAGGATTTGATTCATAAAATAGGAAAGAATGTAATGACAAAGAGATTAGATGATCGAGAATAGAGTGAGTAAGCAGGAGTTTGAGTGAGAGATAGGGTTTGAGATTGAAACAGAGGTCAAACAAACTGTTGTAATCGAGCCGAGAGGGCCAAGACTCTGTAATTTCCATTTTGTTGAATAACTGATTGAGATGTGGTGTGGACACACTATTCTATTGCAGAAATTCATTTGTGGCTGTGTATCGGCATTCTAGACCCTAATTAGGTATTTTTCTCTGTTTAAACAACTTATTTATAAATCACAATCAATTAGTGTTAAGGTTCAATATTTTACTTAAGCACTAAACCTTTCCTTAATCACCTTTCTTAAAATATGAATTAAGCATGTGGGTAGTATTTGGAAAGTGTTAACTAGTATCTCGCACACCCTAAAAGTTGTAAATGGTATTTCTAAATTTCACGCGATTGACCTTAGCGGGCGACATGTAGCATGAGAAAACTACTTTTCTCCTGTGCTCTCCACCTGATATCAGTCGTGCAAGAATCTGCGCGAGATTTCGTGATAGCTATTCAATTAGACAGGTCACATCGACAATGGAGATCGTCTAGGCTAGTTGGTGAGCGGACGACGTGATATCCGTTGGATTTGAAGGAGAGAAATCAACGGCATAGATTGAAGCGTCTGACAAAAGGGAAAGTCAAAGAAAGCATCGACGGTGATTGGTCAGGTAAGTGGGACCCTTACGGGGGAAATACACGTATAGAATCTAAGTAACATGTAGTTGATTGGTTCTAAAGTTAACCAGTAATCTAATTCTAGACTACGACCTCATTTTCGTCAACCTCCTACATCATTTTGGTATCACAGCAAGGATTAAGTTTTGCTACAATAAACATGCCATCAAGGAGAGGAGCTAGCATAGGTCAGGGAAGACTTGTAGAGAATGCAGTTCTGCTGGATGAGATCCGAAATCTGCGTACAAGGATGGAGACAATGGAGACTGCTCAGAGGATATCACTTGATGAAGGAGATGCCAATGCTATAGAATAATCTTCTGAGGAAGAAGAGGATGAAAGTGAAGCTGCCAAAGTTCTCAAGATATTGGCCAAAGCAAGTGGAAGACAAAAGGTGGAAATACCTTTGTATGATGGGAATCTTAATGTAGAAGAATTGATGGACTAGATTAGTTCATTAGACAAGTATTTTGACTATGAGGAGGTTGATGATAAAAGGAAGGTGAAATTTGTAGTTACCAGATTGAAGGGTCATGCAACTATTTGGTAGGATGAATTACAAACATCTAGAGAGAGAAAGGGAAAGCCCAAGATCAAATAAGGGGATAAAATGGTAAGTAGCTTGAAAGCCAAATTATGCCAAAAGATTATCAGCTAAATCTTTTCAGACAGTTACAAAATTTGAGGCAAAAAGGAATGACTGTCAAAGAATACACATAAGAGTTTTATAAGCTGAGCATTAGAGCAGGACATGCAAAGTATGATGTAGAAAAGGTAGCTAGATACATAAATGGGTTGAGATATGACATATAGGATGAAATCATCTTGCTGAGTCTGAGGACAATTGAAGATGCCTATCAATCAGCTTTGAAGGGAGAAGAGAAGATGTTGAGGAAGAAAAATCATAGGAATAGAGGAAAACGTTCAACAAGAGGTAGAGGAACTACCAGATCAATATTTCAGCACTCTCGGGGTGAAGTAGGAGGTTCAAGTAGTAGACCACCACAGAGAGGAGAATTTAGTAGAGCAATATTTTCACCCAGAGGAAGAGGCTAAGGAAGAGAAATTCATTGTTACACATGTGGAGAATGGGGACATGAATCATGGAACTATCCTCATAATAAAGTAACAAATTAGAGGAATGTGAATGTGGTTGGGGCAAGGGAAGAAAAACCTCAAATTGCAAACAAGGAAGAATCACCTGAAGTAGGAGAATCCTTGTTGTTGAAAAGGGTATTTCTTAAGGCAGAGAAAAAGATAGGAGAACCAGCTTAGAGAAAGAGTTTATTCAAAACTACATGCAAGTCCAAAGGAAAATGTTTTAAAGTGATCATTGATAGTGGAAGCACTGATAACCTTGTTTGTATAGAAATGGTGGACAAGTTACGACTAGTGAAAAAAGTACACCCTACTCCTTACAAAGTATCATGGCTGCAAAAAGGACATCAACTTATTGTGACAGAACAATGCAAGGTGGAGATACAGATTGGTACTTATAATGATGTGATATTGTGTGATGTAATGCCAATGGATGTATGCCATGTGTTGCTGGGAAGACCTTGGCAGTTTGATCAGAAAGTTATTCATGATGGGAGAATAAATACTTACACTTTAGGGAAGGATGGAAATAAACACACATTGCTACCATTGAAGGATGAAGCAGGCAAAGAAGCGCTTGGAAATAGTTTTATGCTGATGAGTGTGAAAGAATTGCTGCAAGAAGTCAAGAAGGATGAACAAATGCATTTTCCGGCCATAAGGAGACCTAAGGTAATTTTAACTTCCACAAACTTAGATGATTTATCTAAAGAAATCAAAACTCTATTGAATGATTTTGTTGATATTATTGTGGATGAGTTGCCAAATTCATTACCACCCATCAGGAGTATTAGTCATCATATTGATCTAATACCTGAAGCAAGTTTTCCAAAAAAAGCAACATACAAGTTAACTCCTCAAGAAAATGCAGAAGTTGGAAGACAAGTGTAGAAACTGATGGATAAGGGATTAGTCGGAGAGAGTCTTAGCCCATGTGATGTACCAACATTACTCAGTCCCAAGAAAGGTGGTGAAGGGTGTTTGTTTATAGATTCCAAAGCAATAAACAAGATTACTATCAGGTATAGATTTCCTTTACCACACATGGATGATTTTATTGATTGTTTAAGTGGGTCAAAGTATTTTTATAAAATAGATCTGAAGGGTGGATACCATCAAATAACGATTAGAGAACGAGATGAATGGAATAATGCATTTAAAACAAATAATGGGTTGTATGAATAGTTAGTGATGCCTTTTGGACTCACTAATGCACCTAGAACATTCATGAGGTTAATGAATGAAGTATTGAAGGAATATGCAGGTAAGTTTGTCATTGTTTATCTTGATGATATTCTAGTTTTCAGTAGAATCAAGAATAACATCTAAAGCATATTAAGGTGGTTTTAAGAACTCTACAGTAAGAGAAATTGTCGATAAATCTGAAGAAATGTAGTTTCATGAAAGAGGAATTAATCAATGTGGGATTTGTAGTTTCTAAAGAAGGTTTGAAAATGGATCTAGAGAAATTCCAAGCAATTTGGAACTGGCCTATTTGAGGTAAGAAGCTTTCATGGTCTTACAAGTTTTTATAGAAACTTTATCAGAAGTTTTAGTTAGATTTGTGCACCAATTATTGAAATAATCAAAGAGACTAATCAGCGATTCAAGTGGACAGAAGTAGTAGACCAAAATTTTAATTTGCCGAAGAACAAAATTACAGAGAATCCAGTTTTAGCTTTACCTGATTTTCAGAATGTTTTCCAAGTTGCAACTGATGCTAGTGGAGTTGCAATTGGAGTAGTTTTGAGTCAGGAATAGACACCAATAGCCTAATTTAGTGAGAAAACAAATGAAGCTAAGAAGAATTATTCTTCTTATGAGAAAGAATTTTATGCTATTGTGCAAGCTTTAAAAAAATGGAGACATTATTTAAGGAGTTTGTATTATATTTTGACAATCATGCATTACAGTTCATAAACAACCAACCAAAATCGAACCAGAAACATGCCAAGTGGGTAGAGTTTTTACAAAGTTTTACTATTTTGATAAAACACACAAGTGGTAAGTAGAAAAAACTTGTTCATGCTTTGAGTAGGGTAAATTTCATTGTACAAGAATTAAGAGTTGGGGTTGTAGGATTTGAAGAAATGGTTGATATGTATAAAGATGATGCAGAATTCAAAGAAATTTATGCAGTTGTACAAAATCCAATAGTTCATAATAGAATTTAGTGGTTAGATTATCTTATCCAAGGAGGTTTACTATTTAAAGGTAACAAATTGTGCATTCCCAAATTTGCTATGAGGGAAAACATAATTAAGGAGAAACACAATGGAGGATTATCTGGTCACTTTGGACATGAAAAAACCTTTGCTTAGGTAAATGCTTTTTACTATTGGCCAAAGATGCAAACTGATGTTAAGAAATTTGTTGAGAAGTGAAGGATCTATCAGCATGCTAAAGGGAGAAGCCAAAATACAAGATTGTACTAGCCATTTCCAATACCAGACTGACCATGGGATGCAATTACTATGGACTTTGTTTTGGGGTTACCTAGAACTCAAAGAGGGAATGATTCCATTTATGTTGTGGTAGATAGACTTTCCAAAATGGCACATTTCATTGCATGTAAAAAGACTAGTGATGAAACACATATTGCTAATCTGTTTTTTTCAGAGGTTGTAAGGTGACATGGATTGCCTGTAAGTATTGTGTCTCATAGGGATACAAAGTTTGTTGGGGATTTCTGCATAACTCTTTGGAAGAAACTAGGTTCCAACCTTAGTTTTAGTTTAGCATATCATCATCAAACAGATGGACAGACCAAAGTGGTAAACAGAAGCTTGGGAAACATATTAAGAAGTTTAATGTATAACAATCCTAAGCAGTGGGATTTAGCACTTGCTCAAGCTGATTTTGCTTATAATGACACTCCAAACTGAAGTATTGGGATGAGTCCATTTCAGATTATTTTTGGAATGAATCCAAGAGGTGTGTATGAACTCAGAAATTTGGGTAAACAGGAAACAAGAAGTGCAAAAGTTGAAGAGTTTGCAGAGCAGATGCAATGACTACAAGAAGATGTCAAAGACAGATTGTAGGAAAGTAATGGCAAATACAAACATAGAGATGATATGAGGAGGAGAGAAAAGGAATTCCAAGTGGGAGATCTAGCGATGGTACACTTAAGAAAAGAAATATTTCCTGTTGGGACTTACAATAAACTAAAGATGAAAAACATAGAGCCATGCATAATTGTGAGGAAGTTTTCAATTAATGCTTATGAAATTGAATTTCCAGAAGGGATTGGAATATCATCTATCTTCAATGTTCCAGATTTGTATCCATACAAGGAGAAAGAGTCAGATCTACAAAGGGAACCTGTAGGAGATGAAGTTCAAACATTAAATTGGGAAGAACAAATACCAAAGATAGTCAAGAAACATGTGGAAGCTATTTTGGAGAAAAGAGTATCCAAAAGAACCAGAGGACAAGTTTATTTTCAATATTTAGTCAAATGGAGGGGACATCCAATGCAGGATGCTAGTCGGATAACAACGACAAAATTACAAAAGTATGGAGTCAATCCTAAAAGTTTGATGAAGGATTATTTTCTTCCCCGGGAGTTTGATGCAAGAGCATCCAGAATTAGCCAGCAATGTGATTGTATGTTCACATGTTGTGGCTAACAAGAGATGAATTTCATTAACTTGAGTTGTCAAGATCAATCCTTAGTAGAGAGGGTTAGATCTCTCGAAAATTATATTTACTCCAATTATTGTAATAATTATAATATTGTATTATTTTTAGAATAGGAGATAAGTTGTTAGTATAGGTCTGTATCAAAGCTTGAGAATAGGGACTTAATGGTTGAGTTGATAAAAATAGAGATTGAGTTGTCAATGCAGTTAGGATAGGATTTGATTCATAAAAGAGGAAAGAATGTAATGACAGAGAGATTAGATGATCGAGAACAGAGTGAGTAAGCAAGAGTTTGAGTGAGAAATAGGGTTTCAGATTGAAACAGAGGTCAAACAAACTATTGTAATCGAGTTGAGAGGGCCAAGACTCTGTAAATTCCATTTTGTTGAATAACTGATTGAAGTGTGGGGTGAACGCACTGTTCTGGTGCAAAAATTCATTTGTAGCTGTGTATCGGCGTTCTGGACCCTAATCAGGTATTTTTCTCTGTTTAAACACTTTATTTATAAATCATAGTCGATTAGTGTTAAGGGTCAATATTGTACTTAAGCGCTAAACCTTTCCTCAATAACCTTTCTTAAAATATGAATTAAGCATGTAGGCAGTATTTGGAAACTGGTAAGCGGCATCTTGCATGCCCTAAAAGCTGTAAACAATATTTCTAAATTTCATGTGATTAACCTCAGCTGGAGACACATAGCATGAGAAAACTACTTTTCTCGTGTGGTCTTGACCTGATATCAGTCATGCAAGAATCTGCATGAGATTAAGTGACAACCATTTGATTGGACAGGTCACATCGACGGTGGAGATCGTCCGAGCTAGTTGGCGAGTGGACGACGCAATATCCATTGGATCTGAAGGAGAGAAATCAACAATGCAAATTGAAGTGCCTGACAAAAGGGAAAGTAGAAAGAATCGACGATGATTGGTCAGGTAAGTGGAACCCTCGAGGGGAAATACACGTACAGAATCTAAGTAACACACAGTTGACTAGTTCTAAAGTTAACCAGTAATCTAATTCCAGACTACCACCTCATTTTCGTCAACCTCCTACATCAGAAAAGGCCTTGTAGGGGTATTCTCACCTTCAAAAGTATACTACAGCAGATGTAACCTATAGGGTTCATCTCATGTTCAACTTTATCATTATGTTATGTTGAGAGAAGTTTTTTTATGTGCTTTAATGTGGAATTGAAGTGTGTACATGCTCAGTTTAGCTAATTTCAGTTCGAGTATGACATTTTTGTACAATATTCTTTGAGTTGTTGTTGTTTTTTAGAGTTCTTTGCAGGATAAAATTACATTATAAAGGTAATAGCCACTTGTTTACCATTAGCTAATTGTTTTTTCTACAGAATATATGAGTGGTCTAGTTATGTTGGCAGGCCCAAAGATGTAGCCTTGGTGGAGTGAACTCTGTGAACAAATATTTTGTTATTTCTTCATTATGCCTGCATGAGTTATATGCTATTATTACTTTAATTTTAAGTTAGATGTTAAGACTAGTTTACGAATTGAAAAGGCATTAGAAACATGTTTTTCAAGGCCCATATTACTTTGTAAAGTTTCAACACGCTCTAAATTTTGTTTTTATTTTTATTTCGGAAAAGAGGAAGAAATAACCTACTCCAATTTCAGATCATTGAAGCCCAACCCAAAATTAATGAGAGGGGATCTTTTCTTAATGATAATTTCATCTAAGATATCAAAGCCCCTTTGAAGCTTCTGCTATTGAGACAACTCTTTAATTGATTTTTCTACGTCATGTCTTAATGAGGCCACTTCATCCTGTAGTCTCTCACAATAAGATTCCTTCTCATTTAGCTGAATTTTCAGCCTTTCTTTCAAACTGTTGGCTTCCTCTTATTCAGCCTCAAGATGAACAATTTTTTTTCTCAACTTATCATTCTCAAACTGATATTCTTCCAACTACTCTTCTTTCTTGAGATTTTCTTATGAAATCTCCTTGATCTCTTTGAGAGAAGAAATTAGTTTTTTCTTTAAATAAATATCTTGATATATATTCCTCTCTTCACTATCAGTTGTGCTGGCACAATCATCGCACAAATCTAAATCCCTTTATTTATCTAAAGAACCATCCACGAGTTTGAGAAGTATTCCATATTCATCACTACCATGGATACTATTATTTTGTTCATGGGACTTCTTCAGAGAATCCATCATTTTATATTGCTACTAAAGCAGGTTGATATTCATAGCCATTAGATGTATCATGATATCTATCCTCATATGATGTACAAAAACTTCTAGATGATAATTGACCTATTTCTTTTCATTCATCACAAAACAATAACTTTCCTTCCAAGTAGCCTATCTTCTCATCTGATTCTAATTCACATTCATCATCGAAATGATGATTAGTAGCTTCCTTCATATTTGATTCACTAGAGAAGCAAGGTTCATCAACCTTATTGATGCTTCATGGCTATCTCCTCCATATAATGATTACAACCTATACAACATTTTCTTTGCTATCTCACACTCTCTCACTTTATCTGCATCTAACTTTGATAACCCTCTTAGATGACCCTTTGGGCTTCTTCATTAATCTTTTTATTATCTCCATATTTCATAAAGAACCAAATTTATTCATTAATTACCATTAATTGGGTTCCCATTCTAATCATCCAAAGCTCATATTCGGATCCATTCAAAAATGGAATCCCTCTAGTATTATACAAACTTGATTAGCCATGTTTCCTTTTGATCTACCTTCAAGCAGTTAAGTTATTCCCAAAGGAACATTGCTCTGATACCAATTATTGGAAACAATGTTTAATACTGAGAGGTGGGAGTGAATTAGTATTAAGGCTAATTTAAATTTTAATCCAATTTATATTTTTCATTCGGACGTGGAATTCATTATTTGAGAAACCACTATCATAACATGTTCACGAAAGGAACAAATCAACACATGAACACATACACCATGAGAATCATACACCTGAGACACAAAGATTGAATATGGAAACCATTCTAGGAGAAAAGACATGATATCTTGTTTGTATTATGATGTAAAATATGAGATCCTTCTCTATTTACATCAATCATTGTGGGCCACCACTCACAGGAAGAACCAACTCTCCTAGATTGTTTGCTAGCACCCACTACCATTGTTATAGGGAAAAGTGTCTATGCAGAACTGCTAATCCCACTAAGGTGTGGTAGCTACCTTAGAAATAAACAAAGTAAAACTACTTTAGTTTTCCTTTATGAAATATAGATGAGAGAAGAATAAAGGAGACCAACCTCTGTCTTGTGCTTGGTTCCTTGCTCGATTCCTCTCTCTCCTGATAGTCCTTTGCTACTCGCTTCCTTGTATACCCAACTTCACAGAGTACCTGTAGAATCAAAGCAGCATAACACTATACGAGAACATGGATCTATTATCATAAACAATCTAGGATCAGATATAAATTGACCATACAAATGCACAAAAACATAGATTACACAAGAGTATGGAGGAAAACTTGAATAGCTTTATTGATAATCAAGAAAGAGCCAAGAGAGTTACAACCAGTTGTTTTGACCCAGCATCATCCTCTCAGCAAGTGAGCCCTTCTTCACCTCATGTAAAGCTTAGATCACCCAACACTATGATGTTGCCTCAAGAAACCAACAGCAATTCCTTACAAGATGCAAAATTCCCCCCTGGATCTCTGGGATGAGGGATCCATATATAGATATCTGTAAGGGAGATGATTTAGCTTGTCATTTGATTAGCGTATTCCCTCTGATAGTTCTTGCTTCCACTTGGAGATTGATGATCTCTTACTCATCCTTGGTCGAATTCAAAGAGGCAAGTGTCACAGGAGAAGTTTCTGGAAGATTCCATGCCTCTCCACCTCGCGGATTGACACTGCCATTTGTCTCTTCTCGCCCATCGCACCCCATAGAAGGGCTTTTTGAAATGCAACACACCCACAGAGTGTACTTAGGTGAGATGCAACGCACTTTGCCTATGGAGCAGGTGAAATGATCCTGTTTTGACCAGTTCTGAGTGGTTTTTCATGGAGAACTTCTAGGAGAAGCTGTAACCAGTTGACCTTGTTCCTTTAGGGGTTGGAACAACACTTTTAGGGACTTAGGAGCCCTTGGTTTATGGGCATTTTATGCTTGGGGTTGTAGTGCCCAAAAATGTCTATAACAGTTGCCCCCTAAAGCATGAGGTCGTTAATCTTTTTTGATGTCAGGTGAAATTCTTTATCATGAGGATCCTAAGTTCTTTCAAGCTGGGAGGAGACCTGTAATAAGATACAATACAATACATTATCTTCATAATATTTTCATGATCTAGCTGAGGCAGGCATTCCCATGCTCAGCTTTATAAATTCATTTTCATGTACATAGGACAGACAATTGTCTGAGTGTACACTGACGATTCTGGTAGAGCCATCATCCCTTTGATTGGATGATTATCTGTGTAGCAATGATGTACATTTGATGTCTTTATTTTCCTGAATATATATCACAGCCAGGATGGATGAAACTAGATCCAGGGTCTTCAATCTCGTTTGATCTTCATTGAAAGTACAAGTCGATCCATGTGAGAGATGTTCTGGAGTCGAACATGGAAAGACATTGCCTTATTACCAGCCAATGATGTAAGCTATTAACAGGCACGAGAGGGATCACCGATAATGATAATGACCCTCAAGGTACTGCAATACAATTCACGTGGTGTGAATAAAGGACTTGGTGTCGAACAACATGCAAAATCTTTCGGTCGAAGGCCATTGACGTAAACCTGTCGCCGGAAGTGAGAAACTTGCCATTGAGGCATGCAAGCTTCAAAGTACTGAAAGGGGTGTTCGTAGATCGACTTCTTGGATAATGAGCTGATGTCGACAAGAAGCGATCCGTCATAGGAGGGCCTTAATGAATCCCACATCAATGACATGGAACGGAGCAAATGATTTTAATGGAGGTGAAAATGATATGGTGATATAAGGTTCAGGGTGGCGGTCATGAAAGAATGGAGCATAAATGTATTGCAGCGGGTGAGACACAGGTGAATTCTCTGAGTGACTTCTCTTGAACATATCGGCGACACTGACGTGATGGATTGGTAGCATTAACCCCAAATGTGGATGGTGTGATGGGACCATGGTGATGTGACCGGTGAATGAAACAATCCAACTCGACTTGGATGCGGAGTGAAAGTGTCATGTTCAAGAGCGACTTGCTACCAACAAAGTTTCTTCAAGCCTTCTTCCCAATTTTTCCCCAGTCATTATTGACCAGTACCTCTTTATTTTTGTCAAGCTTGAGGAGGATAACATATGCTTGTTCTATAATTTTCCCTTCGGGCAAACCCATCGCTATGTTTTAACGAGCCTAGCGATAGTGAAACTCGTTCTTGTCTGCTATGGACAAGTTTGTCACTATTAGGTTTTAACGAGTTTAACAACAAAGATAACTTGGTCCTTTTCAATTTTAAAGAGTCTGAAAAAGGACGTAAAGGAAAATCCAAAAATCCTTTTTCGTCATCTAATCCCTTAAGTTCGAAAAAGTATAAAACAATACAGAAGGGATGAATTTTCGATACTTTTAACAAGCCAAACAAAACAAGTGCTTGATCTTTTTGTGTAATAATCCCTCAGGTCCAAAAAGATTAAAATCTAAAGGAGGGATAGCACTTCCGGTCCTTTTAACAAGCTGGAGAGGCCAATGGCTCGGAAATCTTTTCATATTTTACGATTCAGTTGAAAAGAGCCTAAAGGAGACTCGTTTTTGAGGAACGAGTGATAAAATTGGATAGCAGCTGATTCCAGGTAAGGTTTGGAATTTTCCAATCACGACAGTGTTACAAGGATGTCTAGCGGGATCACTCTTCGCAGTTGTTCCTCAAAAGGGGTAAACAATAAAATGGAGGTGAATGACTGGCCAATACAAAGTGAAGGTGATGATGGGAACACGACCAAGGCTTTAAAGTCTAAAGTACTACATTCACGATGATTATTTACCATGAATTGGTTCATTTCTTATTGAGCTTAAACGCTGGGGAAAACATTTGCTCATTGCTTATGTTTATTTTTTAACGAGCATGAAGTCCGCGTTAAAACTGCTCGAAGTAACGATCTTTTCTTGAATTTACCATAAATAGCTTTGTTCTTTCAAAGATTGTACTGCATGTTCAATTGCTTCATCAAACTAGTTAGAAATGAATGATATACGTTTGAAAAATGAGTTAGGACACTAATATTTTACTCAAATTACGTAAAAGTAATTTACAAGTGCTTTTACCTCTCATTTTACCATTTCATTTGAACTTTGGCTTGTTGGAGCTTTGGAGGTGCTTTCCCCCCTTGATTCTCATCAGCTGATTCTGGTAGATACTGTGGACAATTTTTAGCGCCGTCTGGACTAGGTAGGAAAAACCTGAGCTCTTTCATTTCATCCTTTCCATTTTGCATTCTGAGCCTGATTTCTAGTTTTTCTGAGCCTCTGAGGTTTGAAAAAATCACCCTGGCTCCATCGCACCCTTTATGTATCGAAAGGTGTGTTGGATGTTAGCCTGTCTACTGTCCAATTGACATGCAACGCACCCAGAACACTACTGTAGGTGCGACGAGCGCAAGGAAGGAAATTTATGCACAGTTTTCAATGGACATTTTTGCTTGTTTCTCACCAAATCAAGATCTAACTCTTCTCTTGTTTGTTTTCAGAGATTCATTGGAGCAATATGACCATTACATGGTGAGAATGTGAGCATGAAGAAGATGGCATGCTTGCTTTACATGATCCGGTTACAGTAAATGCACTGCGGAACTGTGGCCTGTTGAAGTTTTTCTGCATCTCTAGCATGAGACAACAAATCAACTTGTTGCAGTATTTGCTCGATGCTTGGGATCCTACTAGCCAGGTGTTCCAGATTAGGGGCAAATCCATCCCCTTGACTATAGTGGACATCTATTTTTTGACCGGCTTATCGAGGCGGGGTGCCCCCATCTCTTTATCAGGTTCGGCCCGTGGAGGTGAATCTGTGAGAGATTATGTTCGCAGGTATTGCAGAGAGGGATCTCAGCCGAGTAAAGATGACAAGATCATCATCTGAGATGTCACTGACAGGTCTTTGAGGACCATTCTGTTCACTTTTGGTAGGATGGCTGGTGGTGCGGCTCTTCATGTGGCCAACCGATCTTATATGCAGTACGCCTTGGAATGCCTCGAACCGAAGGTGTTCAACTGGTGTGATGCAGTACTCCTTGTGATGAAAGAACAGTTGACCAAGGTGAAGAGCGGGAGACTGAAGAACTTTGGATATGGTTCTATCTTGACCGCCTTCGCCTTGGAAAAGATACCACTGATGCAGCCGCAGTATATTGCACTCGGTTTACCTCCACCGACTGAACCACGTATGCAGAGATGGGTCGACCATATGTCTAGGCATGCTGGTCAGTCTCAGATTTCTTTTTTTGATACCTTCTTCGGGTGGTTTGATCGTCAGGAGATGGTTTATTCCAAGTATCCATATGCTGGTATGGACTTCCGGGGTGACCCAGATTTGGTACTGTCGGCTGGCGAACAGTGGGGTGCCATTGGTAAATTCTTTGACCATATTGTTGTTTATCATTTTTATTTTATGATTTCCTTGTGCTTTACTCTATCAAGACTAATCAAAACTCATGTGCTCATGTAGATGTCGGTCCCGTCCAGCCAGTAGTATGCCTGAGAGTGCCAGCTGTCGTTCCTGCAGGAGAGGCTGTAGGAAGGGCAATCCTTCGCAACCTTGATGTGGCCGAGACTCTTTCAGCATTACAGGATCAGGTCGAGGGCCTCACTCTCGGTATTCTAGATGTGAGGACTGACGAGTTGCCTTTGAGGTTGCTGCGACATACTACTGGTGTGCCAAGATGATGGACTAGGCTTTTACGCATGATTGCACAGGCGGTGACTTGTTATCACGAGCATCATTAGACTAGGGTGCCCCTTAGTGTTTTGAGTTTTGGGTCATTTGACCAATTTTGTCTTGGTTACAGAACAATATGTGTAAACCATAAACAGTTATATATATTTTTTTTATTTTCAGAGTTTTATTTTGGTTAAGTTGCATGATCCTGACGCAAATATTGATGAGATGCTTCTTTTTATAAATGTTGCAAATGTCTATCTAACACATAATTTGCTAATGAGTCAGTTAATGTGTTTAAGCTTTTGGAAATATGCTGATATTGAATAAAATCAAATTGCCTTTCCAAAATCTTGACCCTTAGGAACATGCGATAGATAGTTGGATTTCAGACGGAGTAGATACCCGTGAGTTGTAGTATGACGAGCTATGTGTCTAGCCTGACGACCAGTCGGCATATGCCATGTGTGATGGCATCAGAGAGAAGTTCTATCAACGCGCTATATTCAGCGATGTTATTCGTTGATCGACCAATACATACCCCTCTGAAACTTACTAACTCACCGCTTGGATCAAAAATGGCCCAGGCCGCAGAAGATAGGTTCCGCGAACTACGACTCGCTCCATCGGCATATCCAAAAAATGATTCCAATAGGTTTGACATCTGCGACAAATGTAAAAAATGGATTTACTTGACCAAAACAAATACTTTAGCGAAAACAAAAATGTAACAAAAGCATATATGTTACCATACTGAATCATGCATAGTAACGCTTAAGGTACAACCCGTTACGAGGTTGTGCCAGTGGAATCCCGTCATAATCCATTAACTCGTAGGCTCCTTTTGCTAACACTCGCTTAACAATATAGGGGCCCATCCATAAAGACTTGAATTTACCTACTCCCAATTTATCGGATTCTTGGTCATAAAGCAAGACCAAGTCACCTTCTGAGAAGACACGGGGTTTGACATTCTTGTCGAACTGCACCTTGACTCATTTATTATGGGCTTCGTTAGCCAAAGAGGCATCACGATGGGTTTCATCCAATTGGATTAGTTGCAAGAAACGAGCCTCCTCTTCTGAAGTTCCGGGGAGAAGGTCGATTGCGAGTTTGAGGGATGAGATTTCACACTGGACTGGTAAGATTGTTTCTAGGCCATACACTAGTTGGAAAGGTGTAAACCTGGTTGCATTCCTTACCGATGTTCGGTAAGCCCTCAAGGCTGAGTACAGGATCAAGTGCCAACTCCTTTTGTGAACACCAATCATCCTTTGCAGCATGCGCTTCAGGACCTTGTTGATTGCTTCAACTTGTCCATTGGCTTGTGGGTAATATGGAGTAGAGCAGTCATGCGACAATCCTAATTTGGCAGCTAATTCGACCATCATGTGATTGCGAAAATGCGATCCATGATCTATGACTATAGCCTACGGGACGCCGAATCTGGCGACTACATGATTGAAAAAGAAAAGGGTAGCTGTTTCACCAGTGTTATCTAATGTAGGCATCGCCTCGGCCTATTTGGTAAAATAGTCAACTGTGACTATGATATACCCATGCCCCCCGGTCGAGGTGGGGTTACATGTCATGAAATCGATGCCCCATTTGGCGAATGGCCCAACAACAACTATTGGTTGCAGAGGTGCGGGTGGTTTTCTAGTTTTTCTATCAAAAATTTAACAGGCATGGCAACTTCTGACTGCGGTTATACAATCTTTGAACATTGTTGGCCAGAAGTACCCTGCTCGTGAAATTTTTTGCGCCGTAGCGTAACCGGATTGATGCCCCCCACACGTGCCTGAATGGCAATCATTCAGGACTTTTTCGGCCTCCTCATGGGTGAGGCACCTCCGTAGAACTGTATCGACAGCACGACGGTAAAGTGTATCACCGATGATCATGTAGTCTTTTGATTGGTATCGAATACGTTTTTGTTCAGATCGTGAGGTATTAGGCCTATATTTTTGGATTTGGAGATAAATGATTATATCCCCATACCACGGATTGCTTGAAGATATCAGAAACAAAGTTTCATCCACGATTGTTTTTTCAGATGTTTCATCGTTGGACGACGATGGGAGATCACATAATAATTCTGCGAAAACCAGTGCTTTCTTTGACTTGGATTTTACAAATTCCAGATCAAACTCTTGGAGAATTGCTATCCATTTTGAATATTTTCCCCCCAACAACTGTCGCAACAATATATAAGTCATGGGGTTGCAATCTGACAGAATGGTAGTTTTTCGAAAGAGGACATAATGTCAAAATCTCTGTATCACTTGAACAGCTGCTAGTGCTAGCTTTTCAACATAACAATACTTGCTTTCTGTATCATTTAAGTTCTTACTCAAATAATATATAGGATGTTCAATTTCATTGTCTTCTTGAACTAAAACCATTGCGATGGTTGTATCCACTGCAGCCAGATACAGGTTAAAGTCTTTTTGATAATCGGGAGCGTACATTAATGATACTTTCATTAGAGATTCTTTTAAAGCATCAAAGGAAGCTTGTGCAACCTGATCCCAGATGAAGGGCACTTCCTTTTTCAATAGACATGTATAACCTTTAGCAAGTTCGGCGTAATTTGGAATGAATCTCCTCAGAAAGTTTGCTTTCCCTTGGAGTTTCTGAATCTGAAGCAAATTCGAAGGTGGAGGCAAATTTATGATTGCCTGAACCTTACATGGGTCGAGACAAATCCCGTCCTTTGAGACTACAAAGCCAAGTAAACGACTAGAACTGACACAGAACAAACATTTGTGTGCATTGAGTCATATCTTGTAGTGTCAGCAACGTAGAAATATCACTCTTAGATGTTGCGGATGATCAGTCCGCTTTCGTGAATGAGCCAGAAGGTCGTCGAGATATGGTTGAACGATGTTTTTGATGTCATGGAAGGCATAATTCATTGCCCTCTGAAATGTCGCCCTTGCGTTCTTTAAACCAAAGGGTAATTTTCGATATGCGAATGTGCCCCACGGACAAATAAATGTAGTCTTTGACTGGTCCTATGGGTGGATATTTATTTGATTATACTTGGAGAATCCATCCATAAATGAAAAGATTTCGCATCCGACGCACTCATCAATTATCTGGTCAATGAAGAGTGTAGGGTAGTTGTCTTTTGGACAAGCTTGATTTACATCCCTATAATCGACGCACACTATAATCGTTCCTTGTTTTTTCATAACTGGAACAATGTTCGACACCCAATTGGTTAGAGGAACCAGGTAAATGAAACCAGCATGGAGAAGTTTTTCAACTTCTGTCTTGATGGCAGCGGCTTTCTTGGGGTGCACCTGCCGTAGCCGTTGTTGTATTGGTTTGACATCTAGATACATCTTGATTTCATGTTCAACGATACTCGAGTCAATGCCTAGCATTTAATTATATGACCAAGCAAAGACATCTTTGAATTCGCGAAAAAGAGCGTTATATATTTCCAGTTCTGAAGGAGAACAACATTTGCCAACATAAATATTCTCTACAACATCTGTTTTGGTCGAGATATTTATGGCGATAGTCTCTTCAATGTTGGACAAGTTTCGCTCAGAATCCACCGTGTTTACAGTATTTGATAGGAAATCAAAAACTGAAGGATGATGAAGGTTGTCAGGGATATCTTCTTCACAATCTGGAAGAAGGGAACGATGGTGGTAATCTTCCCAAGGTGCCCCTTCAATCACCATTGATTGAACAATTCCTTCGTCGGTGTAATGCACTCGCGACCAAGGATCTGAAGGGGTGCCATATTCCTTAGACCTATCTATCCAAACGCTTGATGAGCGTTGATTTGGGTTTGCCTCCCATGCTAGGAACATTGATTGCTACAATATTTCCATTGGGCTTGGAGGCAATACCTGTGTATGATCCATGTTTATATCATTTTCTGAGATCTTTTTAATCGAAGATATCATATTGCAGGTTCCTACCGATGCTACTTCCGCCAGATTTATTGGAGGTGGAAGGGAAAAAGTTCCCATTAATATAGGGTCTTTTAGTAGGCCTACTCTGATATTTTGAAGCAAAAGGGGGCTTCCATGGATCATTGGAATGCTTCCCGTAACTTGAGAACCATTGGGGAGGAAATTTTGTTGATCGACGATTGTAATCCCTCCTTGAAAGGGAAATGCAATCTTCCTAAAATAGGTCGACACAATAGCTTCCATAGCATATATCCATGGTCTTCCCAGTAGGATGTTGTAATGGAGGTTTCCGTCGATTACTTCAACATCTATTTCTACTGTTTTGCCTCCTAGTTCAACTTGCAAGTTACTTAGAATACCATATGGGGTATATGTTCGTCCATCAAATGCTTTTAATGTCATCAAAGATCGCGACAAGGTCGGAGATCCTAAAGTTTCCAGCAACTCATCGACATAATACATGTAGATGCCCCCTCATCAATAATTGTTCGATGACGAGTTTTGTTGAAGGCTTTCACTTGAATGAGGAAAGCTAGTTGAGCTGGTACCTGACGATCATATCCTTTGTGATTAAAGGACACAAGATTGGAATCCTTTGGGTCTATCGCACCGATGGCTGATAATAAAGCCTGCTTTTGGGATGGGCAATTTTGCAGTACTTCAAGTGTCGACATAGCGGATGGCGATTGGGCTAGATCTTCCACTATATTATAATGTTGTGCTGCTCTAGCACGAGGATTAAATGTCAACTTGTGTACTACTCCCTTTGGCAGTTTTATTGTCAGTTCGGGAATGATGGGTAGCGCAACTTCTGTTGAATTTGTCGTCGAACTACTAGGTTGATCTTTATCCTTATTGTTCGACAGCTGTGGATTCCTATAATCTTTGTTCCTTGTCGATATCAAATCATCATTTTTCTGTTTGGAAACCGACAACATCAGCACTTGAGACGGGGAAGCATTTCCACTGTCAACCAGATTTGTTCCTGGATTTGGAAACGGATCAGTTAATACTGCCGAGGTTTTTCAATTCTTGAAGAATTTTTTAAGCTCAGCTCTGTGTGGACAATCTGCTGTCCAATGATCCTCATCACATATAAAGCATGGACGACTTGGTTTCCTATTTCTAGAAGGGTTTGTAGAAGCTTTTTCAGGTGATGATTCCTCATGTTTCTTCTTCTTCCCTTTGGTTGTCTTCTTGCCTCCTGGCTGCTTGGTTTCTTTGCCTTTATCTGTTGAGACGGCATTTACTTCTGAGGCAAGAATTTTTTCTTCTGCATTTTGACTGGAAATCTTACAGGCCTTTTTAGATGTAGCCTTTGTCGATTTTGTGTCTATTGCGCCAATCACGCCATCGCCGGCATGAGAGTCATTGTTTGATTTAGGAGGAGGAGGGACCGAGAATTCCAATCTAGGAGCGTCATGTATTTTATCGTAGAGTGTGCCAGACTGAGTGTAAATCAAGTCTAAGTATTGTGCACGAGCGATAACCTGCTCTTCGGTGATGACTCCCCATTTTGCCACATCTTCCGCGATGGAAGGCAATAATGACTTAATAAACCATTCAACTAAAAGCAGATCAGGAACATATTTTTTTACCATTCTACGACGACATCGCCACTCATGTATATGATCGGATATGTGAGTGGTCGTTGTTTGCTTGAAATTGGTAAGAAGTTCCGTTCCCATTTCGTACCCTATCGGTAACTGAAAATGGGTTAAAAAGGTTGTGGCTAGGGTACTGAAGTTTTCAAATGAAGCTCTGGGCAATTCAATATACCATTTTACTACCGGACCAATTAACGTCCTTTGAAAAAGGCGAAGTCTAATCGAATCATTGTTTAGGGTGTTTGATGAACACCATAGATGAAAGGTCATCACATGATTCGACGGATCTTCACCCGGATTTCCATTAAATTTAGGAATATCTGATGGAAGTTTATGCGAAATCACTGGCCACCAATGGGCGTAAGCGATTGGATCGTTTGTTAACCGATTTAAATCAGGTAACTCTAAAGTTGCCACAAAGGGTAACTGTTGATTCAGATTAGGTGAAGCATACCCAGGATAAGATGGAATTGCCTGAGCAGTTGGTCTTTGCATACCAGCATAATTCATTTGATGCTGGTAACTTTGGTAAGGTTGGTGGGCATAGCCATTGTAGAATGGTTGATTTTGACCGTTTTGAATATACGGCTGTCCACTATTTGCAAATATTTGTTGCTCAAATCCTTGGTATACTTGTTGGTATTGCGGTTGTTGGTATTGCACCAGCCATGGTTGTGAAGCCATGTGTTGTTTCCCGATACTAACTGTTTGACAAAGATGAGGGGTAATTGTACCTGTTTGGACCTGTTTCATTCCACCAGTCGGTGATTGTGGTTGAGTCGTAGGGTCAAGAGGCTATTGCTTTACAACTTGAGAAACCTGAGGTTGGCATACAACAGGCAGCGCTTGTACTTGCGACACTGTCACAATAGATGGCGTAGTTGGTATATTTGACATAGGTAAACATTGTTGCATCGAATATACAACTCTTGGTTGTTGAGGTAGTATTGTTACCCAACCGCTAGATGTAATTCCAGCATAACCTGAATTTTGTTGTGAACTCCCGTATGGCTGTCCTCCCGGAGGGGACAATTAAAGGGTATACTGCCCCCCATACGGCGATAATCTGGTACTTAAAGCAATGGTTTGCCCTTGAGGACCG
Source organism: Pinus tabuliformis (assembly GCA_031772625.1). Lineage (NCBI taxonomy): Eukaryota > Viridiplantae > Streptophyta > Pinopsida > Pinales > Pinaceae > Pinus > Pinus tabuliformis. The sequence goes on from CM062816.1 coordinate 1,433,683,461, forward strand.
GACTGCCCAAATTGACATCCCAAAGGATCAATTTGTTGAGACTCAACATAAGATTTTCCAGATACTATTCCGGATTAACAAACAGGAACGGACCATACTGTCGAAATAGCCCCTGAGTGGGCTCCTTCTAGCGATTGAGAGCTAGTTGGGACAGATGGTATACCGGCGAACATTGTTGGAGTGATAGCAGGAAGTTCTGCCATCGTTGTGTCAGATGACACAGTCCTAGATGTTGACAGTTGTTCAGACATTTCTAGTCTATCCAAAAGATTACCTAGCGATTCTACAGGAGCTTCCGCTGGTGGTAGACTAATTTCTGATGAAGAAGGATACAGAGTGATCCTGACTCCAAATTGTGATGGAGTACTAGATGGAGGATCCTCTACAATCTCTTCTATAGCAATCAGACTAGGTGGAAGAGGTAGACCGTTAGGTCCGTAAAATATTTCTGGTGCCGAAGAAGGTATGGAATCTGCAGCGACAGATGTTTGAGGAACAACACTCTCTGAACCGGTTGTAGATGAAACTGGTTCAGTAACACAAGTGTTTACCCTCAAACTAGGATCAGTACCATTGTCCTTCGGTGGCTGCTGAAATTCTTCTGTAAAGGCAGGGATACCAGAAATGTTTGGAGTAACTAGAGTCTCTGATGTTGTTGGAACACTTGTTCTAACTTTACCAGGAGATTTGGAACCGGTTAAACGAGTTCGCTTTGTGTGTAATAGTTTTGATTCCGGAGACAAAGACAGTTGACTCGTAAGCCTCCGCGAACGACGAGGTTTCAATTTACTTTCTTCCACGATTGCGGATTACTCGATCAACTAAAAATCAAGGGGAAGTATGTTTCTGAATTAGATGAATTTTGTCTACCGCCAGCGATGCAACGCAGAAAAGTGTCTATGCAGAACTGCTAATCCCTCTAAGGTGTGGTAGCTACCTTAGAAACCAACAAAGTAAAACTACTTTCATTTTCCTTTATGAAAGATAGATGAGAGAAGAATAAAGGAGACCAACCTCTGTCTTGTGCTTGCTTCCTCAAAAGGGTTAAACAATCAAATGGAGGTGAATGATCGGCCAATACAGAGTGGAGGTGATGATGGGAACACGACCAAGGCTTTAAAGGCTGAAGTACTACATTCATGATGATTATTTACCGGGAATTGGTTAATTTTTTATTGAGCTTAAATGCTGGGGGAAACATTTGTGCATTTCTTATGTTTATCTTTTAACAAGCATGAAGTCCACGGTAAAATTACTCGAAATATCCAGTCGTATAATAAGGATGTCTCATATATAAAAACTGCAATTTTTCAAATCTTTGCCCCACATCCTTTCTTTATGCAAGTTAGGAAACGACCAATCCTACGAGTTTAAAGGGTTAGAGGACCTAAAAATTTAAAAAATAAATGGTCGCTCTTCGATTGCATGCCAAAAGGTTTGCATGCCCCCAGGTATAAAATAGAGTTTCAAGGTCACCTTCTATTCTACCGACAAGACATTCGTTTTATCAGGAAAGGTTTACCTCTTTCAGGTTACCAAAGATTGTTTTATCTGGACCTCAAACAAAACACTTCTTTGGTGATGCCTACCGAAACAGATAAAGGCGAGTGGCGCAGACGCCTCCACCCACATAACTTTGACAAGGGAATCTTATTCCAGTCCAACCCCCTTTTCCAATCACGGATGGGAGCATCAGACTAGTCATATATCCCTCGCGGAAACATACCCTATATCTGAAGTTTTCCTGTCGAAGCAAACCTGGGTGCATGCCCCCTGGGTTTCATTCATGTCCTCCGAATCACTCGCGCTCATCAGGAGGATGGACTGGGGATTGATGAGACATTCCTTGCGTGAAAATACCATTTAGGGATGGGATATGATGATTTGCTATGTGTGAACTGGGAAATGAAAGCTGGTCTACGAGCTTGACCACTCTTCCTTCATGCAGAAAACACATTACTCTAAAGAGTGATGAGACAATGGCTCCCATGCAATAAATATAGTCTCTTCCAAGGAGTAGATTATAATCTAGGGGTCCCTGGACTACCATTACGTTCATTTGAACGCTTTTCCCTCTCAATGTTATGGGCACATTGGGAAGGATCCCTAACGGTCGACTGGTTCCTTTGTCAAAGCCTGTTAGACTTCTCATCTTAGGCAAAAGCGATGGTGAACCAAGCACTTTCCAAGCAATTGAGGAAAGGATACTCACAGAAGCCCCTTCATCTATGATGGTACCAGCCATAACCATTCTATATACTTGAGCAATGATTCGGAATGGTACACTAGCCGGTAAACGGCATCTGCCTAGCTGATTCCAGTCGAAGGAAACAACTAGGTTGCTTGGAGGTCGGACCGAATAGACGGCTGGGTACGACTCTGACGAACTTCCTTCCTGCGGTAAAGGAATGGGTAAATTGCCCCCATGTTCATCGGAGTCTGTGCTTACGAAAAGAATTTGGACGGTGTCATCCTTGTTCTCTTCGGTGACTATATCATCAGAAGATGGAACCTCTGAAGGCAAGACCGGGTCAACTGCTACCTCGACCTTTTGACTTTCATCTGGTATGGGTTCAGAAGGTTTATCTTCAATGATAGATGCTTCGGCCGACCACCTGGGCGGGTCAGCCGGATTTTCAACTAGCGACGGATTCGGCAAGAGTTTCTTATATCCAGGAGGAAGTCGTAACGGTGAAACCAGATGATCATCCAAAACTCTTTTAGCCTCATCTAAGAAGGGACAACGGTGGACGGCGTGATCACCTTCACACAATTTACAAGGAAATTTGCACTTTCCTTTTTGTCCAGGGACTTCACTTTCACTAGTTGACAGTGTGTTTTCAACATGATCATTAGAGGTTAATGACACCGGGTTGTGCAAACGAGGAGACCAGTCCCTCAAGATCCGAGGGATGCAAGGAAAATCTCTATGATAGTGGTCTCCTTTGCAAATGACACATGGCGATTTAGGTCTGGTCGGTGCAGTGTGTGGATTTTCGCTAGACGATGCTTGGTTGCCCCCTTTCACTTCTGGCTCCTTCTTCTTCTTCTATTTCTTCTTCTTTTCCTTCTTCTTCTCAGATACTTGATTTTTGGCTTTACCAGCCCCATCAAGTGAAGAGGAAGGAGGAGAAGAAGAATTGGATGAAGTAGAGGGTTGGGGGGTAACTCTGGAATTGTCTAGTTGCTGACTCGATTGTTCAGGAATTGTGGTGTTCTGAACGACGGAGGTTGAGAAAATCCATACGACAAGCCAATCGTCAATCCTGGAAGTGACAATGTGGCCATATGGGGTGCACCAACATCTCCCCAAGAGGAGAAGGGACTAGGATTTCATCCCAGGGGAACTCCTTGGTTGGTGGACTCCATTCTCTCAACCCAAGACCAACATAGGAAAGGTGGTGATTATTCCGTTTAAAATAAATTTTAGATGCTTTGACGCAACTTGTTTTTTCAATTTTAAAGAGTCGAGAAAAAACAAAAGATGACTCTAGTCGCCTTCGATTTTTAATGAGCCTGAAGTTACAAGTGCTCAGATGGATCTTTTTCGTTAAGGAGTCTGAAAAGGAACGAAAGGGACTGCTCTGGAAATATAGGCAGAGGGATTACCAAACCAATCGCAAAACTGCAGAATACTTTTTACGGTACGACAGTCAATCTTCCCGAATGCTGTGTTCAGTGCATTGCGATTGATAGGGCGGCAGACACGGCTTCCTAAGGATAAAGGATTAAGCCTATTGTGGTCTCCCAAAATATACTCGACGGTACGTGGGAGCACAAGTCTGTACTAGCACTTATCGTCTCAAAGTGGAGGAATCACCCAAACAACAGTGAGAACAACAGTTACTAGGCTTTACGACGCCGGAATATGTCTCTAGCCTAGACTTCTAGATGTTGTGCGTTAGGTTCCAAAGCGTTGTTAGATTCATTAAATTTATTTTATAGTTGATCTTGCTTAAGAAATTTTCCTTTCAGGTTCACCGCGTGATGTAGATGTACAATTCCTAAAATGAAATCTAAGATGATAAACAGTCTTTTTATCTTCTTTGTGTAATGAAAATCCTAGCTACTAAGGAAAGAGAGACAGTATTCTTTCACAAAGAGCATAGAGCACACACTATATGCACTGTCCTAAATCAAACCAATTAAATAGTCTAAATGAAAATTCACATGCATATATTTGTTTTCAGACTTCTTAATATGTCAATGATAAAAAGAAAGCTAATGCGCAAATCTGAATTACTTTTCAAGCGACAATTACTAACAAGTTCCTTTTCGAAATCAAAATGAAGACAATGACAACACTTTGCGATTTGGAAATGAAGACTTGCTTTCGACACTAGAAAAACTACTAATTCAGATCAAATACAATAGTAACAAGGTAATCGACTATCAAGATCAATCGGGCTCTCTTCTATGACTGAAAATGACACTTGCGACACTTTCAAATCAAGAAACGACAGTACAATTACGTTACTTTTTTGCAAAGGAGAACTGAAAATGACTCAACAAATAAACAAAAACATTTACAATTCTTTGCACAATGGAGGCGGAATATCAGCAAGGAAAGGGGTTTCAAATAGAGGTGTACTGACTACAGGCAGCAAAATTCTTGAATAGATTTGAAAAGAGTGAACAGAAACCAACATTCAGGAACAATGCCTAGTCTGATCAGTGCACCTGTAACATAGTGAATTTGAAATGCAGCGCACCTACTACACTCGAGAAGTGCGCTGAATTTCAGATTCACAGAACAGAGAGTGCGTTGGGCTAGGGATGAGACTTTGCTTGGGTTCCGGGTCACAGTTTGCAGTTCAGTTTAGGGATTTTGGCCGAGCAAGTGGTAATCAGTAAATCAACAACAGGGGTAGATCTAAGGAGGTTACTAGAGCCACCACAAGGGCAATTAGAGAGTTTGTAAATCAGTTGTTTAATTCATAAACAAAACCTGGAGATTGACTGAAGCGACATTTATCTATTTTTCATTTGCATAGCAAATGCAGTTCGAAAGCTACCTGGCCCAAGTTCAAGCTCTGTCTGTAAGTTTATAAAGTAAACAAATGTAGAAAAATAAACAACCTAGTCGCTCCCCAATATGGTCGCCATTTTGTTACAGGGAAAAGTGTCTATGCAGAACTACTAATCCCACTAAGGTGTGGTAGCTACCTTAGAAACAAACAAAGTAAAACTACTTTCATTTTCCTTTATGAAAGATAGATGAGAGAAGAATAAAGGAGACCAACCTCTGTCTTGCACTTGGTTCCTTGCTCGATTCCTCTCTCTCCTGATAGTCCTTTGCTACTCGCTTCCTTGTATACCCAGCTTCACAGAGTACTTGTAGAATCAAAGCAGCATAAAACTATACGAGAACATGGATCTATTATCATAAACAATCTAGGATCAGATATAAATTGACCATACAAATGCACAAAACATAGATTACACAAGAGTATGGAGGAAAACGTGAATAGCTTTATTGATAATCAAGAAAGAGCCAAGAGAGTTACAACCAGTTGTTCTGACCCAGCATCATCCTCTCAGCAAGTGAGCCCTTCTTCACCTCATGTAAAGCTTAGATCACCCAACACTATGATGTTGCCTCAAGAAACCAACAACAATTCTTTACAAGATGCAAAATTCCCCCCTGGATCTCTGGGATGAGGGATCCATATATAGATATTTGTAAGGGAGATGAGTCAGCTTGTGATTTGATTAGTGTCTTCCCTCTGATAGTTCTTGCTTCCACTTGGAGATTGATGATCTCTTACTCATCCTTGGTCGAATTCAGAGAGGCAAGTGTCACAGGAGAAGTTTCTGGAAGATTCCATGCCTCTCCACCTCGCGGATTGACACTGCCATTTGTCTCTTCTCGCCCATCGCACCCCATAGAAGGGATTTTTGAAATGCAACGCACCCACAGAGTGTACTTAGGTGAGATGCAATGCACTTTGCCTATGGAGCAGGTGAAATGATCCTGTTTTGACCAGTTCTGAGTGGTTTTTCATGGAGAACTTCTGGGAGAAGCTGTAATCAGTTGACCTTGTTCCTTTAGGGGTTGGAACAACACTTTTAGGGACTTAGGAGCCCTTGGTTTATGGACATTTTATTCTTGGGGTTGTAGTGCCCAAAAATGTCTATAACAACCATGAAGCACCAACCCCCTTATTTTGTAGACACCCAATCAATTTACTCGAAGCACCAACTAACTTACCAAATCCAAGAATTTGTTACAAGCACCAACTTGCAGGAGGAACCAATCCCAAATATCTCTTTAGATATTCTATAAGATGGAAGCTCCAACTCCTTGTTTTGAAGATTCCAACCCATAGTCAATAATGAAATCACTGATCACTATTTTTGGAAATCACTCTATCTTATTTCATATTTACATTAATCCACTCTTGGCCATATTTTATACTCATTAAACTTCACTCTTACACAACCATTGAAAAGCTCTATATTTTGTTTACTCTACTCACATTTCAATAACATACATTCACCACTCAACCCTCATATACTCAGCAAATCAACTCTCATCCCCTTAGCTATTCCACATGCACTCTTAGCCTCTCACAATAATGCATTATCCCTCATATCTCTCTACTTTGCACTCAACAATGTTGCACTACCCCTATTATTCACAACTTCCATCCATGGTTTTGTTCCTATGCTACATAGGGAATGGTGTTGTCTTTAACAAGTCATCACTTTTACCAACACCGTACCGTAGCATGGCTCCAAATTCTGTTGTTACATCCAATTACTGAGCCATTGCAGTAAAATTAAATCTAAGAATGGGCATTAGAGTGTTCCTCATGTCAAGAATTAATTCTCAGTCAACTTTTGCACTCTAGTAAGGCACTCCATGCTTATTAATTTCTCACACAACCTATATTGTACTTCAGGCACGACTCTCTTATTCTATGATAAAATATTTTGAACCCAACAATATTTTCCATTGAATTATTCATGTTGTGATGAACAATGTGGTGTGGCTTGTTCCAATTGATCCTAGAACATCATTAATTTTCTTTGTATATTGTTATCCTCATTGTTCCAGTTACCTAGTCTAAGCATTCCTTCTTGTTATCACCCCAAGAAACTCTCCTAGGTTGTAGCTCGGAGATGCTCAGGAACATTACAAACTCAACTTAATGTTGGAAATGGATGAATGGAAGGAATGATGCTTGTTCAAGCCAAATAACCACTTCTACCTTGCTTGACTCCAGACATGCATGAACACCCCCAGACTACAAGGCTCTAGACCACCAATTACTCACAGTTTAGAGATTGGGTGAATATGGAGAATACTGACCACACTAGCAGATGAACAAGACCTTGTGATGGCCGGCTGCAATTAGTAAAGAGGTCTGCAAATCTAATTCCCTAATATATAGACATGATGACAACTCTCTGTCCCTAGGTGAAAAGAAACCTAAATAACACATTCACTGATACATATAAGACTTTAACACAGAGGTAGGATGACGGCTCCTCTAATGCTAAACATCAAGAGTTCAGGAAAAACCGCATATCAGGCTTAGCCTGGGACAGAATAGAAATGGAAAGTGAGCAATTAACAACAAAAGAAGCTTGTATTAGCTAAAAATGGAGACGAGACGCTGCAAGTATCAAATCCGTTATAGTCTCCAGAAGTTGAACCTTACATCAAAACAACAACCATCAACCTTGATTACATCTTGTTTCTGAGTATATATAGAGTTTCATTACAAAGGCACTCAGCCATTCTAAGTATGGAGGGGTCATAATTGACCACCAACCGCTTTAACAGACTGATGAAGTCTCTGCTACGGTTGCTTGCTGTAGTGGATAAATTTGATCTTCTCGAGTGCCCTGCTATCCTCTCAGGCGGCTGGAGTATCATATGGGATGAAGTCCCATAAAAATTAAATGCATTTATCTACTCGAGATCTGTACTTTCCCTACTCGGACATATTTTCTGTTAAATGTGGTTGTTGAGGAGGAAATGCACCAGGTACTGGTAGGTTGTTGTCTTCATCCTTCGGGTGCATGGAATGGTCAGGGCAAGTGGGCTGCATCGTGGATGTACGAGCTGGATGGAAAAGCTAGACAGGCTATCAGATTAAGGGGATAGACAGTGGGGACTACTTGGTTGAGGGTATCGAGAGATATGGAAGTGGAGTGAGTGTGGGCCGTTGGATCTCGGGTAGATAGATCCAACAGTCATCGGGCGTCAAATATATTTGGAGTTTATCGGGCGGGGAGAGCAGTTTTGGCGGTAGGCGGTATTGATCACACCGCCTCAAGGCATAAGGTGGTAGACTGTGGTGGCACACGATACCATTTAAAGGATGACGCATGGCGGTGGAGGGGAGGGGAAAACCATCATCCATTGCACATTAACGTGGCGTTATTTCACGGGCGTGGGGAGAGCGAATGCCATCCGATCATGATGGGCAGTGATCGGACGGTGTGGAATCAATCGAGCTAGTTTTTTGTTGGATGTGACGGGGGACCGTTAGATCGAGGTGATGGAGATTAACGAGTGAAAATGAAGGTGGCGATGGATTATGGGAGTGCGTGGTAACGTGAATACGGACTTACGGGGCTTGGGATTTGTAGTCAAGGCTTTGAAAAATAAGGGTTTATCCAGGGTTTTGGAGGAAAAAGCAGAGGCAGTGGGGTTATGGGAGAGTAAGCGACGTGAAGGAGAAATAGGAAGATGACTGGTGCGAGTTCTATTTTGAGCATGGCCAATATGGCTAAGCTTGCATTTGATTCTCAAAATTTCAAAATATGTGGCAGAGCTAACACTGGCTCCTTCTGGGGATGAGATCCTCCCTGTGAGGTCTCAAGAACTGCAAATCATTGCCTTTCCTGTGAAAACCAAATTAGCAAAATTTCCTAGTGTTCCATTCGGCATGGAGTCTAACTAGGCCTACACTAGAAACTGATAAAATAACATATTTACAACCTTAAGCCTAGAAGACCTTAAGCAACATAAATTTTCAAAAACTACCCATTAACTAGGCCATCAAAAACTATCTCCTCTCCCATACTTTGTAGTATGAAGGTATTGTTCCCTTAGATCTGAGAAATGATAAAAGGCCCTGTCCAGAAAGCATCAAACTTCCCATGGTTACCTTTCTTCTCTTTCAGTGCATCCCACTTCAGAACCAAATCTCCAACTTGAAAATTATATGTTTTGGCCCTTCTGTCAAAAGCTTCCTTGATCTTATTCTGGTGTGCCACAGACCTTTCAACCAGCTGTTCTCTGATTTGATGTACCTCCGCTAAATCAGTGATCCTTTTTGCCATGTCTTCCTCCTCATTCTGCCTTTCTTGTAGGAACTTTGCCACAGGGAGAGTTAACTGGATTGGGAATACGGCCTTAGTGCCATATACCAACTTGAATGGAGAATTCCCTGTGGATTACTCTGTCAGCCCATAGTGCATACTTGAGCTTCAAATCCTAATTCTTCTTGTTGTCTTCCAACAACTTTTTCATTATCCTTATCAGGCTCTTGTTGGAAGATTCTGCTAGACCATTGCCTTGAGGGTAATATGAGGTGGAATGAACCAGCTTAATGCCCATCGAGTCAAACATGTCCACCAATTCCTTTTCCCTGAAGGCTACTGCATTGTCTATGATCAATTTATGTGGACAACCAAATTTGGTGAAGATATTCTCCGTCAAGAACCTCATGACCACATTATGATCAGCCTTTCTGGTAGGGATTGCTTCAATCCATTTAGTGAGGTAATTTGTGGCAACTAAGATCCATCTGTGTGGCCACTGGAATGTGGATTGATTTCTCCAATGAAATCCAAGCCCCACTGTTGGAAAGGACCCCTAGCATGTATGGGTTTTAAGGGCAGAGACTTCAATTGCTGCTTCCCTTCAAATCTTTGGCACCTATCACAAGATTTAACAAATGAAAAGGCATTCGAAAACAAGGAGGGCCAATAGTACCCAGCTCTAAGGATTTTGTGGGCTGTAGTTTTCCAATAATGATGCCCTCGACATATGCTAGAATGAAACTATTGCATAACTTCCAGGGATTGTTCTTTGTCCAGACACCTCAAAAGAACTCTAGAGGGGTCCCTCCAGTAGAGTAGATTTTCATGAATGCAATATTTCGCTGCCCTAAGTTTAACAATTCTGGCTTGGCTTGAACTAAGGCCTGGAGGAATTTCTTGCTTCAGCAAGAATTGAGCTACTGTAGAGTACCAATCACAAGAAGCTAAATTTTCTGCCAATCACTGATTTTTCCCTAGTTCAGCTGCTTCTTCATCTGTCTGACCATTCTCTGAAATTGTGCTCATAAGGTTTATGCCCAGCGTTTTGCAATTTTCTTTTGCCATTAGTTTGGCAAGGCCATGACCTCTGACCAGTTTGGTGGGCTTCAATTCTATGTTAAATTCAATAAGCTTTGCAATCCATTTAGCTCTTCTTCCATCAACATCAATCTGCATTAGAACATATTTTATTGAAGCAGAGGGTACATATGCAATTATCTTGGAATGCAGAATGTAAATTATGAAAGCTTTCAAAGACTTGATAAGAGCATATGCCTGTTTTTCAATGATATCATACTTCAGCTCAGCATCCCTTAATGTTTTGCTGAAAAAAGCCACTAGATGCTCTGAGCCTTCCTCATCTGCTTGCATCAAAACTGCTACAAGGGTGTCATTAGAGGCAAATGAAAATATATGGAACTCCTTGCTGTAATCTGGACTTCTTAAAGTGGGAGCTTCCATAATAGCTTTCTTAATGGACTCAAAGGATCTTCTTGTTGCATCAATCCATTTGATCTCCGACTCCTTTCTCAACATGGAGGTAATATGCTTTATAAGTTTTTCAAAATTTGGGATAAACCTCCTTACAAAATTTATCTTGCCCAGAAAGGACTGGATATCTTTCTTTGATCTTGGGACAGACAAGGTCTGTATTGCTCTTACACTTTCTAGGTCAATTTGGACACCTGCAGCAGAAACAACATGTCCTAACAGCTTGCCCTCTTCTAAAGCAAACTGTGACTTTTTAGGATTGATTGAAATCCCAAACCCTTTGCACTTCAGGAACACTCTTCAAATGTTGTAAATGGTCTTGATGGCTGCTAGAATACACTGTTATATCATCTAGGTAGATAAGGACAAACTTATCCTTCTCTCCCACAAAGGCTATATCCATAGTTCTCTGAAAGGTGGCTCCAGCATTCATCAACCCAAAAGGCATCTTGGAATACATAAAAGTGCCCCAAGTAGTGGTGAATGCAGTCTTCTCTTGGTCATCTAGATGCACAGCAACCTGATTATACCCTAAAAATCCCTCCAGGAAAGACATTACTTTGGCCCCCGAGACCTTCTGCATCAAATGCTCCATCTTGGGTAGAGGATAATTGTCTTTCCTAGAACATTTGTTTAAGTTTATGAAATCAACGCAAAGCCTAATTTCTCCACTTTTCTTCCTCGCCACTACCAAATTGGCTACCCATTTTGAATATCTGAGAGGGACTATGATTTTGGCAGCCAGTAATTTCTTGATTTCTTTCTCAATTAGAAGAAGGAGCAAAGGATTTATTGATCAAAGGGATGGTGTCTTTCTCTAAAGGAATTTTATGTTGGATGATCTTTCTGTCATATGTTTTCAGGTCGCTATATTCCCAGGAAAAAACATCAGCAAATTGCTTCATTAAATTGTAGTATTTAGCACTTCGGGTAACAGATAGATGAGTAGATAGATTTATATACCTTGGTCATCCTGGAATCCCTATATTATGCTTACAGATTGCAGATTGGTCTTCTTTTTGGGTAGCCTTATAAGGCACATCATTCTGGTCAAACAACTTTTCTAATGGAACCAAACCCTTAGGTATATGATTGCTGGGAAATTGGACAATGCTATCTTTACCAATTCTATTTCTAAGCTGGGATTGGGGATTTTCTTCCAAGGTTTCATTTTCTTGGTCAATTTTCATTTTAGATAATTCATCAATGACTTGCAAGAACCTATTTATTTCATCATCATCTTCAAAAACTTTCCAATGCTGGACGTTATCAGGCAAGGATGGTCTATATTTCATTTGAACTTCATAAACTAGTCTGGGAGGCATAGGAGGGATAAACATGCTAGCAGACAGAGCAAGAGAATCAGCAAGCTGATTTCTGACTCTAGGGATATATGAGATACAAAAACTATCAAAAGAATCTTTGAACCTCCATACCTCATCTTTATATGCTTTCATCCTTGGGTGCTTTGCCTGAAATGTTTTGTTCACTTGCTGAATGATAAGACAGCATCTCCAAACATCTTTATGTTTCTTATTTCTCTATATTTAGCTGCATTAAGGCCCAATATCAGAGCCTCATACTCTGCTATATTGTTCGTGACTTGAAAATCCAGCTTAAACGATAGATGTGTGCTTTCTTGTTCTGGAGATATCAGCACCACCCTCGCTCCTGCAGTCTCCTTGGAACATGCTCCATCAAAAAACATTTCCCAAACCTGACTTCCTTTCTCTCCCTCGACCTGATTCACTGATTTCTTGATCTGCATTGAGGCCTTCTGGATTTCCTCAATTTGGAGAATACATGCTCCAAGATTGGTGTCCACCGCATATATGGGATGATTAGAAGGGTTCTTCTCATCACTAATGATGTAGGCCAGCTGTGCTTCTCTATACAATCTCCTGCTTTCCCCTCCAAAGATTGGGACAGTGGCATAGGATAAGTCATTCTGTAGTGTCCCACCTAGTCTCTTGATCCACCCTCTAGAAAAAAGCATGCCAAACTTGGGAGGGACATCTGCTACTGCAATATCCATGATCATGCTCTTCATGGGCAACTGAGTTAGGGCAATGGCTAGGTATTTGAGTAATCCTAGGAATTTTACCTTTCTTGAATCAAACGAAAATAAGTCATGATATGGTCTAGTGATATCAAGGCCTAACTCTTCCATGACATCTTTAGGCATTAAATTGTGGCTGGCCCCTATGTCTAGCAGACAATTGTGGAGGATTTTGTCATGAATGGTCAAGGAGACATAAAATGATGGAGAATTATCATCAGCAGGTTCAGTCATTGGGCTAAGCACAACTGCAGGCTTATCATCTTGCAAATTGACGTAGTCAATGGGGTTTTTTGAGGTTTTTAGCTCAAGAGCATCAAGGATAGGCTTTCTAAAAACTTCACTCTTTACTAGTTCTATCAGAGGTACATATATTTTTAACTTTTGGACTTCTGACTCAAAGCTGAAAGGGGAAGGAGACTTATCAGGACCTCTTACCTCTTGAATAGGTGCTTTGAAGATGACTAGATCAGCTTCTGGCTTCTTCTGTCTGATATTCTATTACTCTGTTTGGACAACAGCTCTTTGGGAAGGTTTCTCCTTGACATTGTTTGCTTTTGACCTTAGATTGTATCTTTGTTGTTCACCAGTCTACAGAACAGCCTCTCTGTCCCACTCTTGACTGGTTTGGTCCTGTAGTAATGATTCTTCATATGCAACCAATGTCAAAAAGATAGCACTGCCTTTATCTTCCATGCAATGAATTTCATCCTCTTCTTCGAACTACTCCTCCTCCATGACTACATTTTGGAAAGGAGCTTTAACCTTTTGTTCTTCATTTGCTTCTTTACCCCTCTGAATGATTTGCAATTGTTCATTTTCTCTTCTGAAAGGATTTGGATTTCTTGGAGCAAATGTGTTTTGAAGCCTTGCTTTTCCAGAGCTCTGCTCTACTTTCAGCTTAGATATATTAGCAGCCAATGACTCTATCATTTTAGTCATTTTATCCAATTTAGGTTCTGAAGATGAAGCAGAGGAAGAAGAAGCCTCACCTCTCTGCCTCCTTCTATCAGCATGACTCTTGAGCTTTTCTGCAGCCATAATGTTAGACTCCACCTCTAGGGTTGCATCTTGCATTTCAGCTAGAGTGGCACATCTTCCTTCTCTTAACGGCAAGCAGAAATCAGAGTCAAAAGCATTGGCATAAGTGAGTTTGGAAAAGGTAGGTATAGGCTTTACTTCAGCTGGTATCTTACTATACATACGGTTAAATCTTTTATTAAAATCAGGCAATGACTCCCCATTCTCCCTCTTTAGGTTTCCAAACCCTGTATGGTAATAGAGTAGGTCTTTTTTATCCCCCCAATGTTTCAAGAATACATCATCTAAGGCTTCAATGTCTATTATAGACCTAGGGGTCAACTCTCTGAACCACTTTCTAGCCTCACCATCAAGGCTCTGGACAAACACTGTCATGCACACATCATCTTCACTGATATCTAGGTTATCAGCATAACTATAAAAGGACTCAAGGTGTTCTTCAGCTGTTACTCCCTCTGTGCCAGTGAATTTTGGCATGTATTTCTGGTATTCACCTGCAGGAATGGCATTCAAATGAATAGGCAAGACCAAGGGTCCATACCTAGCAGCTATGATTCTTTCCATCTTTGTGGGAGATTGCTGGCCTGCCATGACTGGGATAGGTGGAAGGATACTAGCAGGCTGAATGGTAGGAGGCAATGAAATAAATGACAGAAACAAAGGAATATGATGGGTTGTATGGGAGGCTTTCTTTGGACTGAGATCCAAAGGGGAACTGATTGAATGAGGAGCTTTATGAATCTCTGAAGGTATTTCTTTACTAACAATGCTAGGCTCTAAAACTTTAAACTGTATATCCTCAGTTATAATCTTCTCTTTCAGAGACACATAAGATATTTTAGGCTTACCTGATCCTGATGCTCCTTTCTGTGATGTTCTCCTTTGCTTAACAATCTTCTCAGGGTCAGGCACTGGGTCAGCAGGTGATTTTTTAGGACTTCTCCGGGTATGCTTCACAACCTGAGCCAGAACTGTAATGTGGAGTCGCCACTAGGTTGGTCCTCCAGTAGAGTCGCCAGATACATGATTACAACCTGAAATGTGTCCAGACCTTGTCTATCATCAAAGCTGGAGCTGTGTCGTTCTCCCAGCGAAGCTGAGCTTCAATCTCCTCTCCCCGGCAACAGCGCCAATTAATGTTATCACCCCAAGAAACTCTCCTAGGTTGTAGCTCGGAGATGCTCGGGAACATTACAAACTCAGCTTAATGTTGGAAATGGATGAATGGAAGGAATGATGCTTGTTTAAGCCAAATAACTACTTCTACTTTTCTTGACTCCAGACATGTGTGAACACCCCCAAACTACAAGGCTTTAGACCACCAATTACTTACAGTTTAGAGATTGGGTGAATATGGAGAATATTGACCACACCAGCAAATGCACAAGACTTTGTGATGGCTAGCTGCAACCAGTAAAGGGGTCTGCAAATCTAATTCCCTAATGTACAGATAGGATGACAGCTCTCTGTCACTAGGTGAAAAGAAACCTGAATAACACATTCACTGATACATATAGGACTTTAACACAGAGGTAGGATGATAGCTCCTCTAATGTTAAACATCAAGAGTTCAAGAAAAACCGCATATCAGGCACAACCTGGAATAGAATAGAAATGGAAAGTGAGCAATTAACAACAAAAGAAGCTTGTATTAGCTGAAAGTGAAGAAGAGATGCTGCAAGTATCAAAGCAGTTACAGTCTCTAGAAGTTGAACCTTACATCAAAACAACAACCATCAACCCTTATTACATCTTGTTTGTGAGTATATATAGAGTTTCATTACAGAGGTACTCGGTCATTCTAAGTATGGAGGGGTCATAATTAACCACCAACTGCTTTAACTGACTAATGAAGTCTCTGGTGCAGTTGCTTGCTGTAGTGGATAAATTTGATCTTCTCAGGTGCCCTGTTGTCCTCTCAAGTGGCTGGAGTATCGTATGGGATGAAGTCCCATAACTGTTAAATGCATTTATCTACTTGAGCTTTGTACTTTCCCTACTCGGCCATATTTTCTATTAAATGCGGTTGTTGAGGAGGAAGTGCACCAGGTACTGGTAGGTGGTTGTCTTCATCCTTCGGGTGCACGAAATGGTTAGGGCAAGTGGGCTGCATGGCGGATGTACGAGCCAGATGGAAAAGCTAGACTAGTCGTTGGATTAAGGGGATAGATGATGGGGACTACTTGATTGAGGGTATCGGGAGATATGGAAGTGGAGTGAGTGCGGGCCATTAGATCTTGGGTGGACAGATCCAACGGTCATCGAGCGTCAAAGATATTTGGAGTTTATCAGGTGGGGAGAGTGGTTTTAGTAGTAGGCAGTATTTATCGCACCGCCTCAAGGCATAAGGTGGTAGACTGTGGTGGCACGCGATACCATTTAAAGGATGACACGTGGTAGTGGAGGGGAGGGGAAAACCACCATCCATCGCACATTAATGTGGCGTTATTTTGCGGGCGCGGGGAGAGTGGACGTCGTCCGATCGTGATGGGGGGTGATCGGACGGTGGGGAATCAATCGAGTTGGTTTTTTGTCGGATGTGACGGGGGACCGTTAAATCATGTGGTAGAGATCAACAGGTGCAAATGAAGGTGGCGATGGATTATGGGAGTGCACGTTCACGTGAATATGGACTTATGGGCGTTGGGCTTTGCGCTCAGGGCTTTGAAAAATAATGGTTTATCTGGGGTTTTGGAGGAAAAAATAGAGGCAGCAGGGTTATGAGAGAGTAAGCAGAGTGAAGGAGAAGGAGGAAGATGACTAGTGAAAGTTCTCTTTTGAGAATGGACAATACGGCTAAGCTTGCATTTTATTCTCAAAATGTCAAAATATGTGGCAGAGCTAACACTTCCTATTTCCTATTTTTTCATTCCCACCAATCATCAAATCTAGTTGTCAACTCATTCATTGCATGCATAATCCGACTAGAACAAGTTGTATATATGGCATAACTTCCAATTATGGCACATAGTCCAATATCATTAACAACCCATCTATACTCTGTTAACTAAAGATGTTGCCCAATTCCACATATGACGCACTTGCGAAATATAACACAAACAACTGTCAACATTTTATAGCCTTTTAAGCATATGCCCGTGGCGATTAAATTCTCAGCGCTTTGTACACAACCCAAATTCCTTTCTTAATTCAATATCCACTTATTCCCTTGTCCCATTTACACATGAAACCATCACCAACTTGTCTCTTGGGCACACATTTACATTATAGTCCTCAGGGCTTAGTCCATAGGAATTTTCCTTTCACGCCCATACTTGCACAACATGCATTGGACCAAGTCTTGGAATTGCCTGGATCCCCTACCCTTCCTTTTTGGATAATGTATCTAGTGGGACCGTTGCTTCCCTCATGTTCCATTCTTGTTGGTCCTTTGTTGCCTCTCTATATGTATCCATTTCTCAAAGCCTTCTACTTTGAACCTTTTATTTTTCCTTCTGGGATGGTGCATCTAGGGTGAGATGTCCTTGGCTATTTCTTATTTCTTCTTGGGTCTTCTTGTAACCACCACCACCAAATCCCAACACCTAGTTTGTTTGCAGGGACCTACTTTTCACTCTTTCCAAAACTTCCAAGGTTAAGCCCCTAGGATGACATGTCATGGTGGTACCTTTTCTACTCTCCTGAATACATTAAATACTAGCTAAGATGAGTTGTCAATGCCACCTGTGATCTATCATTCCCCGCTGTTGAATCATCCTCGATGCCATATCCCATGCATCTTTTAAGCCTTCTAGAGAATCCCTTCCAAGGAGAAATCATGATTACATCAACATTACCACGTGGTGCCTCCTGGGTGGTGACACATGTCACATGGATTTGGCCCACTTGACCACTTGTTACACTAAAAAATGTCACCATGACTATTCACAGTTAGTATGGCTCTATCAACAGTCATGCTATCCTCCTGGGCAAGTCTTATGCCTCTGCTCTCCATGTCAAACTCCAAAAAAGAGAGAAAGTCTTTGTAAATGTGTTTATCTCTGGGTACGCAGATTCTCTTGGCCTTACCTGCGTATACGCACCTAATGTTCACAAAAGCTGCGTACTTGTACGCTCTGTATGTAAAGGAGCAGGTGCGTACCCCTGTAAAGGTCAAAAGACATGAGTTTCATCTTTAAAAAGTTACTTGTGGTCATTTCTAGAGCATTCTAGAAGGTTGTTTGATGAGTATTGAGCGCCTCCAGATGGTTCATGTACCCCTATGAAAGAGGAACTTATCCCATCAAGAGAGGAGCTATCCCATCCAAAGAGGGGATTATCCCATTGATGGTGGACCTGATTAACTTCCTCTTGAGCACTATAAATACAGGCATTGGGCCAGAAGGAGGGGGAGGTTGAAAGCTAAACATTTCTAAGGGTAGATGCTGCTAGAATTAGGACTCCCATTTAGAAGCTTGTGAGGAGAGATTGTCATCTTTGCTTGTTCTATTTTGGAAGTGGGTGAGCTTTGTCAAAGTAAAGGAGAACTCTTGATGGACCCTGGGAGGGACTTGCACAACACCAAGGCTCAGGTTGTAATTGTTCCTTTTCTTTCCTATTAATGCAAATGAGTCCATTCTTCTCAATAACTTGTTATTTATGAGTTGTTTCATGTACTACTTGGTCTATATGTTAAATATGTTTTATTTTATGAGATTATCAAGTGCTATTTAATCATTTGATTGTTAGTGAATGCAGGTTTCGAAGTGAAGGAGGAGCTCATCCGGATCAGCGAGACTGGACTACTACAACAGCGTTGGACTACAGGTAGGATCTAAACACTTGATTTCTTGTATGGTAAATGCATGTTTAGAGAAGGATTGCTCTTGTTTGTCTTGTTTGTCACTAGAGAGTCTTAGACTCCCAGGGAGGTTGGTTGTGTCCGCACTATCGACTCTTTCCACCTGACAAAATGGCGACTCCGCTGGGGATTCCATTGATGTGAAAGTTTTTTCCTTTGTATGCAACTTTGATCTGAGAAAAGTCATTTATTTTCTGGTTTTTGGCTGTGTGACTTTGTATTTGGGTGGGCTAGCTTAGGGTTAAATTAGATTTAGTTTTTCTTGGTTTTTCCAGTAGTACGCACCCTCTGAGTATTGCACAGTGCGTACTTGTATGCACTGTTGCTGTGTGCACAGAGCGGGCCCGCACCTGGCTTAACAGGTTGCCTGCGTACCCTGCTAAAAATCAAGAAATTTCATTTTTTACATTTTTCCTCTTAGATTTTGCTTTTTCTTAGTTTTTACTGCCCAAATCCATTAGTCTCCTGTCAAAGATTTTCACCTGAACTTGTTTCGATAGCATTGAGTGTTTTAGTGGATTTCATAGAAGTTTAAGCCCTAGGGTTTGATTTTTGAGTAGGTCCTGTAGTGACTTTGGCGGTAGAAGTTGTCAAGCCTTAGATCTCTCTGGTTTTGTCAGTCTTCTTAGGAGTCGGACCTATCATAAAAGTCTACCTGTGAGAGCAACTTACCTTTGAGTTGTCTCTTTGGCGAATTTCGAAGTGCTTGTTGATTGAGTATTGAATTCCATTTTACAAAAAGAACAAAAAGATTTGAGTTTTGTTTTGACTGGTTTTTTGATTCTGCATTAGCTAGTCCTTGGCTTGATTGTGGTCAAGTAAAACAACCTAGAATCATCCTTGTAGGCTTTTGCCTCATTAGGTTTGCTTTAGAGTAAATTTTCTTTTGATTTGCTTATGAGTCAATTTGTCATAGATTTTATAGATTTTGAGTTTGTTTTTTGTTAAAATAGATTTATATGCTTAATTAAATAAGGAAAATACAAAAACATCTCCTTTGAAAAGTTTTGTTTCAAGTAGCTTTTGGAGTATTTTGAAAGAGAAAGAATTTTTCGTGCACGTAATGAGTGGTCATGTTTGTATGCTTGGAAAGATAAAGAGTTTTATTTCTCTGATTTTCGTTGCCAAGAGAGTTGTTTTTATATAAATTTGCATTCTCTAAACTTTCTTAGCTAAGAATTTCATTGAAAAAGAAAAGTAGTGTAAATCATCCTAAGTGCATCTTTGTAGTGGTTTGAGTCGAGTCTACACACCATTGGTTTCATTTCCGCTACCCTTTGTCTTAAGGAAACCATAAAATTAACGCTTAAAGTAAAATCAACGTAGTAATTTTTATTTACTAGGGCTCTGAAACACCAATATAGATCAGGCTAGTGTCTTGGAGTAGGAGAGTAATTAACTCTCCAAGACAGCAAAACCAAACAAGTAGCTTATCTTGTGGTAGGATAAATCCAACTGTTGCATTTATGCTGTGGGAAAGCTCCTCTTAAAGAAGAAGCACGAGCTCGTGTCCGAACCAGTGAGGGGATCAATCCTCCCTCGTTGGGAACGACGCCAGACACGCACATATTACAAACGGTAAACCTCGGATTAACCATTGTCGAGGAGCCTGGGGTCACTTATCGGTAAACCTTGGATTGTTGTCAAGGAGCCGGTAAGGGGATTGAGCTTGATACTCTGCCCTTGCGTGCTATCGGAGTTTAGACTATTCCCCCAGGTGTATTTGCCACTGTTGGTAACCTTAGTGGCCATAATCTTAGGATTCTACCCAAGGTGACGGTGGAGGGAAGATCCCACTGTACCTGGAGCAGACGTCGGCTAGACTCACTTGGATTTTCTGGGGGGTTCACTTCACTCGAGACGGTTAAAGTGGAGGAACTTGTGCCGGTCTATTCATTAAGCAGGTTGCCGGGGTAACTGTTCCACCCTCCACTTCTGTACTGAATTCGTTGATGTTGGGTTTCATCTCCAACTAGTGTTTTCGGTCCGGAAGGCTACTGTTTGTGCATGGTTTGACGCCCTAGATTCTTTAGGCGTGTGATTCAAATTTGTTTGGTTCTTTAGCGACTTTAGGTGGTTTGATTTGAGATTTTACTTTGTTTTCGTGTGTAGTAGTTAAAAGTTTTTAGCTGTGGCGGAATTACCGAGACAGTCCCGTAGACTTCGGGGCAAGTCACCTGAGATTGTTACCGGAACTGATTTGTTGAGGAAACTCCGTAGATCGCGGGGTGGACCTCCTGAAGACGTCCCGGGGCAGTACGAAGGATTAAAGGTCCTTGTAACTCCTCCTAGTAGCAGTAGAGTTGGATCACCTGAAGAAGGAGAGTCTTCCTTGGTAGTCCATCCAGATTACCAAAGTCTAGAGACAGGTTATAATCCCGAAGCTGTTACAGTTTCCGAGCTTGCTGGTAGTTTTTCATCTACTAGTGATTTAGGTGAGGAACCTGAAATATCTGAGCCTGTTACTCCAACTTCTAGTGTTCCAGATTCACCAAGAGTAGAACGAGTTATCACCGAAAATATTCCTACTGGTTTTATTACCATTGAAGAACTTTCTCTAGAGGAAGAAATAGGCGTCTCTAACCTTGAAGATCAACTTACTATTGATCTAAGGGAGCGTGAATCTATCTTTTACAGTCCTCCTAGAAGTACTACTTGGTACCTTTCGTTAACTAGCTATTTAGACAACTCAGGGTTAAGTTTTTCTCCACCTCGTACTCCTTTTCCACCTGGAGGTATCTATACTCCTGTAAATATGTCTGGTTAGTCGTCCGTGTTCACTCAATCTTTTGAATCTTTCTTACACGGCGGTCCTTCTGTTCCCACCGGATATCAGTCACTTTTTGGTACCTTTGCGGGGGCATCTCCTCAACCAGTTGATCATGGGTTATTAGCTGGAAACAATGGTAATAGACCGTTGGGTGTAGGGGACATTACATGATGTCAGGATCAGTTCCCGTTTCTCAACCTCAAGGTGGCTAATTACCGCCTCGGGGGCAGCCTCAATTAACGCCTGGGGGGCAACCTCAAGGTACACAAATTGTTTCTGGGGGGCAACCTCAAGGCCAGTATGTACCTATGGTACAATACATGCCTCAAGGTCAACCCCAGCCTCAATATGTACCCCAGGGTCAACCTCAATATCAATATTTACCTCAAGGGTATCAACCTCAAGGGTATCACCCTCAAGGTCAAGGTCAACCCTAGTATCAGTATTTACCCCAAGGTTATCAACCTCAAGGTCAATACTCAAGTCAAGGTTATCAACCACCTCAGGGTCAGTCTTATGTTCAAGGTCCGGGAAATGTACCTTTCAATTATCAACCCTACCCTCAACCTGGTTACGGATCTCAGTATCCTCAACCTGTTACGGGTCAATACCCCGGAATGATAGTGTGGGATCCATCACAAGGTCAACAGGTGTTGCAGCCAAGTATACAGTCGTTACCTCAAACTGGACAACCTGTAGTTTCTGGTCCACCCCAGCAACCGCAACCTGTCCAGTTAAATGTTCAAACTTCTGTAACTTCGGTAGTTACTCAGCCGCCAATCGCACCTAGTACTCCATCTCAAACGACTGCTGCAACTACCGCAACATCTACTACACTTACTTCTGGAGTATCGATAGCTCCGGTTTCTACTGTCTCTGCAACCACCCCTCAGACATCTGTACCGTTGTCCGAATCTACGATTCAAACCACGGTCCAGATGCCTGTAGGGCAGCCTGGTTTAAGTACTGTTGTAACAAGTCAACCACAATTTACTTATCAACAGCACCAGGGACAGTACCAATACGGGCCTGCTGTCCAACAACCGGTTTACCAGTATCAACCGTATCCTGGGTATACTTATCAACAACCTCAACAACCCCAGTACGGTCCGGTTAATCCTGGTTTTCCAGGAGGATATAATATCCCGAATGCGATTCCTGTTCCAAGTTATCCTGGATATCCTCCTCCTGGAGCTGGTCTTGTGACCCAAAGTTTTAGAGATCCTAACCAGCAATTGCCGTTTATCGCAACTTTGGATTTACCCGACTTGACGCGCCTAACGAACGATCCAATAAATTATCTTTCGTTCTGGCCGCCAATGCCAAATAAGTTGCCCAGCGATATACCCAAGTTCGAAGGTAAGTCTGGAGAGGATCCATCAAATCATGTGATGACTTACCACCTCTGGTGTGCTTCAAATTCTATCTCGGATGATTCGATCCGCTTACGTCTTTTCCAGCGTACACTCATTGGTCTCGCGGCCAAGTGGTACATTGAGTTACCACGAACCTCTTTTTACAATTTTAGCTAGTTAGCTACCCCGTTCTTAACTCACTTTCAGTTGCCAGTCAGATACGATAACGGTACTGAGTTATTAACTTCATTAAAACAATCGACGTCCACTTATATTTCTGATCATATCCATGAATGGAGACGTCGAAGACGTTTAGTGAAAGTTTTTATCCCGGACCAGATCTTAGCTGAATGGTTTGTCAAATCATTATTACCGAAGATTACTGAAGATGTAGCTAAGGCCGGAGTAGTTACTGAGGAGCAAGTCATTACTCAAGCCCAGTATCTTGACTTAGTTTACACTCAGTCGGGTACGTTACACGAGAAGATCCCAGATCTTCCAAAGTCAAACCAAATCGTTGCTGCTCCTTCAGGATCTCATGCCGCTGATGGTATGATTGGTACGGTGAACACAAAGAGTAAGAAGAAGTCTTCCAAGAATTCTACCACTCCTATAAT
Organism: Pinus tabuliformis; assembly: GCA_031772625.1. Lineage (NCBI taxonomy): Eukaryota > Viridiplantae > Streptophyta > Pinopsida > Pinales > Pinaceae > Pinus > Pinus tabuliformis. The sequence continues at coordinate 1,433,706,877 of CM062816.1, forward strand.
CACCTTGCCTGATTCCCCGACAGGAGAGTCTTCTCCTGAACTTTCCGCCGATATTCATGCTGTAGAGTCATCTACGGCCAAATCAAAAAACGGTGGAAAGAGGAAAGGAAAGAAGAAGACTAAAGCTGACAAGGCTCCGAAGGAGAAAACAGAAAAGTCGGAAACTAATGACGAAAAGCGCAAACCTCGATATCCTTGTCTTATTTGTGAAGAAGATCATTTTACAAGAGATTGCCCTCATCGGGCCGAGGTTGTGAAAATAGTCAAAGGTTCTCCCACTCCTGCTGTGTTGAAAGATCCATTTCCAAAGCAGGAGAGTAAGATGATAGGTTCTTCCTCGACTGCCAGTGAAGAACCCATTTTGATGATGTCTCATGTGAGGATTGTGACTCGGTCGCAAGATTATGGTAGTAAGAATCCTGTTGATGGTAAAGAAGCAGAATCTTCTCATTCTAATCCATCAACCTCAGCTCCTGGTTCCGATCCACTACAGATCGAAAAACCTAACCTGGACTTAGTAATCAAACCGCCCGCCAAGGGTGTACTTCAGAGGTCTGCTTTCAATCCACATGCGAGAGCAGCCCAGAATTACAACATTGTTGAGGACTTAGCTGTTTCACCCTCAGCAATGTCGGCTTTAGAAGTGCTGCAATCATGCCCAGCACAATGAAAATTACTTTTGTCAGCTATAGGAGCTGTTGATATTCAGGACCCGAACCTGATAATCTTCGATCTAGAAAATAGTACACCGCGCCTACCCCATCAAATGGCTTTCCAGATTCCAGTGATAGTCAAAAACAGACCTATCCATCGGACTGTAATTGATGAGGGAGCTTCCACGTGTATTATGTCGATTCAGTGTTGGAGATCGCTTGGTTCTCCTTCGCTGAACCAATCCCCGACCATCCTTAAGGCCTTTGATGGCCGTGGGTTCCGTCTGTTTGGTATTCTACAGGAATTGCCTATAGGGGTAGAAGGTAAAACCGTTAGTCTGGATGTGGAGGTGGTTGATGCCCCTCTAGACTACAACCTTCTTTTGGGTCGAAGTTGGCCATATGCTATGACAGCGGTCGTTTCATCGGTCTTCAGAGTAATAAAGTTTCCACATAACGGCAAGATCATGACAATTGATCAGTTGATATACTTTTCATCCGACCCAGCCTCTTCAGAGAGTATTCAGCATGTCGGTAAGACGACAATCCCTTATAGGGACGTTGGCGTAGGTTTAGTTAAAGATTCCGGTTTACTGGGAACTTTTCCTGTCCCTCCAATCAACGCAGACCCTTCATTTCAATCAATTCATATGATTACATCAAACACCATTATTTACGACGATCCTTGGATTGTCCCATCTGAATCTGAGATAGACTCATTCGGTGATGCTATGCCTTTGAGTCCATATGAAATTGCTTATGAAGCCGTCGTGTCTTTTACCGACTCGCGTTCAACCCAAATCGACGAAATGAATGTGGTCAGTGAGGAATCACTTTTCACACCAACCTCAGAACGGATAGCATTTCCCGAAGTCGTGTCATCTGACGAACAACTTCGCGAAATCCTAAGTATAGACGATCTACCATGGGAAGATCTCCATCATAGATCTTCGTTTTTACCTGAGGGTGATGCTTTTGAAAACGATTTTTCATCTATTTTTACCGCTGAATATGTCAAAGACGCTCAGAATCCAACGAAACATCCTGATTCAGAGCTGAATTTAGGGAATATTTCTCGCACTATTCCCATTGACATTTCAGTGAAGCCCAGAATTGAGGAAAACATTCATATAGGTGCCTCATGTACAGAAAATGAAATTCAAACTTACAAGGCCCTATTCCAAAAATTTCGCGATGTGTTTTCCTGGTCTTACGAGGAAATGCCAGGAATTGATCCTGCCATTGTTGTTCATGAAATAAAGACCTACCCGGACGCTAAACCCGTCCGGCAACGGTTGCGTCAGATTCACCCTCGAAAAGCAGCTGCCATTAAAGCAGAAGTCGAAAAGCTGTTGAAAGCAGGTTTCATTTATCCGATCCCGTTAACAGATTGGGTATCGAATATTGTTCCAGTTAACAAGAAACAAGGAACAATAAGAATCTGTATCGACTATAGGGATATCAATCGAGCTTGTCCAAAAGACAACTATCCTACACCCTATATCGATCAAATAATTGATGATTGTGCCGGAAGTGAAATGTTTTCCTTTATGGATGGTTTTTCGAGCTATAATCAAATCAATATTCTACCTGCCGATCAACCAAAAACGGCATTCATTTGTCCATGGGGGACATTTTCTTACTGCAAATTACCTTTTGGGCTCAAGAATGCCGGAGCCACTTTTCAACGGGCGATGTCTTATGCATTTCATGACATCAAGCACATTGTGCAACCATACCTCGATGATTTGCCTGCTCATTCTTTACATCGAGCTGATCACCTTGTCCACTTACGAGCAATCTTTATGAGGTGTCGGCATTATCGTATTCGGTTGAATCCACACAAGTGTGTTTTCTGTATAGAAGCGGGTCGATTGCTGGGATTTGTTGTTTCAAAAGCCGGCATTTGCGTCGATCCCTCGAAGATCGAAGCCATCATCAAATTGCCTCCTCCTTCGAGTTTGCGCCAACTCCAAAGTTTGCAAGGGAAAGCAAACTTTTTACGCCGATTCATTCCAAACTACGGCGAGGTCACTAAGGGTTTTACATGGTTGTTGAAATAGAATGCTCAATTCTTTTGGGACGAGATTGCCCAACAATATTTTGATGCACTTAAGCACGCATTGACCCATGCACCGTTGCTGCATCCTCCCAACTACAACCAGGACTACTTCTTATACCTCGCAGCTTCGCATTCCACTATTGGAATGGTGTTAGTTCAAGAAGATGAATTCGGAGCGGAACATGTGATATATTATCTTAGTAGGACATTAAACCCCACTGAGCTAAAATATTCGCATGTGGAGAAATTGGCCCTGGTAGCCGTTCAAGCTGTCCAACGTTTTCGTCACTACATTCTTCTCCGTAAAACTACAGTTATTTCGGATTGCAACCCTATGATTTATATTTTGACAAAACAACTGCTAGGGGGCAAGTACTCTAAATGGATCGTTGTCCTACAAGAGTTCGACTTGGAGTTTGAGAAGTCCAAGTCTAAGAAATCCTTAGTTTTTGCGGAATTGATGTGTGATTTCCCGCGTGCTAACACAGAAACTGTGGCAGAGGAGTCCATTGCGGACGAATCTTTGTTTCTTATCAGTACTTTAGATCCGTGGTACGGGGATATAATCATCTATCTCCAAACCCAAACCTTTCGGCTTGAAGCTTCAAAGTCGGAACGTCGAAAAATTCGGTTTCAATCCCAGCAATACAAAATTATTGGAGATACACTTTATCGTCGGGGGGCAGACTTAGTTTTTCGACGTTGTTTAACTCACGAAAAGGCTGAGAGGGTTTTGAATGATTGTCACTCTGGAGCATGTGGCGGTCATATGTCTGGGTATGCCACAGCTCAGAAGGTGTTGCGCGCTGGCTATTTCTGGCCGTCCATGTTTAAAGATTGTATCATTGTGGTCCGAAAGTGCCACAACTGTCAAGTGTTTGATCGCAAGATGCGCGCACCACCTGCTCCTCTCCATCCTATAATTGCCGTTGGTCCATTCGCCAAATGGGGTATCGATTTTATTACTTGTAACCCTCACTCGGCCGGGGGGCATGCGTATATCATCCTCGCGGTTGATTATTTTACTAAATGGGCCGAGGCGATGCCTACATTCGACGCAAGCGGCAAAACAGCTGCAGTTTTCATATTCAATCACATTATAACTAGGTTTGGTGTCCCGCAAGCGATCATCACTGACCATGGGAGCCATTTTCGAAACATCATGATGACTGAGCTTACAAGCCAGCTTGGTTTGCACCACGATAGCTCTACTCCTTATTATCCGCAAGCCAATGGTTTGGTTGGGTCTATCAACAAAGTTCTGGTTATCATGATCCGACGAATCATTGGCATTCATCGGTCGAATTGGCACAACATGTTATTTTTAGCACTATGGGCATACCGAACTTTAGTGAAAACTTCAACAGGGTTCACTCCTTTCCAGCTAGTTTATGGCTTGGAAGCTGTGTTACCCATTGAATGCGAAATCCCATCACTTCAAATGGCTGTCGAATTACTCCCAGCTACTTCCGAAGAGGAGAAACGTTTATTATACTTAGCTCAATTAGATGAGACTCGACGTGACGCTGCATTGGCAATCGAGACTCACACGAAGCGAATGAAAGCTCAGTATGATAGAAATGTGACCCCTCGAAGTTTTTCGGAGGGAGACCTAGTGTTATTATATGATCAAGCTAACGATAAGCTAGGTGCTGGAAAATTCGTTCCTATGTGGCATGGACCCTACATTGTAAAGCAAAAGCTAGCAAAAGGGGCCTATGAGCTGGTAGATTTTGATGGGGACTCTTTGGGTAAACCCAGAAATGGACTTTACCTCAAGAGGTATTATGCTTAAATGATGGGTATGGAGAATTTTTAGTTAGGTTAGGTTTTCTTTCTAGCTAGTATGTTTGTTAGTTTAGATAGTGTGCTTAGCTTAGAAAGTGTGTTTTTTCGTTGTTATTCTGGCTTATCTTGGTTTTACTCTTGATATTGCAGATGTCGACGCCTCTCCAAACGTACATTGGATTTGCCGATGGTGCTTGTCGTAGTACACGGAATATCTCTTCCGCAGCTTGGGTTATCTATTCGCCCTCTGACGAGTTAGTTTCTATGCATGGGGTGAGCCTCGGTCAAACGACGAACATTTTCTGAATCTATTTCATTTGGAATTCGACATTTGATAGTGAGGTTAGATTCTGAACTCGTTGTATTACAGCTTAATAGAGTATATGCCATTAGAAATCCTGTGTTATTAAGGTTGTTTTTGAGAGTGCGTCTCTTGGAACGTGAATTTGATTACATTGAATATCAGCATATTCCAAGGTCTTTAAATACATTAGCAGATGCAATTGCTTCTCGAATGTTGGACAGACATTTGTGATAATCATGCAAGTAAATTTAAAAACATTTCATCACATATGTTAAACGAGATAAGCCGATAATAATAATATATAGATAGGAGTGTGTCAAAAATATACATCGTCTTCGATCATAGGTTGAAAAACACCTTATGATCGGCAAAAATGATAAGTACAAAAATCCAAAATGTCATATGTGTCTACAAAAGTGACTAGTCAATCACTGGTGATGCTCTCTATACGACACCACTGCACGGGCTACTCTACACAAAAAACTCCTAAAGGGTCCCGGGACTGCAACTACATAGCGCTGCAATCTGATAGGAATGTCATCTATGGTCGTCTCCGGTATACCCACCGTCAGACGCTCTAGATCCTGCTCTGACTCAGCTAGTGTCTCTGCAGCTGCATCCTGTGGGGCCGGTGCCGGTGCAACTGGTTGTCTCCTCTCAAAAGCCCGGAGATTGGCCGGACGCCGTGGACCTACATCTGCATTTTGAAACATTTTACTGTTAGTTTGAGATGATATATATAAAAAACAAAAAAATAGATAATTTAAAAACTTGTGAAAAATGAAAGTACCTTTGTCATCCCATTGTTCTCCCTGTGGAAGAACCATGTCCGGATCATTTCGAAAATCCATTCCGGCATAAGGAAAGTCCTGAATAGCAAAGACCTGGTTTTCCAACCAGTGAAAGTAACCATCAGGAAATCGAACAACTGTCGCGCCCTCATCAGGATGCCGGGCCATTACCGCAACCCATCTCGTTAACTTAGGCTCCCGAGGAGCCCCAACTGGGATAGTAAGATGCTGGGGGATCAGCATTGGAACTCTCTCTAGGGCAAAGCTCACAACCAAAGGCCCATATCCAAAGGTCTTCAATCGTCCGGTCTTTGCCCTAGTCAGTTGGCCCTTCATATTGGCCAACACAGCATCGCACCAGTTGAAAATGGTGCCTTGGAAGCAATCTATCGCCATCCGCATTTGGGACCCGGTGGCATTGTGCAAGGCGGCTGCGCCGCAAAGTCTGGTAACATTAAAGGCTATCACCATAAGTTCAGGTCGGGATATGTATTTGATTTCTATCCCCTTCTCCTGGTTTTGATTGTTGCACCACTCTAGCCGAAGGCTAGCAAGGGATTGGCCACCCGGCCTAGTCCCGGACAAAGTCAGTTGCTCGCCCCTATTAGGCAAGCCAGTGAGAAAATATATGTCAGAGGACTCTATCTCGAGCTGGTTCTCTCCGATGTAGAAACATTGATCCTGAATATTCCACCTTTCAACCAGCCACTCAAGGAATGCTACCTGGCCCCTCATGCCAGGTATGGCCTAGTATTTATACAGACCGCATGCTTTTAAGGCATCAATAGAAGGTTGATGATTTATTGCGGCCAAATCAACATCCTCGTGTTCTCTTTCTCTCCAATCTAGCATGGTGACTGCCCTACACACCAAGAAACAATAGTTAGAATTCATAATTTTAAATTTGGTTGGTTGATTTGGGAGATTGGGGTTTCAAAACATAAGTTTCGCGGGGTACGCACCCCGCATTCAGCACACAGAGCGGCGGTACGCAGCTGGGCTGAAGGCGGGCTGCGTACCCCGACCTTTTTCCTATGTAGAAAAAAGGTCGGGGCCCGCGGGTCACCCATAGGGCACCTGCATACCGCGAGAAACATACCTTAAACCCCTAAACCCCCTAAAAAATAAAATGAAAACTGGAAATGAAATTCTAAATGGATGAAATTTAAGAGGAGGATGTTGTGGAATACCTGAAAGAGACGGCGTTCGATTCTGACGGTCGGATTCTCTGCAATGTCCACGGGAAGTTTCTTGCCAAAAGCCCTTTTCTCAACCTCAACAGTAAAATGGTAAAAATGACATGGTAAAAAGTCTTTTTATAGGTTTTTTGGATGAATGAATGCTAAGTTTGTTTATTTTTCACCATGAAAGGATATTTTTCAATGTATTTTTGCCTATCTTAAACAGGTATGAGTAATGAGTTGTTTTTGTGCAGGACAAAAGGATTTAGAGGGAAAATTGTCATTTTTTACGAACCAAAACATCAGAGTCATCTTTTAAGCCCTTTTCTGACTGCTAAAATATGAAAAGATCGCCGAGCATTTCTTTTACACTCATTAAAATGAAATTAAAAGACGGTCCCCTTATAGCCCTTTTCTGACCGTAAAAACAGGAAAAGATTGCCGGGTTTTTGTCGTTTCAAACTCGATACTGGAAATAAAACGACATGTCTTTGATTGCTTTTTACTTTTCAGGTCAGTGGCACTAATCATGAAAGTACTCCTTGGTCGCAAGATCAAGCGGTTCTCTCAGGTATTATTTTATACTTTTTCGGGCTTGAGAGACACAAATTTACGAAAAAGTTCACCTTGGAGTCTTCTTAAGTTTTTTCAGACTCTCTAAAATTGAAAAACGCCGAGTTTCTCCTATACTGGACTCGTTAAAATTTCACAGTAAAGGACCTGTTCGATTACAAACAGGAACGGACCACTCCTTCTTAGGGTCCGGATCTAAACTAAGTTGGACTCATCCGAAGGATGAGCTTATAATCAAGCATATGTTATCCTCCTCAAGCTTGTTAAAAATAAAGAGGTACTTGCCAGAAATGGTGGGGGAAAAGAGAGAAGAATGAGCCTATTTGTTATCTTTTGTCTCAGAAGAAACCTTATTACCACTCTTGAACACGACACTTTTCATTCACCTGGGTTGGGAAGTCCTTTGCTTCACAGTTGATCAAACCACATTGAAAGTCTTCAGCCGGGTTCCGGGGATTAACTTTGAGTCATTTGTTACCAAACCATCTGTTGTGTCGTTATGTGTTCAAGAGGTCTGCAAATAAAACTTTCATCTGCAAAATACTTGTCATCCATTTTGACCATCCCTGAGTCAGTCCTTACAGCAATATTTCTTCAGCTTGAACTATGATTTCGTGTTGCAGGCTTGCCTGCAACGGGTCACTTTCTATCGACATCAGCACATTATCTAGAAAGATGACTTAGAGATCGTCAGTACCTTGAAGTCTGCATGCATCAATGGCAGGTTTCTCGCCTTTGACGTCAGTTTACATCATTGACTTTCGATCGAAGGATTCCGTGAAATGTTCGACATCAACTCATTCATTCACATCTCATGGATTGTACTGGGTACTTTGAGAACCATTGACATTACTGGTGGTCTCTCTCACACTTGTTAACAGTTTACATCATCGACTGGTAATCAAGTGGTTTCTACCATGTTCGACATCAACTCATTTATTCACATGGCTAGAATCGTACCAATTCGGGAAGTAGAAATGAAGACCCTGGATCTAGTTTCCACCATCCAGGCTGCGAGGAGTTTTGTATTCATTATCTAGTAGACTAATCATAAACAGATGGCTGCGTCCATACTGTGTCTACAGAAAGTCTACGATTATGATGTACTGCAAGATCATTCCTGTATCAGAATAGTTAGTCTCTTAGTTAAAATTTTGATCTGAGTATGGGAATGCCTACCTCAGCGATGATATAATCTTATACATGTATTTTGTGTTGAAAATTGCAGGTTCTGATCAGGATCTCCACGAGATAATTCTTGAAATGATAAAGCGCTTCACCCTTCCTAGATAATACAAAACCATAATCTACTACAGGCTTTGCACTTTAGGGGGCAATCTGTTACACTAAAAAATGTCACCATGACTATTCACAGTTAGTATGGCTCTATCAACAGTCATGCTATCCTCCTGGGCAAGTCTTATGCCTCTTCTCTCCATGTCAAACTCCAAAAAAGAGAGAAAGTCTTTGTAAATGTGTTTATCTCTGGGTACGCAGATTCTCTTGGCCTTACCTGCGTATACGCACCTAATGTTCACAAAAGCTGCGTACTTGTACGCTCTGTATGTAAAGGAGCAGGTGCGTACCCCTGTAAAGGTCAAAAGCCGCGAGTTTCATCTTTAAAAAGTTACTTGTGGTCATTTCTAGAGCATTCTAGAAGGTTGTTTGATGAGTATTGAGCGCCTCCAGATGGTTCATGTACCCCTATGAAAGAGGAACTTATCCCATCAAGAGAGGAGCTATCCCATCCAAAGAGGGGATTATCCCATTGATGGTGGACCTGATTAACTTCCTCTTGAGCACTATAAATACAGGCATTGGGCCAGAAGGAGGGGGAGGTTGAAAGCTAAACATTTGTAAGGGTAGATGCTGCTGGAATTAGGACTCCCATTTAGAAGCTTGTGAGGAGAGATTGTCATCTTTGCTTGTTCTATTTTGGAAGTGGGTGAGCTTTGTCAAAGTAAAGGAGAACTCTTGATGGACCTTGGGAGGGACTTGCACAACACCAAGGCTCAGGTTGTAATTGTTCCTTTTGTTTCCTATTAATGCAAATGAGTCCATTCTTCTCAATAACTTGTTATTTATGAGTTGTTTCATGTACTCCTTGGTCTATATGTTAAATATGTTTTATTTTATGAGATTATCAAGTGCTATTTAATCGTTTGATTGTTAGTGAATGCAGGTTTCGAAGTGAAGGAGGAGCTCATCCGGATCAGCGAGACTGGACTACTACAACAGCGTTGGACTACAGGTAGGATCTAAACACTTGATTTCTTGTATGGTAAATGCATGTTTAGAGAAGGATTGCTCTTGTTTGTCTTGTTTCTCACTAGAGAGTCTTAGACTCCTAGGGAGGTTGGTTGTGTCCGCACTATCGACTCTTTCCGCCTGAAACCACTTGAAAATGAAAAAACCACATGCCATGTGTCCCCTGTTCTAACATGATGTTGATTTCATCATACGACTATGTCGCCCATGCCATCAGTATGAGTCAATAATATTGCGACATTTGTCTTATTATCATTCATCCATGTTGTCAAAGGTACAAATGTAGAAGGGGTTGATGGGCATTTCTTTTAAATGAATTTCTTCATTCAAAATTATAACATAAAACCACATGGTTCTGACCTAATGGATAAGTCTAGCTTGAATAAATAAGGGCATGCAAAGTCTTGGTTGGTGCAGTTGGCTATAGGGACCAAGAAAAGAGTTCATCCTTTGGTGAGAGCTTGTGCATTTGAGTTGAATGGTATGCTTACATCACCACATCTAAATGTTCTTCCTTTGGGTTCATATAGTATAATTTTGGGTGTGTATTGGTTGTTTACTCACACAACCAAGGTAGATTATTATGAGACCACGATTGAGTGCCTTGATGATGATGGAGAGAAGATAATATTGCAGGGAAAGAAGAATCCTACATCAACGAGAATGGTTACATCTATGAAAGATAATCGTAGTTGTAGGACAGGGTGTGTATTATTTGTAGTGCATGTTTCCAGTGACAAAGGGAAGGATGTTGAGGATGATGAAGACTTGAATAGGTGTCATGTTTTATAGTAGTTTCAAGTTTTTTTCCTGCAAATATTTTAGACTTAATGCCTCATAGGGAAGTGGATTTCTCTATTGAGTTGGTACCAGAAGTAGCACAAACACTAAAGGAATCTTAAAGGATGATCTCTCCATAGTTGGTATAATTGAAGTTGTATCTTAAGAAAATGCTTAATAAAGGATAAATAAGGCCACGTGTGTCCTCTTGTGGTGGATCAATGTTTTTTGGGAAGAATAAGTATGGTACTGGTACTCTCATATTATGCATTGATTAAAGGTATTTGAACAAGGTGACTATCAAGAAAAAGCATCTATTGTCACGGATCAATGACTTGTTTGATCAACTAAAGGGAGTAGCAATGTTCTCAAAGATTCTCTTGAGATCAAGATATCATTAGGTGTGCATCAAAGAAGAAGAAATATATGATACTACATTCCATAACAGGTATGGGAAATATAAGTTTGAGGTGGTTCCTTTTGCTCTTACTAATGCTCCAACTACTTTAATGTGTTTGATGAATAGTGTGTTGCATCCTTATCTAGAGAAGTTTGTGATAATGTTCGTTGATGATATGTTGATATATTTTAAGAATGAGGAATAGCATGCAAAGCACTTGGAAGTAGTGTTAACGTTATTGAGACATAATCAGTTGTATGTCAATCTCAACAAGTGAGATTTATTTTAGACCAAAGTTCATTACTTGGGACTTGTTGTTTCCAAGGAAGGTATAGCAGTGGACCTAGAAATGATTAAGGTTATGATAGAGTGGCTTGCTCCTAGAAATGTGGATGAGGTTATATAATTCATCGGACTAGCAAGTTATTACAGGAGCTTCATGAGGAACTTCTCATAGATTTCCTATGCTATTACATCTTTCTAGAGGAAAGGGAAGACATTTGAATCTACTGAAGAGTGTGCAACTAGTTTTGAACAGTTGAAGCATTTGCCTATAAACTCTCCAGTGTTGAAGATTGCAGATCCTGATAAAGACTTAGTGGTATGTACATATGCTTGGAAGAGAGGACTTAATGGAGTTGTGATGCAGGAAGGACATGTGGTATGATATGAATCAAGGAATTTGAATGAGAACGAGTAAAGCTATGTGACTCATGATATTGAGTTAGCAATTATTATTAATGGCTTGAATATGTTGATGAGTTATATTATTGTAGGAATTTTATTGTGATGAGTGATCACAGTGGATTGAGGAACTTGTTTGAACAACCTTATCTGAATGTCAGGAAATCTAGATGGTTGGATGTCCTCAGTGAGTTTAATTTTGAGATCATATACATCAAGGGCAAGGAGAATAGGGTTGTAGATGCTCTCAGTAGGAAAGTGTAGGTGAATCATATTCCAATCGTGAGCTCTTATGGGACATATTTGTAGTAGCAAATCTTGCAAGGAGGATAACATGATGACAAGTATCAACAACTAAAGCACATGTTGTAGCAATAGCGTAAAGGTGATAGGGATCAGGAGTATCACCACATGGAAGATGGCTTGCTCAAATTGAGGAACATGATCTATATATCAGATAGAAGTGAGTTGAAGAAGCTAATCTCGAGGGAGTTTCATGTCAATACATATTGAATTCAAGAAAGTTATCAGAAGACATTGACAACAATTAAGAAGTCCTATCATTGGCCAAACTTGAAGAAAGAAGTCGCTAATTTTGTTGTGAGATGCTTGGACTGTCAACACGTAAAAGCCAAGTGTAAGCGTCCAACTGGTTTATTACAACCTATTCTGATTCCATAGTGTAAATGGGAGGTCATTTCCATGGACTTCATTACAGGTTTGTAGAGGACATTGAGATAGAATGATTCCATCATGGTTGTTGTTGAAAGTTTGAGTAAGGTAGCTCACTTCATTGTAGTTAAGTCTACTAATTCATATAGTGAGGTAGCTAGTATATTCATTAGGGATATTTTAAGATTTCATGGTGTTCCCAACAAGATTATATGAGAGAGAGATGGCAAGTTCACTTCCAGGTTTTGGAAGGAGTTGTTTGCAGGTTTGGGGATAGAGTTGGATTTGAGTACAACTTATTATCTACAAATAGATGGACAAATAGAGAGGGTTAAAAAGATTTTTGAGGACATGTTGAGGGTGTATACAATGAATCAAAAAAGGAAGCTGGAGGAATATCTTCCACTGATGGAGTTTGCATAAAATAATTGGTATTAAGAATCCTTGAGGATGAGTCCATTTGAGGCCTTTTATGGGAAAATTAGTAATACTCCTATCAGCTGGAGTGATCCAGTGAATAGGTAAAGGATTGGAATAGACATATTGGTCGAGATGGAATAGGAAATGAAGGTTATTATAAGGAATTTGAAGGTAGCATAAGATCTGTAGAAAAGTTATCCATTTCAGCATAGAGAATTTAAGGAGTTTCAAATCGGGGAGCATTTGTACATGTGCAACAAGCTCAAGAGAAGATCTTTGAGGATTTGATTATGTTCCAAGCTAGCAGCTTGATATTGTAGGCCTTTTGAGATCCTTGAGAGGATTTGACCTATGGCGTACTGACCTGCACTACTAACAACAGTGAAAGTCCATGATGTTTTCCATTTTTCATTTCTTAAGTGATATGTACAAGATGATGATCATGTGATTGATTGGTCTGTATTGCAGATGGATCTAGAGGGAGAATTCTAGCTAGGACCTTAGTGCATATTGAAGTAGAAACAAATCATTCTCTAAAATTGAGCAATTAAGCAAGTTAAAGTGCAGTGGAAGCACTTTGGGCCTGATGAAGCTACATGGGAGATGGTTGATTAGATGCGGGATTTGTATCCTTCAATATTTGTTGGTTCAAGAAAATGAGTTTTTTGTGTATATATATATATATATATATATATATATATATATATATATATATATATATATATATATATATATATGGATGTTGTTGTAAATTCCACAATGAGCTCTGTTATAAAGCTCCAATAAGTGTATGTTTTTTTTTTAGTAGGTTATTGTAAATATTACATCAAGCTATGTTATAAAGCTCCATAACCAATATGTTTTTTTCAGTGGTTTTAACATTGAGGATGGTGTTCCCCCAAGGGGGAGGGATTCGTAACAATCTTGGGTTAAAGTTTCATGTAATAAAGGTTAATAATGGAAAAATAAGACCAAGGTCATGGGATATGTATTCCAAGTTGAACATTGGGAAAACATTATAACGGACATCACTTTTGGTTTATTTATTTCTATGGAAATTAGCAAAGGCAAAGAGACAATAATTGGCATTTAATTAAAGAAATAAAGGAAAATAGGAGAAAAGGAATGTTAAGAGACAAAGATTTGCATGCAAGAGTAATTAGAGGAAAAAATGAAGGAAAATGAAGAAAAGAGGGAGATAAATGATAAAAAGGCATCAGATGATCAGTTCACAATTTTTTTCAATTTATTTTGTCTCTCTCCTTTCATTCTCTCTCTCATACACTCTTGAAAACTTAGAGTATTCTTGCAACAGTTTGGCCATCACATAGATTTGGAGAAAGGAAAAAAAAGGAAAGTGAAGGAAAGAAAGGGGAAGGTTGGATCAACATATTTAGCAAGAGGTGTTTGCAGGTAATAGGTTTCATGTGTGATATCCTAGCTGAGGTGTGAATCCATTGCACATGCATTTATTTATTTGGTTCATTTGTTGTCATTGACATGGGTTTCTCCTTATTTCACAGTGGCGTTAGACTTACCTTTCCATTTCCTAGATAGCCATGGTGTGATGAGATTTATTCTTGGTTGAGATTTGGATTGCAGGAAGGTTTTGGAACTAGGTGAAGTTGTCTCTGGAAAATTCCAATGAGTTGGGGGTGGGGATGTTTTTCTCAGGAATCCCTGGATAGGTGGATGGACATATGAAGATTCCTCAATGTATGGTGAAGAAATTATTAGGCATCCAAGCTCAGTTTAGTTTTGTGATCTAAGGACCGATTTAGGTGAGATCAAGGTAGGTTGATGGTGGAGGTGGTTTAACCTCTAGAGTCCTTGGATAATTATGTCTTGGTTTATCCCATGAGATCCCACATTCATGCTTGGAATATGGAACGAGGGTGATTGGTTGAAGGAAATATTTGGTTCAGCCCAATCTATGGTCTGGTGGTATGTGGAAGTTCTTGACTTGGTTCGATTTTGAAAAAGTTAATAAGATATATTTTCCTATTATTATTTATGAGCACTTTTATTTATTATTGTGTTGATTTGATGGTTAATTTGTCATGGTTAATATTATGGTTATTTATTGGTTATAAGCATAATTCTATGATGTTCTCTAACTATGGCTCTTATCCATTATTTGATAATTATTTAAATGGTTGATTAATGCATGGGCTAACAAGTGTTGTTGTAGCTACTTGCAAGGGAATTATACCTTCTTGGTTATTTTCATATGAAGTTCAGATATTTAAGGTCAGATATGAATTCATGACTTGTAACTCATATGTTTACCATATGTTTGACAAAATGGCTAATGTGTACTAGGATGTCTAGGTGAAGTGCTTGCTTCAAGTTTGAAATCTTGGCATATTTATCACCTTAATAATGATTATGGAAAGCTAGAGGAAGTTCTTGGTAGTGGTTTAGAGGCTAACCTGGAAAAGTGGATCAGATCTCAGAACCGTTGGCACTGAACTGGGAAATTTAGGTCGTAATTGCATGCAAGCAGGCTTATGAGTGAGGTTATAGCCCCATCATTTCATGCATGTTGTGTTGAGGGTGAGGTTTAGTTATTAGAGTTGTGATTAAGGGTTCTAACTCAGGGATCGACCACTTGTGGTGGTTTTCATCCTCCTAAGTATTTTGTGATCTTTTAGGAATCCGAGTTTATTGTTAGATTGTAGGCCCCATTTCCATAACTTGAAGTTGGAGGTCGGGTCATGTAATAGTAGCACTCAACCTCACATTTACCCTGGGAGCCAATAAAAGTTGGTAAATGTTGGGAGTGGTGTTTAAACAATTGGAGAGAAAGATTAGTTAGAACCTCTGGAAATAAGAAAGACATTGCTTAGACGTTCAGGAGAATTTATTTTCTAAAAAGGAAACTGAGAATTCATTAAAATGTTTATCTAAAACAAAGGAGAAGAGATCAGGGGTAACTAATTTAGATGAGAAAGAAATTGGATTATGGTTGGGAGGATTGAGATATCTCTCATAATATTCCCATGAAAAATAATAGATAAGTATATGGTAGTCTCAGTGATTTACTGATTAATTTAATAGAAAGATACCATAAATCATGAATAGAAAAACCATGTAATAATGGTTTTTTTTAATCTTGCATTGAGTTATAGAAGTTGCTCAGTTGAATATTCAACAGGGAAGGAAACTTCAGAAAATGTATGAGTCTTCAATTTCAAAAAGTAAAATATCTTGTGGGGGGCCTTAGAGAGTAGAGTCTATGTAGGTAAGGATTCTGGTATCTAAGAGAAAATAATGATATTCTAGAAAAAGAAAGGATAATTACAACCAATATTTTATTGATTGTTCCTATTGTTGTAAAATAAATTTTAATTGCAGGGGAGTAAATTCAACAAAACCTGGAATGAATTACTATCACTGTAGATCCACTAATATATACAAATATATGTTGTTGGTTTTAATAATAAAGTATGTCAGTGAAGTTGGTTAGTTACCCAAGAAGGAGGGTGAATAGGTAACACCCTTCCTACCAAACTAGATAGCAGTTGTAGGGTTCAATAATTAAGACACATAATGAGGAGGAAAGTCTTGTTACAGTTCTCACCTTCTAGACTATGCTTATAGTTATTAGTTCATAAATATATTGTATACAGTTAATTTAAAAGTATTTAGATATTGGAGATAGCATGCAGAAAGAAAAGTAATAGAATAGGTAATGAGTAAACATTATAATTATATATATATATATAAAAGAAAATTCAAGCCCTTAATGAAGGGATAAATTGACAGTCGTTGTACAAAAAATATCATACAAATAACCATATACTATAAAATTAGGCTAGCTTTCATATCAAAGAATAAATTACAAGCATTCTCATAGGCCAAATAAGTAACAAAATCGTATGTGCAAATGTAAACATAAAATTTACTTAAATTTAATTATATATGGAATACCAATTACATTTACTTGTAAAACAAAATAACCCATAAAAGAATAAATCTCTCTAAGGCAAATGAAGATGCAAAAACCGAATTATGTAAACACCATGTGGTTATGTAAACACCATGTAACCACAGTAAAAATATTTTATATCATGGAGAAAAGTAACTGATATCTAATGGCTAAATAAACTAGGAATAAGTTTAGAAATTAATTAAATAAAATAGAAATAAAGAGGGTTCAAGCTCGAACAATATAGAAAAACCCTAGGCTAAGAGGCCACACCCAATTACGGCTCTTAGAAACAAAAACTTGGCATACCAACTTTACTCAAAATAATTACATTTTGTTAACAATATTAACTTAAAGAAAAATGTTGCTCAAAAGTTTTCTAGTCATATTGCCATGGAAGGAGGATCGAGTTACAAGTTAAGGACCTCTAGAAGTATAAATTTGGAAAACATGACAAAACCAAAGTAGGGTCTCAGCCTTGTCGTCAAAGAGCTTTGGAAAGAAACAAAATATATAAGAACTTGAAAAAAATAAAGGTCGAAAAAGCTACTCCTTAACACAAAACATTGTTAAGTTGAATGGAAACTTAAATTGGGTTCTTTACAAATGAGGGTCAAACCTGGAAAAAGGAAAAACACGAAGAAACACTCTACATGAGTAGAGGGAAAAAAATGTCAAAAAAAAAGGTGTATAAACAATACTTGAAAGGATAAGGATGATATTGGTTTAGTCTCGAGCCCTAACTTACCTTGAAGAACTCCAATTAAAAGAAACATCCTACCATTCTGCATCTCAGGCAACTAAGAGACAAATATATTAACATACTCCTCGCAATAAGAAATTTTTAATGAGAAAGTAAACCCATACAAGAATGAAAATTAGGGGTTTTTCGTAGAGGCAGACTGAGTAAAAAAATTTCCAAGGTTATCTTCTTTCAAGCTCCAAAAAGTTTAGTCATCAAACCCTAAATTTAGCTTGAGCTCAATAACTTTGCGGCTAGGGTTATTCCAACAAAGAAATTTAAAAAAATATGTAAGTAACCCATCATAGATTGAGGAGAATGTATAATGAAAACATAATAATATATATGTATCTCACAATGGGCATGGGAATGAAAACTTATAGAGGGAAAGCAATCAACATGACGAGAATAGCCCTTGTAAATCAGTGTTATTTCCAACCCTCTATGAGAAAATCCTATTCTTGAGTCAACAAAATAAAAAAGAGGGAAGTTGTAGAGGCAAAACTGGAGAAAGCAAGGATTGAGCACGACCTATAGGTGCATAGCCATTCCAGGGAAAGAAACGAAGTGAACGAGGAACGAATGATGGGACTGCAGTGGGTAGTTACTCAAAAATTAACCCATGTCACCACAACCATCAATCCCATCCCTAATGGTAGGCAATGTTGATGCGTGGAAACGTCAAGGTAACCCCAACATTAAGCACCTCGAATCACCAAAAAGACATAGCTTACAAAGTTTCCAGACTATTCCAATATTAATATATCTAACCTATGACCTCCACAATGAAAATAATAAGACTTATATTGAAAAATCCATCATCGCAATGAGCCAACGATTAATAAATTAACAACATATACAAATGTTACCACATGCACCATGTTGTATAAGTCAGATGGAAATATGAATGACGAATTTTGATATGGACATACAACTAATCATATAATCTTGGAGGCACTAATGTTGCCAAAACTTTGAATGCAAGGATTGTGGAAATCAAAGTTGTAACAAAAAACTATTGTTTTTATTCCATATTTAAAAGATGTGACTATATTCTAATAAGGTAGGGTATATATCTATATATATGACTATATTGTAATAAGGTAGGGTATATAAGGTAGGGTATATATCTATATATATGACTATATTGTAATAAGGTAGGGTATATATATATATATTTTGTGTGTGGAAAGGAGAATTCTTTTGTGTAATACATATCAAAAAAGGTAAACCAAGAAAGGCTATAGATAAAGGAAAGCAAGGCCATAGATAAAGGAAAGCATAAGAGATTTCAAGACAGTTTGAATTGAATGAACTTTTATATATATATATATATTTTGTGTGTGTGGAAAGGAGGATTTTTTTGTGTAATACATATAAAAAAAGGTAGTATATATCTATATATATGACTATATTGTAATAAGGTAGGGTATATATATATATATATATTTTGTGTGTGGAAAGGAGGATTCTTTTGTGTAATACATATCAAAAAAGGTAAACCAAGAAAGGCCATAGATAAAGGAAAGCATAAGAGATTTCAAGACAGTTTGAATTGAATGAACTTATATATATATATATATTGTGTGTGTGGAAAGGAGGATTTTTTTGTGTAATACATATAAAAAAAGGTAAACAAAGAAAGGCCATAGATAAAGGAAAGAATAAGAGATTTCAAGAAAGTTTGAATTGAATGAACTTATATTTTTGTTATTCCATCTTTAAAAGATGTGACTATATTCTAATAAGGTAGGGTATATATCTATATATATGACTATATTGTAATAAGGTAGGGTATATATATATATATATATATATATATATATATATATATATATATTCTGTGTGTGGAAAGGAGGATTCTTTTGTGTAATACATATGAAAAAAGGTAAACCAAGAAAGGCCATAGATAAAGGAAAGCATAAGAGATTTCAAGACAGTGTGAATTGAATGAACTTATATATATATATAGTGTATGTGTGTGGAAAGGAGGATTTTTTTTGTGTAATACATATAAAAAAAGGTAAATTAAGAAAGGCCATAGATAAAGGAACGAATAAGAGATTTCAAGACAATTTGAATTGAATGAACTTATATTTCTGTTAGCATAAGCCAAAAGTTTAAAGGAGTATATTTTTTACATTTTGGCATTTTCTTTTCTTAAAATAGAAGTAACATGTATTTTGCACTATTTTTAATAAAAAATAAATCCTTTAATATCTAATGGTGTTTATGAAAGGATTTCCAAGGGGATATGAAAAAGTGGTATTAGAGCACGATTCCAAAAATTGAGGCCTTGGGCCAATCACAAAATTATGCTTAAAATAATAGAATTTTTTATTTTCTGTTACACAATGCATACAAAATGGAGAAATTGATAAGGAAGGACCTCATGGGAGAACCTATTGAAGGTACCCACATTGGTGAAGATGAAATTTACATACATTTAGGCTAGCAGGCCCAAATTCCCATTAGGGAGTTGTTGAATATGATAAATGAACTACAAAATGAAATAGAAAAAATATGTGCTAATCAGGAAGGATTTTTGAAAATATAGTGTGAAACAAGAGCATATAATTACGAATGTAGCAAATATAACTAAGTCTACTTCTTTGGAGGCAACAAAAGGAGGAGAAGATAAGGGAGAAGCTTGTAAATGTAAATAAGTAGAGGAAAAAAGGATAAAATTCAAAGGAAGAAGGTTCATAAAGAAGAACATAGTTCATCCAAGGCTTAAATTAAGCTAGAAAAGAACCCTAAAGTAGAGTTGCATGGAAAATTTAGAAAAAAATGGCCTCCACTATAAGATGGAGAATTTGAGGAAGTGGCAGAAGCTTGGAAAGAACAAAAGAATGATTCATCAGAAAATAGGTTACAATGCTCATGATATAGCATTACTGGGTGAAGATCCCAGGGTAATGCACCATAGTGGTGATCAATGAGAAGACTCAACACCTACAACAAGTTCTGGAGAGAACTAGCTAGTTGCTGAGTGAAAGAAGGAGCAAATCAGGTTGTAAATCATGCAGAAGAACTAACTAGTTGCAGAGTTAAAGAAGGAGCAATCAGGGAGTAAATCATGCAAAAGAACTAACCAGTTATGGAGTTAAAGAAGGAGCAAATCAAGGAGTAAATCATGCAGAAGGAATCTTACATGTAGTCCCATGCTCTAACTAAGAGTCTGCATGTAGGTGTGTAGTGCTTCCAACAGCCCCCCTGAACACCACTATGGGGAAAAATAGAAAATCAGCCCTGGAAACTAAGGCAAAATGTCACTCAAAATACAATTCAACTTGTACTAAAATTGAGGAAAGAGGGAAAACCTCGTGGGAAAAAACCCCCTCAAAATATAATGTAATCAAAAGAAAAGAGCAAGAAAAGACAGTTGCTAAGAAACTATGTCCTTCACTCCAAGACGATCGTGCAGAGAGCGAAACTTCTGCTCAGTGAATGTCTTGGTGAAGATGTCTATAGTTTGTTTTGCTGAAGGACAAAACTGCAAATCAATGACCCGATCATGTACTAAGTCTCTGATGTATTGCATATGGATCTCTATGTGCTTCATCCGCTATCGCTGTACTGGATCCCTGCAAGATTTGAGAGTGCTTTGGTTGTCGCACCAGATGACAATGGGCTGGTGGAATTGGACGCCCAACTCAGTGAGGAAGTCTTGTAGCCACAAAGCCTGAATGGTGATGTTGACTACTCCTCTGTACTCAGCCTCGGCTGAAGAGAGAGAAATAGTAGCCTGCTTCTTGCTCGACCAACAGATAGGGCCAGACCCTAGACTGAGTGAATATTTGGAGGTGGACTTGCGATCAATGATGTCTACTGCCCAATCAGAATCTATGAAGCCAAGGAGATTCAATGCAGTGACTGCTGCATAGTGAATCCCAAAGGTGATGGTGTCCTACACATATCGGAGGATGCGCTTGGCAACATTCCAGTGTAGCTCATGTGGCTCCTGCATGTATCTGGAAACTGCCCCTACTGCATATGAGAGATCTGGTCTGGAGTGGGAGAGGTACAATAAGCTCCCCACTAGCTGTCGGTAGAGAGTGTTGTCAACTAATGGAGTCGCACCTCCATCCTCAAGGCAGACCCCAAACAGAAAAGGAGTCGGTGCTGGCTTGCAGTCAATCATGCGAAATCTCTCGAGGATATCCCGTGCAAACCTATCCTAAGAGAGTTTGATGCCTGTGGCATCTTGGCTAATCTCAAGACCAAGAAAGAAGTGTAATGGACCCATGTCCGTCTTCAAGAACCTATCATGCAAGGCCCTCTTAACTGTAGCAATGGCTGAAGCCGACCTGCTGGTGATTAGGAGATCATCCACATACAAAACTAAGATAAGAAGAGAATCATGTGTCCTGAGCATGTAAACATTCGGATCAGACTTACATATTTCAAAGTTTTGTGATAAGAGAAAAGAATCCATCTTCGCATACCAAGCTCTAGGGGCCTGCTTAAGGCCGTAGAGAGATTTCTTCAGTCTGCAGACCAAAGATGAATCTTGAATGAAACCATGTGGATCTCCTCAGATAGATCTCCATGAAGAAAGGCATTCTTCACATCCATCTAATGTACTTCCCACCCCTGGGCAACCGCAATGGCAAGTGTAAGGCATATGGAATCCATCTTTGCTACTGGAGCAAAGGTCTCGTAATAAACAATGCCATGCACTTGTTGGAAGCCTTTGGCTACTAGCCTTTCTTTCCGTCTGGTGATTTTCCCATCTGCAGCACTCTTGGTCCTGTAGACCCATTTGGATTGGACAAGTTTCCTTCCTGAAGGAAGGGGGACTAGATCCCAGGTCTGGTTCTCGAGGAGGGAGTTATACTCCTCCTCCATGGCAGACTCCCAAGATGGATGCCCAGCAGCCTCAGCATAAGACTATGGATTAGAAGATTGAACCAAATGACAAGGCCAGGATGGCAATGGTTCACTAGCAGTGAGGACAAGAGGAGGCTCAATAAACTTTGAGCTATTCCTCTGCAGATCAGAATTATCCCCCATAAGACCATTTCTAGCAGCTTGGTGGTCTCATGCATATATCTCACGTAAGCTCCTTGTTCTCTGATTTATGATAGGGGAATTTGATTCGCTGCTGGAAGCCCGATCTGGGCTTGGATGTGGATCATCATATGCATGCACTGGATTTGTATCTAAAGACTCTGTCTCTGCATCTGCATGTTCTACCGCGACATCTGCATGCTCTGTATATGCATCTGAGTGTACTGAGTTATCATCTCGAACATGAGGTAGATAAAAGGTGTCTGCATGCGGCAATTGAGGTGAATGTGAGAGACTTTCATCAAATTTGACACTTCGCTCAATGATGAGCTTGTCCGTAGAGGAAATAAGGAGTCGGTATCCCTTCACACCATCAGGGTATCCAACAAAGATTCACTCAATGCTCTGTGGATCAAGAGCTTTCCTCTTTTCAGAGGGGATCTTGGCCCATGCTCAGGAGCTGAAAACACGGAAATGGGTGACCTTTGGTTTAGTGCTACTCCAAGCCTCAAAGGGGGTCTAATCCTTGACAGAGCTATGAGGAGATTTGTTCTGGATGTAGTTAGCACAATTAAGTTCTTCAGCCCATAGCTTATGAGGCAGTAACTTAGCATGCAACATGCAGGAAGCCATCTCTTTGAGAGATTGGTTCTTTCTCTCAGCAACTCCGTTTGGTTGCGAAGTGTATGGAACTGTGTACTACAACTGTATGTTGGACTCAAGGCAAAGGTTCTGAAGTGATGTGTTAACATATGCCCCCCCATTTTCTGTACGTAGGGCTTTGATCTTTCTCTCTGACTATGTCTTAACTAGTGCTTTGAAATCTTCAAAGTGCGGAAAAACTTTAGATTTGTTCCTGAGAAGATACACCCAAGTATACCATGAGAAATCATCAATAAATGTAAGCACATACCTTGCTTTGTTGATGGAAAGATGAGGAAAAGGCCCCATGAGATCACTATGGATCAGATCTAGAGAAGAGGATGCTCTGTGAGTCTTGCCAGTGTTAAACTTTTCTCTAGGATGTTTGCCAAGGACACACCCTTCACAAACTCTATTGGAGAAACTGATATTTGGCAAAGCCTTCCACCATCTCATGCTTGCTTAGCTACTGCATATACTTATAATTTAAGTGACCAAACCTCTCGTGCCAAAGCCTACTACTATCATTAGCATGTGTAAGCGGTGAGAAGGATTTAGATTCAATAAATTCATAAAATGTATATAGTCTGGCTCCATTGTTTACCTCACCGGTTGCAATTTTGGAGCTGCTATGTAGGTCATATATGTTCACTACATCTGGAGTGAATTCCACTCTCTTTCCGATGCTAGAATGAGTGATATGATAAACTGAAAGTAGGTTTACCAAAAGTTTTTGAACATGAAGCACATCTTCAAAGCTTTCGTGTAAAAGTTCCACTCTACCTTTTCCAGTGACCTCAATAGGTGAGTCATCTCCCATGAGGATGGGAGGTCCTTTTCATGCATCCAAAGAGGAATAGACTTCCTTTGCAGCAGCCATATGATGTGATGCACCAAAATCTATAATCCATGTATCAGGGGAAGAATTAATTGCAACTAAAGCATGAAAATTGTCACCTTTCCCGTGTGGCGGATCCTCAGTTTTCTTCTTGGTGCCCTGAGGGATGTGGTCCCCAAGGTTGTGCTTCTGAAGGATTTTTTCCATTTGGTCAATGTGTTTCTTCATGCAAGAGGATTCTAGATGTAATCCTCTTTGACAGTAGGTGCATCTGTTTCCTTTCTTCCCTTTCTCATTTCTCGAGCTGGAGGAGTCATTGAAGGGCTTGGTGTACCCTTCCTACTTTGGATGGGAATGCACTTTTCCCTTGTCTTTTTGCTGTTGATTTTTCTGATTTGAATCAGATCTGTGATTTTTATTGTGGCTACCATCATGCACAGCAAGTGCATGTGGCTCTAGAGGTTTGATTTTCACCCATGCCAATGAGTTTATCTTGCTTAAAAGTAAAGGACTCCATGAACTCTTTGAGAGAAGACAGAGTGTAGGATTTACCAGTTTCCAGCCTTACTGAATGAAATGTAGACACAAAGATGGAGTATTTCGGTCTGAGCATTGACATAATAGAGAGAATTTGGCGACTCTCCTCCTTGGATTTGTCAATTCCACAACCCTTGAGTTGCAGCAATATATCATTATATTTGGTGAAGAAGTCTTGAATTATTTCATAGTTCCGTGGATCCAATGACAATAGCTCCACTTCGAGCAGATGTCCTTTCATCTCATGCTGTTTCCCGTAGAGTTCTTCAACCTTTTTCCAAATCTCATTGGGAGTATTGCAAGCAAATAGATGAAACTACAACTCTGGAGAGAAGGTGCAATTATTGACCAATACGTTTTGATATTAGTTGATCTTGGTGCGATTTTAAGCTATATTAGCCATAAAATCATAGAGAGCTACAAAATAGTAGCTGAAAAATATTAAAATCCCTCAATGGTACAACTAGCTACAAGAGAAAAAAAGAAGAGTCACTAGCTAGATCAAAGCTTTCCCGATTATGTTGGATGGAAAATTGAACACAATCAATTTAAATGTGTTTCCATTGGGCTCCTATGATGTCTTGGTAGGAATGGATTAACTAGAAATCCATAAAGCACACATGAATTGTTTGGAGACAACAGTTACTTGTGTAACAAACAACAGTGAGACACAAGATATAAAGGGTATATTTAGACTAGTTTAATTCATCAAATATCAATGCTACTTTTGAGGAAAGAATCTACAATAGGGTGTCAACATTCCACCATTAAGGTAGAAAATCAGTCCTTTCAAAAAGAAGAAAATATGATAGAAACATTAGAAGTGGTAATAGAATTTCAAGATGTGTTTCTGGAAGAGATTTTGGTGTTTCCTCCCAAGAGGGAGATAGACTTTTATATAGAACTAATACCAGGAGTTGCATCAGTATCCAAAGTTCCCTACCAAATTATAGTGCCAAAACTCATGGAATTAAAAATTCAATTGTAGGAGTTGTTGAGTAAAGGGTACATCAGTCCTAGTGTATCCTGATGGGGTGCATTGGTCCTCTTCATTAAAAGGAAGGATGATACTTTTAGATTGTGCATTGATTACTCACAGTTAGACAAAGTAATAGTTAAGACTAAATACCCTTTACTCCCAATTGATGATCTTTTTTATCAAGCTAAGGGGGCAATTGTGTTTTCCAAAATAGACCTTTGGTTCATATACCATGAATTAAGGATCATAGAAGAAGATATACCAAGGAAGATGTTTAGAACCCAATATGTACACTATGATTTCACAACATTATCATTTTGTCCCACAAATGTTCTTGTCACTTTTATATGTCTAATGAATAGTTTTTTCAACATATTTATGGACAAAATTGTGTTAATTTTTATTGATGGCTTATTGGTACACTCAAAAAAAGTGGAGGAATAGAAACAACACTTATAGATAGTGTTGCAAACCTTGCGATAAATCCAAATATATGAAAGATTTAGTAAATGTGAGTGTTTGCCACAAATTTGTGATTATCATTATCATTTCTTAGTATCTAATCATTAATTTTGATTGATCTTTTGTCATTCCATTTATCATAATTCTTCATATAATACCATTTCATACTTATTTATGCTCTTATGGTTAAGTAATGTTTGTGTTCCTTTATTTTTAATATATTAAACACTATTACGCATGATTTTTTCAATGATGGCTTATGAAGAGAATTATTGTAATAATATTCACAACTTCAACCTCCAAGTCCTCATCCAAATCACAAATAAAAGCTCCAAATCATGGTCAAACATTTCAGCTCAAAAATTCACTTGATAAAAAATGATAGTTTTGCATTATATTTTGCAAGAAAACGAGGATGAATATCAAAATTCTGCAACATGAATTTTGTGCCAAATGGCCCAATTTAGTTTCAGTAAGAGTAGTTTTCCAAAATTCGCTCTAGTTTGAGAGATAATCATGGTTCTCTGAAGTTGATTTTACTAGATTTGTTGTTACGACCATTTACCAATGGCAAAATTAAATTTGACTTGTTTTATCTTATGGATGTTGGAGAGATCATTAGGATCTCATATTGTTTGATCAATTTGTTGAAGAAATTTTTTGCTAAAATGCAAACAACAATAAGAAGTTGTTCCTACAAAGTGGCATGCGTTACAACAATAGATTTTTCGCTTATTAAGTAAAGATAAAGGGATTTCCTTGAATAATAAAGAATGTCCTAAGAATCCCTGATTCTCAAGATGTTCCTTATATCAAAAATCTTCAGTGTAAACCTTAAATAGGTGAAGCTGCCTTTAAATTGGATATGGGAAATTGAACTTTGAGAAAGACATAAATATTGTATTTTATTCTAATCTTCGCTAAGACTTATTAGTCCCTGCCTAGGACTAATAGTGATTGATCGATCATTGACCAACGATTAATTAGCTTTGACCAAATAATATTTCCCGTACATGTCAAGTTTAAGCCAATGTTTGAAATAAAATTTTCTGCCGAGTAGGATTTTATCCAAAGTTTGTGTTTCGACCTCTTATTGCCAGCTGCACGGTATACTTTTCTGAAAACTTAGCCTAAAGAGTTTGGAGTCACCTGTATACTTTTCTGAAAACTTAGGCTAAAGAGTTTCGAGTCGCATGTATACTTTTCTGAAAACTTAGGCTTATTACAGCCTTCACGTTGTCCGATGAAAAAATATTGGGGCAATATGATGTTATCCAAAGTACGGTTGATATGCCACTTGTCTCATGCCGGAGACATAACATATCCATGCAGTCCACTGCATAGCTTTGTGGCAAGCTGCATGTAGTCACCTGTCTCATGCTGGACACAATACTGTCTCACAATACTACCCTTCCATTACAGACAAACAACCTCTTTGCCTATGAACAGAAGCTCAAATTCTAACGGCTTCGGTCCTATGCTCTGTAGCTATTTCAACATTTACTGCTTTCTTTCGACCTTCATGATTCTGTTACCCTCTGATCAGTGTCATGGTGCGCACAGGCTTCTTTTCTGGCTGGGCTTTTGATTGGTGAGGTATTTTTGACGTATTATCCTTGAATGGTTAACCCTATCTGTTTTCACTGTGACGTCAATATGATGTTTAGGGTTTATGTTACAGGAATGGAAACTTGTGGCTGCTCCCATTCCAAAATGTGTACATGCATCTCGCTCGGCTCTTCCTTTATTTACATTGCTCAAGTTCTGCACACAGTGAAAGGTATGTTCAAATTTCAACAATTTAATGATCTAGAATAAAAATAGAGCAAAAAAATATATTTATAGTTTTTATTTCCTATATACCTGCAAAAGATTCACACGAGATAAACTACTTTGTTATCAAAGAAGTGTTTGTTATCGAAGAAGTGTTACAGAGTACGCTGAGAAATGTTTCTTGTTTTACCTCGGATGCAGGTCAACTAGGAAAGAGCAGATCATGAGCTTTGAGAAACTGTTGTGGTAGCCAATACCCATATTTTGTGCAAATTCTCTTTTAAGTCTAGCGTAATCCCACCATTTTCTTAGCCTTGTCATTTGTTGCCTGGCGCAGTAGAACCACACCTCATTGCCAAACACCTATGTTGCCAATGACAGGAGTCTTTGCCGCTACTCGATCCAAGTAGGTGTGGATGGGCCCCTCTCATGCTATAGGTGCTGAGCAAGAGTTCCATTGGGCATGTACTCGTAGATGAGTATGGGCTCTCTATTCTCAAGACTGTAGCCCATCAGACACACCAGGTTTGGATGTTCCACAGATGACAGAAGCTTTATTTCGTTCATCATCTGTTCAATTCCATGGGTGTCGATATGTCTGATCATTTTTACGGCCACGGGACAGTCGCCTTTGAGTTTCCGGCATAGACCATTCCAAACGCGCCATTTCCCAATCTTTCTTCTTCGGAGAAGCCCTTTGTGGCCTTCTCCAGCTCCTTGTATGTGAAAATTAGGATTCTGAAGGATCCACCGTTGGCCGAGAGGAGTTTCTTTCGGCTTCTCCTCCTTTCGTTTGCCAGAGCCTTCTTCTTGAAGAAACAGTATAGCAGGACTATCACCACCACCAATATCACCCTGCAATTAACCATAGCTCCGTGGAATGGTAAAAAAATGAGACTTGCATGCAAGAGGCTAACAAATATAATTAAGATCGAAGCTTTGTAATGGATATTTTCCTTACCTTCGAGGTAACCAAACTCAAAATCGAGAGACTCCAAGTAGTCACGTAGTCACGTGGCATCCTCCATGTCTTGCATGGTTGTTTTGGGGAACTGAATAGTAAGGCGCGTGACCTTCATGTGGGGTCCACATTACTTTTGTCACTTACAATCGCTACATGGCTTACAAGTGCCTCACCATGAATCCAAGGGCGATTACCCTAGGTTTATGGAACGAAATTCAAGCCAAGAAGGCAGCATTAACATAAAACACTGCATTCCCTTAAATTAGTTGTGGTGCAGCTATAATGGTTAGTAAATGTAAACAACAATAAAATGTTACTATAAAAATGGTTAAATAGTAAATCAAGAAAGGGCTTATTATTACTACTTGTTAAAATATCTATGACCTTTAGAGCGGATCAAAAGACGAGAAAGCCTTATTATAAATTGAGTCGTAATGCCATGAAGTATTGTATTTTTATGTGGTTGTTATTTCTTTATGGTGTGCAATCCCAAATGATACCAAGATCCTTGTCAACAGTGACGCTGATCTTCAAGTAGGCATTGTTGATTCAATCCCACCAGGAACAGAACAAGCATAGACATGCAAAATATTGACACGGGATAAACTAATTACTCTGTTAACGAATCAAGTTATTCTCTTCTTCAAATAGCTGGGATCTCCTAGTGAACCTCTTTGCCTCTAAAGCACGTCTCTCTCCACTTCACTCTGAAACGAGACCCCTCGTGCACGGCTGAAACACGAAACTTACTCACCCACCAACAACCCTAGTTTCACATCACCAACTAGCGAGATCAAGGGTTCGATGGAGAAAGCCAGGTTCTAGCTAGGTGTGGTCTGCTTCCTGGTCTATTGGTTGTCATCTTTCATCTACTAGTTGTCTGCCCAACACCCAAGTAATCGTGGTTAAGCTTATACTCCTAATTTTGCATGGCCAAAATGTAGTCAGAGGAAATCTCTATGGCTAAAATACAACCTGAGCACCTCTAGAAATCAGGAAAAATACCAAATCAATATGCAAATGGTTTCGCAGTTGATTCTATCATGCGAATTAAAGCCGAATGCCACGTATAAATGCAAGGTCTGGGAATATGCAAATGGTTTGACAGTTTGATTCAATCATGGGAATTAGAGTCGACTACCACTTACAAATGCGAGCTCTTAAGGATGCCACCTATTTTCTGGTCAGAACAACTTGTAAAAATTACATGGAAAATAGAAAATAGTGAATAGCGGTGCCAACACGTCAGAACTTCCGTGCAAATGTCATTTACATTTGCCTTTCTTTATTATATTATCCTGATGGCTGCAAGAGCATCAAGAACAGATAATCAAGATGCCATTGATGCGGCAATTGTTGGGATGCTTGCAGATCCTAAGGAGGCAAGTATTTGTTTTATGTCATCATATTAAATTTTAGTTGATAAGCAGGCCTATGCTTATTTTACTGATTTGTATCTTTTGTTGTGGGTTTTAATATCCATGGATGTAAAAGGAGCGGGCAGGCATTCAAGAGGTCCATTTTCTTCCTTTTAATCCAACTAACAAGAGGACAGCTCTGACTTATATTGACAATGAATGGAAAATGCATCGAGTTAGTAAAGGTGCTCCAGAGCAGGTATTGTTATTTGGATGTTTGACCTTCTTCATTAGGCTTGGTAATGGGCTGTATTGTTTAGAAAGTGCTTCAAAACTTATTTGTACACATTCTATTTTAACTGAAATGACCAAATACTTTCTGCTAGATTCTTAACCTCACACATAATAAGCCAGAAATTGAGTGGCGAGTTCATACAGTTATTGACAAGTTTGCTGAACGAGGACTTCGCTCTCTTGCAGTTGCATATCAGGTTAATAATATGGCTTCTTTTGCTTTATCCATGGGCTGAATCTTCCCAGTAAGTTATTCTTGTTGATTATGTATATCTTTATAGCTATCTCAAAATGTTTGCAGGAAGTTCCAGAGGGCAGGAAGGAGAGTCCAGGAGGGCCCTGGCATTTTATTGGATTGATGCCTCTTTTTGATCCCCCATGCCATGACAGTGCTGAAACAATCAGAAGGGCTCTTAATCTTGGTGTAAATGTCAAAATCATCACAGGTATGTTGTGGTTATGGTGTCATCAGTTTCACTACTATTTTTGTAATGCAGCGAGCCGACATTTAACTGTTTACTTGCAAATGTTCATTAGGAGATCAATTAGCTATTGCCAAGGAGACAGGTCGCCGACTGGGCATGGGTACAAACATGTATCCATCATCCTCTTTACTAGGTCAAGACAAAGATGAATCAATTGCAGCTTTGCTAGTTGATGAACTGATAGAGAAGGCTCATGGTTTTGCTGGTGTTTTCCTTGGTGAGCAATAATTATCTTTTACTTCTGTGTTTTTTCTTAGGAGTCCCACTCAATTCTTTATATTTCCAACTCCCTTCTCTCTTGGTTATGGAACTTTATGCTTCATGGTTTATATTATAACTATTATTTTGCAGGTGGAAATGTTTATCTCAGATAATTTCATTTTTTCATTTCCTTAATTAGTGTTTGATTCCATATCCTTCCTGATTTTGACTGGTCATTGTAGAGCATAAGTACGATATTGTTAAACGATTGCAGGCTAGAAAGCACATATGTGGAATGACTGGCGATAGTGTTAATGATGCGCCTGCGCTAAAGAAGGCAGACATAGGAATTGTTGTTGCTGATGCAACTGATGCAGCAAGAAGTGCTTCTAACATAGTCCAGTCAAGAAACTGGCCCCATAGCTATTTTTTTACTATGTAATATTTGCATCCACTGTGAAATGATTTACGGCTGAGAGTACCTGCCTGCCTTGAGCGACTTATATGAATTACTGGTTTTAAGGTTTAAAGATCGAGAATGTTTATTTGTGGTTGAGCATTATTGAAAGGGCTGAAAGGGCTGAATTCGATCACTTTGTATCTCCAAACCATGTTCCTAAATGATTTTGTGCATTTCTGTTTAGCATCTTCATTCAAGTAAAGCTTCTTTAAGTTCATAATGGTTCTTGTCATACCTGGACAGATGGATGCAAATGGTCGCTGCTCTGCAGCATGTAGGCCAGTCAAGAAACTGACCCCATAGCTATTTTGTTACTATGTAATATTTGCATCCATTGTGAAATGATTTACAGCTGAGACTACCTACCTGCCTTGAGCGACTTATATGAATTACTAGTTTTAAGGTTTAAAGGTCGATTTATATGAATTGTTGGTTTTAAGATTTAAAGATATTTTTCAATCTAGGCAATTAATTTTTTAGTCAAGATTGAACAGAATGTTTATTTGTGGTTGAGCATTATTGAAAGGGCTGAATTCGATCACTTTGTATCTCCAAACCCTATTCCTAAATGATTCTGTGCATTTCTGTTTAGCATCTTCATTCAAATAAAGCTTCTTTAAGTTCATAATAGTTTCATTTATGTTGTTTGAAAATGGCAGGAGCCCCCCCACCTCCAACATATGCGAAAAAAGCATACATATAGCCCTTTCAATCTTGCTTTGTATCACGGGCATTGAATGCCCAAGCGTTAGGAAGCAAAGTGAAGTAATAAAAGGATTGAATGACAGTCCATTTATTCCTTGACCTCTGCCTCCCATCCTCTCCAGACTTGGGACAATTTCCACCAGGCCAACTTTTCCAAGTTCTGCAATTCAGTCCAGCTCCTGCTTGATGCAATCCATTTGATATTAGCTAACTTGCAATGTGCCTACAGACCCCGGCAGGGACTACCATCCTTGTTAATGAAAGTGATTCGTGGTTAAATTCGCGATTTTTCGGTGCATTCTCTGGTATGAGTAGATTCGTGGTTAAATTCGCGATTTTTCGGTGCATTCTCTGATATGAGTATAGTGTAGGCACACTAAATCCTAGGTAGTCGAGCCCCTCTTCCGTCGATAAAGTATTTCTTCCTCTATAAAATAAATTAGCTTAATTCTTGATTGAGTATAGTTTTCTTTATGTGATAGTGCTCTCGATTATTTCCATCATTGATTTCATGTGTTATTTCCTATAATGATATAATTTATAGTATTTTCTTTTCAAATGATGTTTTCTTAGACATATATATGTTGCTTAGTTGATTTCTCATTTCTATTACTTGAAACAGAATTTGTTTTTATTTCAAAGTAGTGTTTGATTTATTTCTGAATTATTTAATAGCCGAATGGGTATGAGATTATCATTGTAGAGTTGAATATTTCTATGTTGTTCCTTAATGAAGTTCGTAAATTGAATTTTCATTTAAAAGTAGCATTAACCTTTAATTTCAACAGCTCATTATATTTCTATCTTTGTGTGCAAGTTTGATTAATAGAGTTTACTTTTAGTTATTTTATTTACTTTCTAAGTTTTTCTTTCTTCATTTATTTTGGTTTGCTAGATTTTAAATACTTTAAGAGTGTGAATATGATAAATCTATTTTTAGTTAATAGGTGATTAAAGGATCATAGGTAATCTCATGTAGAACTATTATTAGTTGTTGGTAGTTTCTTGTATAAACCTTATCAATTTCTCTGAAATAAAAGGATGCTCCTCGGGTTGATAATGAATTTCCAAGTGATTAGTTGTTTAAGGGGCTTCGGAAGTGTGCTTATGCAAGTGAGGCGTGTTGTGGTTTACAAGTCAAAAAAATGAAAGAGTACAAAATAAAATATGTAGTATATGATTTGGATTTAGTAACAGTGATACATGGCCTTAATATGTGGAGACATTATTTAGTTGGAAGAAAATTTACTCTAATTACTGATCACATTAGTCTGAAGTACTTCTTCAACCAACATGAATTGAATGCTAAGAAAGCCAGGTGGATGGATTTCCTAATAAAATTTGATTTTGATATTAAACATAAGAAGGAAAAGGAAAATAAGGTGGCAGACACCTTAAGTCAATGTCTAAAACAAATGTTTGAGGATTTTGTCATTTAATTTGAAACATATTTGTTGGAAAATGTCAAAGAAAAAGTACTGATAGATCAAAAATATGAAAATATATGTAAAAACTTGGATACTAAAGTTTATCTAAATAGATGAAACAATTATAGCATAAAAAAAAATGGTTCCTAAAGTATGAAAACATATTTTACATATGAGTTCAAGAGGAAATTAAACAATTAATTATGGATGAACAACACAATAAATCCTTTGCACAAATCCATGATACCAAAAAATGATAACATCCCTCCAAAAGGAGTTCTTTTTCCATGGAATGAAAAGTTAACTGACTAAATATCTAGTTAGATTTCATGAATGTCAACGAATGGAAATTCAACATAAGCACCCAACAGGCTTATTAAATCCCTTACCCATTCTAGAGTGGAAATGGGAGTTGATATCCCTAGACTTTATTATAGGGTTTCCTGGAACATGAAGACAACATGATGCTATCATGCTAGTAGTTGACATACTAACTAAATTTTCTCATTTTATCTCTGTGCAGTCTATATATAAGGTTGCAAAAGTGGCTGATGTGTTTATATAAGAATTATTTAACTTAGATGACATACCTAAAATGGTCATTTTAGACAGATACCCAAAATTCACCTCGAATTTTTCGAAGTCCCTATTTACAAGATTGGGTATATAATTAAAATTTAGTAATGCATATCATCCATAAATAGATGGGAAGACTGAAAGACCTAATCAAATTTTGGAAGACATGTTGCAAATTTATGTAATGAACCAACTATCTAAATGTGAGGATTACATCGATTTGGTGGAGTTTGCATACAACAATAGCTATCATACCTCATTGGAAATGAGTCATTTTGATGCATTATATGGAATAAAATGTTAGGTACCCTTAATCTGAGTTGAATACAAGATTAGTTTGTGTTAGGACTATAGCTATTATAAGAAATGGAGCAAATGGTAAAGTAAACCAGGCAAACTTTGGAGGAAGCATAGGGCAAACAAAAAATCTATGTGGACATGAGAAGGACTCCTAAAGATTCCTAGGTAGTAGAATTTTTTATTTAAAAGTGTGACCTAAGAAAAGTTCTTAAAATTGGGAAATTGTCCTAAACAAACTCCTCAATACTGTGGGCCATTCGAAATACTAGCTAGAGTGGGACCATTAGCTTATCAATTAACTTTACTAGCTCATCTTAAGATAAAAAATGTATTTCATGTATCTTTATTAAATAATGTGTATTTGCTCATAATCATGTAATTAAATGGAATGTTGTACAGGTCAAACCAAAAGGAAAAATTCAGGTTGAGCCAGTATATATTTTGGATCGAAGGAAAACTACTCTGCAAAACAGAATCATTGCTCAAGTCAAAGTGCAATGGGTCAACTTTGGACATGAAGAGGACATTTGGGAATTGGAAAAATACATGAGAGAAGCTTTCCTTATGTTATTCCAAAGAAGAATGGAATCTGCAAACACCAAGGACGGTGTCCCTTTAATGGGAGGAGAGGTGTGACACTCCTAGTTACTTGACTATGACTTAAGTGTCTAATACTTCTTTATGGTTTTATATTTTCATTATGATTCAAAGTTCAAAAGTTTGGAAAAGGTTGTTAATGTAAATATTTATATTTTTGATATACATATTCATTTTTTGTGTGGATATATATGAAAAGAGAAAAATTGTGTTGTTAACACTCTTGTGAATGTGTTAAGAGCTATTAGGTGAAACTTAACTCCTAAATACCAGGAAAAAAGATGGAATAAGTTATTCCCAAGATGAGGGTAGAAAAGAAAGAGGAAAATTCCCCCATTGGACTTATTCAGAAGAATAAGAAATAGAGAGACCAAAAATGTATGTCCTTGTTGGAGATAAATGTGATGGATCTAGCTTTGTTTAGGAATATTGTGGGAGAGAAGGATAGTGATTTTTTTATCAAAACTAGTGGGAGAGAAAGATTTGTGATAACTTTAGGAAATAAGAAGGATGTTAGATATTTAAGAGAAGAGAATTTATTTTTTGAAAGGGAAACTAAGAATTCCTTAGATTATTTCTTTGACGGGAAGGAGAAGAGCTTGGGTATAGCTAGTTGAGAAGAGAAAGAAACCATCTTATGGTTGGCAATAGGGAGATAGCTCTCATAGTAATCCCAAGAAAAAGAATAGATAAGTATATGGTGGTCTCAATTATCTACTAATTACTTTGACAAGAAGATACCATAAATAATGAATAGAAAAACTGTATAATAACTGGTATAGATAATTTTGCATTGAGTTACAATATTTATTTAATATAGTCTGCAACATGGAAGGAAACTTCATAAAGCCTATGAGCCTTTAATTTTAATGAGGTAAATAACTTACAGGGGACCTTGGAGAGTAGAGTCTATGCACTTAAGATTCTAGTATCTAGGAGAATAGAATGGTATTCTACAAAAGGAATGGATAGTAACAACCAATGTTTTCTTAACTATTGTAATTGTTGTAAAAGAATTTGTTGTTGCATGGAAGTAAATCAAGAAACATTGGAATGAATTACTCTATATGAAAATCTATAAATATATGCACATATATGTAAGTTGGTTATAATATTAGGGTTCAATAATTAGGACACATAATGATAAGGAAATTACCATTACATGTCTCATCTAACTTTCTAGACTATGCTTATAATTGTTTCTGAACAGATACATTCTATATAATGAATTTAAAAATTTGTAGTTATTGGAGGTAACATGCACATAGAAGAATAACAAAATAGATAATGAGTAAAGAATAGATATATATATATATATATATATATATATATATATATATATATAGTGCAAGCCCTTAATGACGAGATAATTGATAGTTGTTGTAGAAATCTTTTTATACGAATAACTAGAAACTATAAAAATGGGTTGACTTGCTTATCAGAAGAGAAAATACGAGCATTATAATAGGCCAAATAAGTAAAAGAACTATAAATGCAAATTTAAATATAAATTTAATTGCATGCGAACATATGAAAAATACAATTTGCATTTTCTTGTAAAAGAAAAGAACCAATAAAATAATAGATATATCAAATGTAAATGGAGAGGAGAAACTAAATTATATAAAAACCATGTAATCATAGTAAGAGTATTTTATATCACAGAGAAAATTAAGAGTATTTTATATCACAGAGAAAATTAACTGAGGTTTGATGGCTCTCAAGTAAACGAGAAATAAGTTTAAATCTCCATTAAATAAAATAGAATGTAATCATAGTAGGATTATTTTATATCACAGAGAAAAGTATCTGAGGTTTGATGGCTCTCAAGTAAACGAGAAATAAGTTTAAATCTCCATTACATAAAATAGAAAGAAATAGGATTCAAGTTCAACAACATATAAAATCGCTAACCAAAGAGGCCATACCCAACTATGCCTCTTAGAACACAAAATCTTGTTTGAGTGACGATACTCAAAATAATTACTTTTATTTAACAATATTAATTTAAAGAAAAATAGTGCTCGAAAGCTTGCTAGTCTTCTTATCATGGGAGGAGGATCGAGTTACAAGGTAAGGATCTCCAAAAGTCTAACTCTATTGAACCTGATAAAACCCAAGTAGGGTCTCAAACTCATGGTTAAATAGCCCTAGAAAGAGATAAAATATATAAGAACATGGAAACGCGGAACGCCAAAAAAAAACTGCTCCTCAAGCAAAAACAATGTTAAGTTGAACGAAAAATTGAAAATGGTTCATTCCAAAGGAGGGTCGAACCTGGAAAAAGGAAACCCATAGAGAAACACTCTACACGAGGAGAGGGAAAAACTGTAAAAAAAAATATAGTGTATAAACAATACGTAAAGGATAAGGATGGCACGGGTTTAGTCTAAAGCCCTAACTTCCCTTAAATAAGTCCAATTAGAAGAAACATACCACTATTCTACATATGCAAGCATCCGAGGGTTGATTATATTAACGTACGACCGACAGTAATAAATTTTTAGTGAGAAAGTAAAACCATACAAGAATTGGGATTATGGTTTTTACCTGCAGGGGGACTGAGTAAAAAAGTTTGCATGACAACCTTCTTTTAAGCTCCAGAATGGTTAGTCAAACAAACCCTCATTTTAGCTGGAGCCCAACAACTCAACGGCTAGAGTTCTTACAACAAAGAAAGTTAAAAAAATGTGCAAGTAACCAGTCATAGATCAAGGAGAATGTATAAAGAAGAAAAAAAGAGAAAAAAAAATTATATATATATAGGCATGGGAATGAAAATTTATATAGGGAAAGGAATCGATATGTGGATAATAACCCTTGTAAGGAACTGCTATTCCAAATCCTCTACATGAAACTTCTCTCCTCAAGTCAACAAATTCGAAAAGGAGAGAAGTCGTAGAGGCCAAACGAGAGAAAGCAAGGGTTAAACAAGGCCCATGGGTGCAGGGCCATTCCAGGGCAAGCGACAGAGTGGATGAGGCTAGAATGGTGGGATGGGGGTGGATAGTTACCTAAAAACTACCTTGTGTTACCACCACTATCGATCCCAGCCCTGATTGTAGGCATCGTTGATGTGTGGACACATCAAGATCACGTTAGAATTCACCACATGGAATTACAAAAAAGACACAATTTACAAACTTTACAAACTATTCCAATATTAATATATATAACCTATTATCTAAACAACAACAATAATAAGACTTATAACGTGAAAACCTTCATCCCAGTGAGGCTACGATTAAACGATTAATATCATATTCAAATGTTACCACATGCACCCCATTGTATAAGTCAGACGGTAATATAAATGTTGAACTCCAATATCGACATACAACTAATTACCCCACTGTATAAGTCTAGTGGTAATATGAATGATGGACCTTGATATGGACATGCAACTAATTATATAATCTTGGAGGAATTCAATGGTGTGAGAATTCAATCTTTTAAAAATCAATGTTGCTAAACTTGGAAAACTTAAACGACCAATGTTGCTAAACTTTGAATCCACTCGTTGTGGAAATCAATGTTGCTAAACTTGGAAAACATGGAAATTTATAGGAGTAGAGTAGTTATATTTTGGCATTTTCTTTACTTAAAATACAAGTAATATTTATTTTGCACTATTTTAATTGCACTATTTTAATTCAATGTTTTAAAGATGTGACTATTGTCTAATAAGGATGGATATATATATATGTGGAAAGAAGGATTTTTGTTATAATACATATACAAAGGTAAACCAAGAAACGACCATAGATAAAGGAAAGTATAAAATATGTCAAGTAAATTTGAAGTGAATGAACTTAGAATTTTCGTAGCATGGGCCGGAAATTTATAGGAGTAGATTTGTTATATTTTGTCATTTTCTTTACTTAAAATATAGATAACATTTATTTTGCAGTATTTTTATTATAAAAAAATTCCTGAAGTATCTAATGGTGTTTATGAGAGGATTTCCAAGCGAGATATGACATTATATTTGAATACAATGTATTATCTCTTTTCACTAATAGAAATTATCAGTGTTTTGGTTTTGTAGTAGATAATAAAAGTCTTGATTTTGTGACTTTTGATGTCAAAAGGAATATGGAATTTTAGAAAAAGGAAATGTGTATATATAGATGGAAGGTTGAATTTTATTCTTCCTAAATGTGTTTTTTGATTTTGTAGTAGATGATACAAGTCTTGATTTTGTGATTTTTTATGTCAAAAGGATTATGAAATTTTAGGAAAAGGAAATGTGTATATATAGATGGAAGGTTCAATTTTATTCTTCCTAAATGTGTTCTTTCTTTCCAAATTGGAGAATAATCTTCTTTGTAAGTGAAATTAAGAAACATAACCCTAGTTAGATGTTGTTTATAGTAACATTGAGTGTTATATTGTTTATAGAAAAAAGACAGTTTGTGTGTTTTGAAGAATAAGGACTATACAAATGGGTCAATGAGGTTGAGGTCAAGGAGCATGTGTTGGTTTGAAAAGTGGACAAGACATAAACATAATTTGGCATCAAAGTTATAGGAATTTAGGGTTATAGTTTCTTTCATTCTTTACTATGAAAATATTGGTGGATGGTTTTCCCAGATATTTCTAATTTTGTTTCAAGCAAGTATTATGTGGATACAAACATAAAATTATTTTCGACAAAGCACGGAATTGAAGAGTCAAAGAAATTCTTATGTTAATTCATGCACATTGTTATCACCAAAAATTGATCATCTAGCCATAATTTACTAGACGGATCGAGGTACACCATATAGGGTCAATTTTACCATAGTAAAATTGCTTTCACTGTGAGAAATTACTTAATAAGCCACATTTGTTAAGTCATTTATAATTAAACCTATGAGGAATAATTAAATAAATCACTATGTATTTAACTATCTTCTAGGAATGATTAATTAAACTATCGTTTAACTAATATTCCTTATCATATTTGACCGAGTTATGAGAAATACATAGATAAATGATTAATTATCTTATTTTTCTCTAGGATTAATTAATTAATCACTAATTAGTTATTATTCCTTTTCAAGTTTGACTAAATATCATAGGAATACGTAAATAAATCATTATTCATTTACTATTCCTTAACCATATTTCTTGAGATGATAAATAAATTATTTATTTATTTATTATTTCTAAATAAATGTTTAAATACATTTTCCCTCTAACGAAATATAATAAAATATTTCAAATGGTTAATTATAGAATGGAGTTAATAATATTTTCTTATTGCTCATTATTCGAGGATAACCTAATATTTTGTTATAAATATAAGGGTTTTACATTCGTTCTTCACTTTTGATCATTTTCATTGTTGCACTCACTATCATAGCTCTGATTATTATCATTATCACACACCATCTTATTTTTCATTTGAGTTCTCATTGAGCTCAAACATTTTGTTTGCTCGGTTTTACACATTATAGAGGAGAGAGACTCTACTCTTCATTGAGGATAACCAAGAACCCATCCCATAGAGGGGCACTAGTAACATTATTTATTCCCTTCATAGGTGTTGTTTAATAAAATATATTCTTTATATATATGGTTTCCATTGGATTATTGGAGTTATTTGCACTTATTTTACTATTCCATTATGCTCTTTAACTATTTCTGTTGCATAGATCAAGGCTTTGGCATGTTTTGTTTCCATCATTTGTTTTAGATCTACATTGTTTAATAGTTATTTTTATTGTTAGGGTTTTTTGTCATCCACAACCTGAAGTAGTTTCTTTTCATACACCTTCGAGAAGAATACTACATAACACACACAATTTTGGGCCAATGAAGATATTATCAATCTACAATGGTAGGTAATTTTTTTTCTTGTAGATAACTACTCTAGAAAGATATGGGTATATGTCTTATAGGCAAACATGATAAATTGTGTTTCAACAAAGGATGAGCTTGTAGTGTCAAGGAAGTTCTTAAGTTTATTCATGCACATAATTGTGGGAAAATTAAGATGTTATCAATCTAATGTGCTATGTATTTTTATTTTTTCTTGTAGATGCTTATTCCAAAAATATACAATTATATTTTCCCAAACGAATCTCTTATGGGTTTCATCAACTTAAAAGTTTTTAAGTTATTGTTGAGATGGAATAAGGTAGAAGCATTATATTTCTTAGCATTGATAATGATGGCAATTATTTCTCCTAGAATTTCATTGTTTAGTGTAATTAGGTACATAGAGATAATGCACGCGACCTTATATTCCACAAAAAAATGGGGTTTGAGAGATAAGGAATTTTGCTATTATGGGGATGAAAATATTCACACTAGAGAAAAAATATGTTCCTAACAAATATTTGGCAAAGAAAGCACACACAACTGTATATCTACTTAAAAGAAATTATGTGAAGGTGGTCAAAAAAAATGAACTCCAGGAAAGGCATGGTATGGAAAAAAGAATTCAACACATTGTCTCAAGGTTATCGATTAAGTTGCTTGTACATGGGTTCCTCAAAAGAAGTCTAGCAAACTGGATTCAAAATTAAACATATTAATTTCTACATAGTATATTATTTATCACAAGGCTTCTAGATTAATTGATATTGAAAATGAGAAAGATTGTTTTTAGGAGAGACACGAAGAATTATGAAAACACAAGTTCATTTCAAGTTAATTCAAACCACAAATCAAGCCTGGAAATAGTTTAATAATTTTTAGGATAATAAGTTGTTATGAATGGGACAGTTTATCAATGTAGGTCAAACCTCAAGAATTGTAATTCAAGATGATCAAGTCTACTAGTTTTGAATTGAAAAGTATAAAGAGTTGTTGTTTAGAGGGATCTTACTAGGGATTTAGGTAACAATGAAAGGATCTGTGAGGTGGTTTTGGCCAAATAAACTAATTTTCAAAGTATTATTGTGTAGCATTGCACAAACCCATCTAACCAATGTATATGGGTAATGATTTTGATGTAGATCAAGCTCATGAGATTTGTTTTAGCCCATGCTCCCAACTCTAGTACTGATCGATGTTCTTTTTGATATTGGATGGCTTCATCTCCTCCTAATATAGATTGTATCATTGATCAAGAAAAATACAAAGAAAGTAGTGTTGGAAATATCATTGTTAGATCAAAAAAATAGGAATTGACCTAATTTAAGGCTCATTAATGGGTACATGATCCTAATTGATAGAAAAAGAATGGACTATTTAGGATAATTCAATTGACACAATTGTAGGAAAGGTAGGGGCTAACTTCAAGTGAGTTTGGATCAATTCTAAGGACACCAAGGTGGGAATTTTTCTCTAGGAAACATCATCCTATTGATGTGTTAGTCAATACTACATAAACTAATCATCTACCAATTCAAACTACCATTTATCTAGGATAAAATGATGACTCTCTTTGTTTCTCTCAGTCCATGTTTAATTATTTGGACCTTGAGTCTCTTGACGTGAGTGCCTATCAACAAAATGTGAAACCTTCCCTTTCACCGACAAGGGGCTAGAGGTTGGCTCATCTTGTGCGATGTTTCTTTATGCTAGATGGTCCAATTCATGAGGCGATGAAAAAGATTGTTTGCAAAGAAACAAAGGATGGAACTAAAGGAGGAATGAGTGCATTTAGAGAAGGTTAATGTTCTTGAAGGAGGACCAACATAATACCATTCTTCAAAAGGTTTCTCATTATAAATTTAATGTCCATGAGAAGAAGTATATTGTCTGGAGGGATAGATTTTAGGCCCACCAATAATGGAGTCATGAAGGTTATGTGGGATCTTCATTCTATTTTGACTTCTTGAAATGCAAATATTCCTTAAGCATGTTCTTAGGCTTTGAAGGGATGACGTTTCATCATAAGAGGACCCTTTAAAGGTTGGGGATATGTTTGGACTACATTTTCATAATATCGTCTCCCCATTTCAACTTTCTATCAAAGTAATTTACACTACCAAATTTGTTGTGATGTAGTTTTGAGGAAGGTTATCATCAAAATAAAGGAGTTGATTATTAATTTCAGTAGATGGAGCATTAAAGATGGGGAAGATTTCCCATTTCTGTGGTCACAAAGCATGATATGTTAAATGAAGTTAGGAGAAACATCGTACCATCCACCCTCATTGGAAAATGGCCATAATATTTCATGTATAATAAATTCATTCCTACAAATAAAGATAGAAAACATCAACTATACATCTTGAGTCCTTGACTCTTCACAGTGTCTTTGAATTTTTGATAGGGTTGCAATAGTTTCCACGGATTTCTTTTTCTTTTTATAAGGAAACTATATTTTAGTCAGAGAGTCGTTGAACTCCTAAAGCTTGCAGGTTCTAGGATTGTAAAGTGTAAATAATATAAACATCAACTTTACTAAGAATTGAATCTTAGACCAGCTAAGTTAAACCTCCACTTATTTACACAGAAACCACAACCTGGGGGCTTCACCAAAAGGATTGTATGATGAATTAAACAATTACTTTGGAGAAATTTATTTTTGTAGTTAAGATAGTTCTTTTATTGATGGGTTTTTTCCATATATTACACCAATAAACACACACATCTTGGACTTCATTAAACTTGAATAGCTCATCCACTTAAGTTGTAGAAAGCATTCCATGATCTGGTATTGTAATGTTTGTTAGCCTTAAGCCCTATGATTTTCAAGACTAAAAATGTCTTCCCCAAGATAATACTAACCTATTTACTACCCTAATTGTTGGAGAGGTAAATCCCCTCTGCGGACAGAGGCGATCCCACTAGACCAAAATGGATCTAGCAACAATCAATTCACGCTACCATGCAAGTTCCTAGTTGCAAATCGAAAGTGGATTATGAGAACCAACCTGGAGTCCAACGCTAATGTCGAAGAAGAGTTGATACTCCCATTCCCTTGCTCCGGTAGGTCACAATCCTTGCGATCCCCACGAATGGATACCTGCACATGCAAATAACAAAGCGAATACAAGCATAAAATCCACTAAATACAACTATATTTCAGTCAGAAAGGAAATAGATCAAACATTATCATGATGAACAATAAGATCGGAACCATAATAGTAGTCGTTTATTAATGAATAATCAACAGAGAAAGATACAACCAAAGTTCTGACGTTGAACCTCTCCTCTGGCTGGGCGAGCAGCTATACATGTCTTGCAATAGACCTTCTCTCTCTCAGACTTCCGGCAGCATAACCTCCCTATGCTTCAAGACTCTTACTATCACTCAAGACAAGCGTTATCACAACTAGCATTACTCAAAAAACTAGCTTGTCAAATGCATGAGGACAGACTTTTATAGATGGAGAAGGGGAAGAAGATACAATGAATCAAGACACCGATTATGGATTGGCATTATCCCCAAAAAGCCATTGTGGATAGATGTAAGGGATAGATGATGAATCTCGACATCCAAGAGATCAGCTTTATCCTCAAAAACTTCGTGATTTGAAGGGAAAAAACATCCGGGCGCACGTTTGTTAAAAATCTTTTCCAAACTTGGTTGGCGCGGGTGTAACTCTAAGACAGAGCGCCAATTGGCGCGCCCTCTTTTGAGGATTTCCCTCATTGGTGCGGGTAATACATTGTGGACCCGCGCTAATGGAAAAAGGGCACTTTTCAGGGATATTTTGCAGGAGGTGTCTTCAGGACACATGAAGTCCATACTCAGGGGAACATAATGCAAGTGTTTTTAACTTATGTCACTGCTCACAGGTCCCGGAATGAGTCCTCCAAAGTACGGGAAAGGGGTAATAGGGACGGTGACCAATGGTGACAAATTACTGTGTAACAGATGCCCCCTAAAGCATGAGGCCCGAGAGAGAGAGGGGTGAAATTCTTTACAAGAACACATGTAGCTGCTGCCGAGAATCTACATCGAGAGATACAACTGATAGCTCAAGTACATGATATATGTGGTATGGTCGCAGCCATCCATAAGAGAGTACATAATAATCTAGATCCATAGTATGG
This sequence comes from Pinus tabuliformis, assembly GCA_031772625.1. Classification (NCBI taxonomy): domain Eukaryota; kingdom Viridiplantae; phylum Streptophyta; class Pinopsida; order Pinales; family Pinaceae; genus Pinus; species Pinus tabuliformis. Next base: position 1,433,751,679 of record CM062816.1, read on the forward strand.
GCGTAGCCATCTGGTTAGGATCAATGAATCGACTCAGGTATGGTCGCAGCCATCCAGTGAATGAGTCATGTAACAAGAATCACGCCTGGATTACAACAGACAAAATCCAGGGTCTTGCGCTCCATCTCGACTCGAACAAAAGTACAAGTTCAAGCATGCGAATATATGAGCTGAAGTCGAACATGCATGAACATCATCTGATTACCAGTCAATATTGAAAACTGTTAACAGACGCGAGAGGTACCACCAATAATGACAATGGCCCTCAAGGTACTACAGGTACAATCTACGGCGTGTGAATTAGTGATCTGGTGTCGAACACCCGTAGAATCATTCGATCGGAGGCCAATGATGAAAACCTCACGTCGAACATGAAGAACCTGCCATTGAGGCATGCAGGCTCCAAGGCACCGAAAGGGAGTCTCTAGATCAGCTTCCTAGATAATGAGCTGAAGTCGACAGGAAGTGACCTTGATCAAAAGTGGGCCATGATGTTTCCCACATCATCGACACGAGACAGAGAGATAACGTTGTGAATCAGGATTATGTGAGCTATCAGAGGGAGGTTGTTTTTCTGCAGAGGTCAACTTCTCTTGAACATATCGGCGGCACGATAGTGGAATTGGCAGTATTTGACATCAACGGATCAGAGGTCATGGTGACGAGGCAATGAGCAGATGAGAGGTCAAACAGGATTATCCAAATCCACAGAGGCAAGTGAAAAATGAGATGAGATATCCCCACCCAGACATGAAAGCATACAAGTGCCACGTTCATGAGCGACATATTGCCGACACGACAATAATTATGGTTCCCTTTTTCCCCCGCCATTTCTGGCGAGTACCCCAATTATTTTTAACAAGCTTGATGGGGATAACATATGCTTGTGGTGCGTCATTTCGACAAAATCCGATGTCATCAGGTTTTAACGAGTCTGACAAAGGAAGAACTCGGCGTCTTTTCATGTTTAGAGAGTTTGAAAAGGCAGCCAAAAAGGAAACTCCAGGGGTGTCTTTTTTCGTAAAGTTGTGTCTCGCGAGCCCAAAAAAGTATAAAACAATGCTCGAAAGAACCGCCCGACCATTACGATCGAGGAGTACTTTTCATAAATAGTGATTTTGACCTGAAAAAGTAAAAAAGCGATCAAAACCACGTCGTTTTGTAACCATTAATGAGTCTGAAACGACAGAAACCCGGTAATCTTTTTATGCTTTAACGGTCGACAAAAAGAACTTAAAACGACCGCCCCTTATTAACGTTTAACGAGTCAAGAGGAGAAAACTCGGCAATCTTTTCGTCTTTAAATGGTCGGAAAAGAGTTGAAAGAAGACCTCCATTTTTATTTTCTTTAACGAGTCAAAAAGGAAAAATACTCGGCAATCTTTTCATATTTTACGAGTCAGAAAAGAGCGTAAAGGCGACTCGTCCTGAAGGAACGAGTGGTATAAAGGGTAGCAACTGGTTCCGGCAATGGTGGAACTGCTCAAAACATATAATAGTTAAGAGGTTGGCTAATAAAACCACTCATCGCTGCGGTTCCTCGGGAAAGGATAAACAATCAAGTGAGAGCATATGATCGGCCAAAGAGATGGTGGCGATGGAAAGAAACAACCAAGGCTCATCTAGCAGAATTTAGCAGATAGGCAGCAGTCACGAGATGTAAATCAGATATGGCTTCATTTTTACACAAGCTTGAACCATGAAGAACTCTGCTTGGATTCGGTTTCATGTTTACACAAGCTTGAAACGAAAAACTATGCTTGTTATAAGTTCGCATGCCCTCAGCATAATAACGCAAATCGAGGTACATGCCCCCCAAGCTTCATTGCATTCAACAAAGTGGATGGAATGAAGGTTCACTCTCGAGATCTATGAAAGACTCGACTTGTATTTTACGAGATCTTAATTAAAAGACTCAATTTGGAAAGGGAGTTGTTTCATTTTTTAAGGAGCTTGACACAGAAAAAGAACTATGCTCTGCCCAAACTTCATCATAATGAACAGGAAGTTGGGGCTTCCAAGAGTGCCTCTCCAGGTGGAAGGACCACATCTCGGAAGTCAGGACCCAATGCCCCCAGGACACTATGCACAACGGCGGCATCACTGGATACAGGCACGGGATAGGTGGCCACGTAGTTGATCTGTGCTGGGGCAGATGCAACTGGTGGATGAAAACCAGGAGGGGTTGACGACTGCGCAGGAGGGACTCGTGGACGAATGAACAATAATTGATCGATAGTCACAATTCTTCCATCGAAAGGAAAGCAAACTAGACGGAAAAGTGAAGAGACAAGGGCCCCCATGGCATATACATAGTCACGACCAAGGAGAAGATTGAAATCTAAAGCACCTTGGGTAACCGATACGTCTATATAGACGGTCTTGCCTCCCAAAGTAATAGGGAACTTTGGAAGGATCCCTAATGGTTGGCTAGTTCCTCCATCAAAAGCCATCAGATTCGGTGCGACTGGCATAAGCTGTGGGGAACCCAAAGCTTGCCAAGTAATGGCAGGCATAAGACTGACAGATGCACCCTCATCCAAAACAGTGCCAGGTATCTCCTTATTATAGGCGTGTACCGTGACCCAGAAAGGCACATGGGATGGAAGGTGGGAGGTAGTCAAACGACTCCAATCGAAGGAAATGACTGAACTACTTGGTGGGGGAATCGTATGATTGCCCCCCTGCTCTAAAGGGACCGAAGCAGGACTCTCGGGAGTAGCTGGGATAGGAGAGTCATTTCCGGACTCAAGAGAATCTGAGGAGACGAGAAGAACATGGGAATGATGCTCTTCCGAAACAGAGTGGTCGACGGGTGGTGAACTCGAGTCGACACTCTTTCCGACCAATGGTTGGTCTGGAACAGGCTTGGCAGAGCCAGGTTCGGGAAGAGGAGGCTGGACAAGAGAGGAATCTTGGTCGATCTCTTTGTCAGCAGGGCAACGATCTGCGGCTGCAGAGAGATGTTGATAACCAACGGGAAGTTGGGGTGAGGGAGCTGTAAGACTTTCCAAGACAACAAAGGCTTTATCCATGAGCGGACAAAGGTGAAGGGGATGATTGCCTTCACAAAGTCTACAGGGGATTCGAATCTTCCCTTTTCCCTTAACATTTCCAGTTGATAGTGTAGCATCGCCATGAGCTTCAGAGGACGATGAGGGGCGGACCGGATCGTGAGACCATACTTCTAAGACCTTGGGGATGCCAGGACAATCGCGAAGAAGATGGTCCTCCTTGCATAACCTACAAGGAAATTTGACCTTCCGCGGAGGAGCAGAAGGTGGCTCGACTTGAGTTGTACTTTTAACCTCTCGCTTAGGAGTCTTCTTTTTCTTCATCATCTTCTTCTTCTTCTTAGCCACCTGGTTACTTGGATCCAGACTTTCGCCAGGTGAAGTAGAAGATGAGGACGTAGAAATAGGCGACGAAGGGGAGAGGTCCACCTTGGAATCAGCATGATGTTGTTCGGGTGGAGGAGACGGTGGAACAGGAGTCATCACACTCGGGACCACTGAGGTTGAAAACAACCATACGGGCAAACTGATGGTTAACCCAGGCAAAGACAAAGTTGCCATATACAGAGCACCGGCATTTCCAAAAGAAGGAAATGGACTAGGGTTTCCATCCGGGGGAACACCTTGGCCGATAGACTCGGGGAAGGTTGCCATTGAAAACGAGAAAGAACCCTACTCAAGCTAACGCAAACAAAGTCTAACCGGGTAAATGTGTATCGTGGCCGAATAAATTTTAAGACGCAAAGACACAACTTGACCTTTTCATGTTTTAAGAGTCGAGAAAAGGACAAAAAGATGACTCTAGTCTCCTTCGAATGTTTAATGAGCACGAAGTGACAAGACGCTCACTGGCACCTTTTCTTTTAAGGAGTCCGAAAAGGATCAAAAGTGACTACTCTGGAGAACTAGGCAAAAGGTTTACCAAACAAACCGTAAAACTGCTTATACACCTTGGCAATCAAATGAAAACCAAGGACTTCCCGTACGGCAGTCAATCTTCCCGAATGTTGTGTTTAGTGCATTACGGCTTGTAAGGCGGCAGACACGACTTCCTGTGGATAAAGGATGATAACCTAGTGGGGTCTCCCCTATATACGCGACGGTACGTGGGAGCTCAGTGCGTGCTAGACCACTATCGAGTCACAAGAGGAGGAATCACCCAACCGTAATGTGAAACAACAGTGACTAGGTTTAACGACGCCGAAACACGTCTCTAGCCTAGACCTCTAGAATGTATGCGTTATGTTCCAATGCGTTGTTAGATTCATTCGGTTTATTTTACAGTTGATCTTCAATTAAGTTTCAGTTTTTAGGTCCTAACGTATGTGATCTCTAAAAATTTCCTAAATGCAAACTATATGCCAAAATTATATCATTTCGTTCAATGAATGCTAACTACAGGAGAGTTGAGATTTTCAAACAAACAAAATGAACAATAAACAATCAGCAAAGATCCTAATGCAGCTAATAACAAGAAATGAAACTTTTTCTTTTTCTTTTTAAAAGCGACTAATTGCCAATGACAATAAATGCTAACTAATATAATGCAAAAAGATCATTTGTTTTTTCTTTTAAAATGGCATAATGCATTTAAACAAATCTCGAGAGATATTAACAAGCATAAACAGACAAAATTCACCCAATGCAAATAGAACCAAATCTGAAACACCAAGATAAACTGTCAAAACAAGGGAAATGACAAAGACCTCAATGAACCATGTGATCTAAGCTCAAATGAAGTCAGGCAAAATCCAAGTGAGCTAGAGGTGAATTGCTCGAAGCACAGAATAACAAGCTTTAACAACCACTAGACAAGTGCGGAAAACCACAAAAAAGTTGACTGGACAATTACAGAACCAAAACTCCCACAGAAGGCTCGATATACAAAGCCACTAGATGCTCTAGGGCTGGGATATAAAATCGATAGAAATAGGCAAACACCTGAAGGATAGAGGTAAAAAACCAGTCAAACAGAATTCCAACACACTTCCAGAAGCTGCAGAGGATGTAAAAAGACAAAAATCTGAGTTTAAAGAGCTTCCAACAAACACACTGGCAAAATTCACAGGACTGGCGCGACTGTCAGCCTGCAACTTGCGCTATTAAGGAATTGGCGCGAGTTGCTGTTGTGCAACATGCGCCAACTGGCGCGACTGTTAGGTAGAAAAACACGCCAACAAAGTTTGCTGGCCCAAAAAATAAATAAAGCAGCCCAGGTTCTGGTCAACAGTACTCCGACAGATCCAACAGCAAATAACAACTTTAAAACTAACCTAGAAAGCTCATTTGCGCAAGAAAGCAAGAGAAAACTAACATGCAAGACAAACTCCAAGCTGTTCGGTTCATAAACCAAACCGGAGATTGACTGAAGTGGTGTTGATCTACTCCGCTAATGCAAAGCAATAGCGTTTCAAAGGCTGCCTGGCCGTGCTTCAGACTCCATCCAAGGTTTATGAATCAAACAACAAATAGCTCCTCCCCAGTGGAGTCGCCAAATTGTTGGAGAGGTAAATCCCCTCTGCGGACAGAGGCGATCCCACTAGACCAAAATGGATCTAGCAACAATCAATTCACGCTACCATGCAAGTTCCTAGTTGCAAATCGAAAGTGGATTATGAGAACCAACCTGGAGTCCAACGCTAATGTCGAAGAAGAGTTGATACTCCCGTTCCCTTGCTCCGGCAGGTCACAATCCTTGCGATCCCCGCGAATGGATACCTGCACATGCAAAGAACAAAGCGAATACAAGCATAAAATCCACTAAATACAACTATATTTCAGTCAGAAAGGAAATAGATCAAACATTATCATGATGAACAATAAGATCGGAACCATAATAGTAGTCGTTTATTAATGAATAATCAACAGAGAAAGATACAACCAAAGTTCTGATGTTGAACCTCTCCTCTGGCTAGGCGAGCAGCTATACATGTCTTGCAATAGACCTTCTCTCTCTCAGACTTCCGGCAGCATAACCTCCCTATGCTTCAAGACTCTTACTATCACTCAAGACAAGTGTTATCACAACTAGCATTACTCAAAAAACTAGCTTGTCAAATGCATGAGGACAGACTTTTATAGATGGAGAAGGGGAAGAAGATACAATGAATCAAGACACCCATTATGGATTGGCATTATCCCCAAAAAGCCATTGTGGATAGATGTAAGGGATAGATGATGAATCTCGACATCCAAGAGATCAGCTTTATCCTCAAAAACTTCGTGATTTGAAGGGAAAAAACATCCGGGCGTGCGTTTGTTAAAAATCTTTTCCAAACTTGGTTGGCGCGGGTGTAACTCTAAGACAGAGCGCCAATTGGCACACCCTCTTTTGAGGATTTCCCTCATTGGCGCGGGTAATACATTGTGGACCTGCGCTAATGGAAAAAGGGCACTTTTCAGGGATATTTTGCAGGAGGTGTCTTCAGGACACATGAAGTCCATACTCAGGGGAACATAATGCAAGTGTTTTTAACTTATGTCACTGCTCACAGGTCCCGGAATGAGTCCTCCAAAGTACGGGAAAGGGGTAACAGGGACGGTGACCAATGGTGACAAATTACTGTGTAACACTAATTCCAAGTCCCATGTTGATCAGAATAAGTACATCCATAGCTAGTATTGACCTCTTCCTTAAACCTTGAGGCCTACATCCATGTGGACTGAACAAACAATTCTCTAAGCTAGTATTAACCTTTTCGCTAAACACTAGGACCTAAACCATGGACCCCAAAATGAAATTTCTCACAATACTCTTCGCAACCATCCAAGTTAAATGTTTCGTTTCCCTTCAATTTACAATATTCAACATGTATGTTACATAGAAACACCATGCCCCTAAAAAATAAACCATATCAAAGTAGTAACATAAGGACTTCAAGAATGATACATACATTTACTTTCTATACATCCCCTTTATTTTCATTCACATAAAACGTTAGATTCATTGATTCTCATCCGAGGTCTTTAAAATCACATCAGATCTGTATTTGTGATTGTTTAAAAATTACAAGAACCAAATATTGTTCCAAATAACTTAGTGCGAGAAGAGGAAAAGAAATTAATGGTGAACCTCAAAGCCAAGTAGCATCTACTCAATGTCACCAACACAGTGTGCTCTCTCTCTCTCTCAGATGTGGCTCTACCGGTTAAAATATTAAATTGCCAAGAGGAGTACTTTGTATTTTTATGTGTCTATAAGGAAATTCTTCCAACTTTGGTTTAGTGGTTGTTTGTATCAAGAGATTTCGATCAATAAAATTGTTGAAGGTGGGGAAAACAAGGAAAATGTGAAGGAAAATGATGCGTGCAGGAAAAAAACAATATCCATGGAATTTGTCATAAATAAAAAAAAGGACTTTCAAAATATATTTTTAGTTAAAAGGAAAAATATTGGGTATAATGTATGATATCAAATATAATTGAATTTTCATTGCACATCCAACAAACATTCATTTGTTGTCAGATATCTAATGAAAAAATCTATCGTCAGATATCCGAAGACACCTGAATGTTCATTGGATTCAACAATCATTGGATTATACATGAAGTATCCAAAAGATGTTAGTGATTTAAAAAATAAATAAAAAATAAAAATGCAAGTAAAATTCAATAAAATGGTCGAAATATGTCATCATATTTTTTTTCCATATGTACTAGTGACACAATAACAAATATCTTATTCCAGGTATACTTTAGAGTTCATGACGAAACATGATGTTTATATAATCTTGAACATAATAGCAATCCTCACAACTCTGGTAACTATTTACAATTGCAAGCACACGAGATATTGCAACATTCAAACATACAATATTTACCAAATTCCATCATACAATGTATAGAGGAAAATTACACATATTTGTGTGTTTAAAGATTGTTAGATATTGAAGGAGGGCTTCCACTCTCCACTCAACCATACGTCAATTACACTACAACTTTCCTGTTGTTGACCAACACAAAGCCAATTGTAAAGTCTAAGGGGACGCTTGCTCTGAGAATTTAGCCAAGGCTTATTTAGGGTATTTCTCAATTCTAGGAGTTTGAATCAACTATATTGGTGGTTTATCAGTTCTATTTTCTAATAAATAATTGAACGAGTTGTAGCCCATTTTTCAAGCAATTTATCCGCCTCACAACAAACCCCATGATAGCTCATTTCACCGTATCTAGTGGCTTATCACCTATATAATAATCACCTCAGCAAGTTATTAGCTAATCTAGCAAGTACTAAGTGGTTTATCGCCTTATTCCACATGCTCATAGTCGTTTATTAGCTTACTCAACAAGCACTCACCTTTCAATCCTCCTCTATGCCTCCCACTGGCCACTCAAGTTTGCAAAGACAAAATAGAGATCCCAACACATCAATACAAAGGAAAAACACCCAAATTTAGAGTGTAGGGATCATTTTCAATTTCAACATTACTCTTGCACCCAATTTCCAACACCTCACACTTCATTTTCTGTTGCAACATCTTTTTCTCTACTAGTTTTTCCTTATTTCCTTTTGTCTGTCCTAAGTACCCCGTATCTTCGAAGTTCGAATGCCCCTTCCCGAATTTTTTTTCATGTTCGCTCATATATATATATATATATATACTTTTTTTATAACTTTTTTTTAAATAATTTATAGGTCATTTTATTTCTTATTATTTATGATTTTATATTATTTTTCTTCTTAATTTTAATATTTTTTTTAACATTTTTTTATTTTTTTTGTAATTTTATCTTTGTTTGAGTTTCTCATTCTTTTTAAATATTTTTTAAAAAATTTAAATGTTTATTTTTTAACTTTTTAAAACTAGTTTATAGGATGTTTTATTTTTTATTCATATTTCTATATAATTTCTTTCTTTTTATTTTTTAATATTTTTTTGTTTATTTATTTATTTTATATATTTTTTATTTTATTTTATTTCTTAATTTTCATTTTATTTTTTAGAAAGTTTGTTTGTTTGTTTTTTTTTTTTTTTTTTAATTTGCTTGTTGTTTATTTTTCGACTTGTTTAGTTTTATTTATTTGTTTATTTTAATTTTATACTTAATAATGTTATAATTCTTTTTATATTGTTTTCTATTTTTTATTTTTTTTAAGTTTCAATTTTTTTATTTTTATTTTAATTTTAACTTATTTATAATGTTTTAATTTTTCATTTTATTTTCCCATATTTTTCTTAATTTTTTTTTAGTTTTTTTCAAATTTTTGTTTTAAATGTTATTATTATTTTTTCGTATTATTTCTAGTTTGTTTTATGTTGTTGTTTTTTTACATTTACCTTCCTTTTTTCTTTTCTTTTTTCTTTTTTTTTTTTTTTCTTAAGGTTGTTTTTAATTATTTTTAAAATTCAAATGTTATCATTTTTGCATATAAAATTACAAAAAAAACAAATTATAAATTTTATTATTTAAAAACAAATCACAAAATTCTTTTATTTGACATGTCATTTTTACCGTAAATGTTAAGTGTTGTCAAATTTATATACATATAAATTGTTCTCAGGTGTTTCAAAATATTATTGTTTAGTGACAAATATTTTATGTGTATTATATATTTATGAAATCCTAACTTTAAAATATTGATTTTGTTATTTTTTTAACTTCACAAAAAATGAAAAATTCCATTACAAAAAAGTTATTGCGAAGAGAAACAAAAAAGACAAACTTGAAAAACCCTGAAAAAATAAACATCCCACAAAGAAGAAGAAGAATAGAATTTGAAAAATGGTTAAATAACTAATATTTAAAAAAGTTGTGCATATTTAAGACATAATAAAATTTTAAGTGTAAAAAATATGCTCCCCTCCCACAGAAAGAAAATGTTGATGTTGTATTAATGCTTTTCATAATCAACATGAATATAACCAACATTTTTAAAAGCATATCATAAAATTTGAAGTGTCAAAAATAAGCACCTCCTCCACCAAAAAAGAAAGGGGCGAGAGGAGGGGGGGTTGATGTTGCATTAGCGCTATTCTAAATTGATAATAAAATCACTAAAATCTAAAAAAAATGTCCATACTTAATACGTAAGAAAAATTAAAGTGTCAAAAATATGTTTGAAAAAAAGCTTGATGCTACATCAACACATTTCAAAATTGACATAAAGATCATGAGAATTTGTGACCTATAAAAAACAAGAGATTGGTACATTTCTTATTAAATTCGTAACTTTGTTGAAGGAGAGAATTTACGAAACTAAAAATCTCACCACATGATGACACCTTGGGTAGATGGATCAAGCGAATTGTAAACTTTAGAATCCTCACTCTAACTAACAAAACTATGTTGGTGAGACTTCGGCTTTATCATTTTTCATTTTCATCAGGAATATGAGGCCAACATTCAATGTCAAATATCCCAAAGTTACTTATGTAAGGATTTCTTCAATTTCACTTTTCTTCCAAAATAACCTGCAAAACCACCTTAGTAGCAACTTGATTTAAGTAGTAGTTAGCACAATAAATGTTTGAATCCCAAAATATTTTATGCAATCCTTCACTACACAACATATATCTATCCATTTCAACAAATGTCATCTTTTTCCTTTTATCTACCTTGGTTTGTTGAGATGTATAAGGGAAAATTGTTTGATCTAGAATTCCATACTTAGTTAAGTACACAATAAATTTAATTTTAGTGAAACCCCCTTTATATGTTTTTATTGACTTAATAATTTAACCAAATCCATTTTTAACCATTGGTTTAAACTCCTAAAATTAATAAAATTTTCACTTTTACATTTCAAAAAATAAGACCAAGTTTTTATTCTATAATCACCAACAAAAATTAAAAAAATATACAACATTGGAAAAAGAAGGAGCTTCAAATGTACTAAAAATATCACTATATATTAGTTGCAGTTGTTATGTAGCACCTCAAGCTTTACCTTCATCGAAAACTTCCAAATTATGTTTACCAAGTTCAAAACCTTTCTAATCGCCTTTAGTCGAAGAAACAAGGGGCAAACCCAATATAATTTAACTTAAAAAAAATTCATTTTATCGTAATTTAAGTGAACTAATCTTTCATCACATAGTTTACTTTGTTTATTAGCATGAACAACATAGGAATAAAAAGGTTTAATGTTAGTTAAATGAAAACTCTAGAATCATAATCAATAAGACATGAAAAAACTATTTGGAAGTTATGTTTCATATATTTAAGAATATATATATATATATGGTCATGCTTCACACATATAACATTTTTGGCATGAATGATAAATTGAAAACAGATTGATTGAACATAAAAGAAAATATCTTCTAATACCATTTGGAACTTGAGTATTTCTAGAACCTACCACTAAAAGTTGTTTACCAATACCAATACAAAAATTTATGTGATGTGTGGTTATTAGTGTCATAAGAGGAAAAAAAAGAAACAATGCCAAACATATAGTGAGAGGCACCAGAACCCATAGTGCATTTCATATACGCAAATGATTTTCTTTGTTGAACATAATAGGCACAAATAGCAACTTATTTTGCAAAGGAGTTTTCTTCTTGTCTTTAGAAAGACCATGTTTCCATTTAAAGCACATATTTTTACATTGGTTGGTTATTCCACAGTACTTCCCAGGATTAAATAATTTCCTTTCATTCGCATCATTGGAAGCATCATTAGAATAATATTTATTGGGTGGGTACTTTAGTATGTGAGTTAGAATTTTTGGTGAAAAGCTTCTTACGATTCTTTTTATTATGTGTCATCAAAATCTTCTTAGAGTTTATTATTTTTGAAGTAATTAACTTTTTTTTTCGTTTATAAGCTTTCATAGAAATATATTCAAAATTAGCTGTCATGGATCCTTAGACATTTTAATTTCTCTATTTCTAGTATGTATAAAAATATAAAAAATATATGGTAATTTATGTTCTATAAGACTTATTAAGGCCATATTAGTTTTTTTATATTCTTTGCCACAATTATTCAGTTTTCATTCAGAGTTTTTAGTTTAGCAAGAAAGGGTTCTATCCTATCAAAATATTTAGGATCTAATTCATGGATTTACTTTTATAGGTAGTAAGTATATACATTCAAAATTATCAAAGAAAGAAGCTAAAGTTTTTCTTAACTCAATTCAACTACCTTTAACATCAATATGTACCTAAAAACTATTTGAGACCATTTGAACAATGAATCTTCTTTGTTGTTCACATCATTCTTCCATATAACCAACTCTATAGAATTAGTAGGTTTCTTGTACTCACAATTAATCAACTACCACACGGTCTTGCTCGCATTAACTATCTTTCCCTTCCATTAAATATGGTTAGAGCTCATTAACATATGGGAAAAAAACTAAATCTGATATCATAATGCTGAATAAAACTAAACTTTTGTGAATAAATAGCATGAGACTAAAGAAAAACTTACCAATCAATGTTGGCTAACCCAAGATTAACAATTTTTTTTTTTAAACTTTGGTTATTTGAATAATTATAGTTTATAAAATAAACATTTCCGCAATGGAAAAATTTAAAATAATCCTTGTATGAAAAAATTATATATATGCTAAGAATTTTTTTTTAATAATCACATATAATAAATAGTAGTATAACAAAACCAAATAAGATTTAATTTGTATTATAAAAAACTAAATAAGATTTAATTTATAATTAGGTGTTTATTCGTTATAGTAATAAAATATACATCTACATGTATATATATATAGATATTATTTTTGTTATAAAATATATATATTATTTTTTTATTAAAAGAATTTGTTAGTGAAAAAATAAATAAAAACTCTTTATTGCTGAAAAAGATTAATATAATAAATATTTATTATTAATGAAAAAATTCAATATAAGTGAACTTTTAAAAACATGCAGTTAAACCAAACATAAAACAAAACGTGAGAATCCTTTTCTGTTTGGAAGCGCACGATAACAAAATGAAATGTTCTACGCATTTGTTAAACATGCACACTTCGCAAACCCTCGGTGAGCTACGGCTATATATTAAGCGTTTACATGTCCGAAACCCTTATGCTGTGTAAAGTATTCGGGTTGTTGTTGTGCAGAGTAGCTGGGCAAACTAGAGAGGTTGTTTCTGTGTAGAGTAGCGGGATTGATGGTGTGTAGAGTAGCACGATTGTTGAAACCACGAGGGCTTATGCAGCAACCCTTAATTCACAAAAATACTCGTCACCATTCCGGATCTAAAGATTATGTTTCCCATTTGTGTATATTACATACGATTTGCCATGTGGTGTCAGGTTTTCCCCTCAAACACTGATAAAATGAAATCGATCCCCAGAAAACCGAAGAAAAATAACTGCGAAATCGACCTTCTACAGTTACTGTAAAACTAAGACATGAAGTAAAACTCATTAAAAGAAAAAACAAAGTAGCAAAAAGAATTGGGGCAGACCTGTGGATTGAGTAGGAAGACCGACGCGCACGGATTTCATAGAGACTCATATCTTGAACCAAGCTAAGTGAGGAAGGGCAAATATAAATATCATAAAAAAATATGGAATGTGCAAAAAAGTAATTTTTCCCAAAATGGACTGCCACAGCTAAAAAAAAATGTAGCCGTGTAAATGCCAAACCTTACAAGCTCCTAAAAGAAAACTAAATTAAGCTATGAAACTTAGGAAAATTAAGTATATTTTAATCAACAGAAACCAATTTTAATAAACAAATAGTGGATCGCAGTTGATTTCAATGTTTTGGATTGAATGGTGAGGTCAGGATATATATCTATATATATGCACGCGAATATATATTTTAATGGCTAGTCTATTTGGCAGACAGCAGATGCACCAAATAATAATTTCTCAAATTAAAAAAATGTTGTTAGATAAAAAAACTTGGATATAGAAAATATCAAAGCACTCTAATACCATCCCTAATATCATGTTAGAATATTGAAAATGTGCAGAAATATATAAAAATATAAACAAGTCAAATCTTTATTAAGGTAACTTCTTATTAATATAACAATATTTAATAAATATATGAGAGGAAGGAAAAGGAAAGGAAACATTGCACTTATGTGGTAAAACTTGAATTGGGGAAACATCCACAAGTAATAGTGCCTTTGGATATTTTCAGCCTTACAAAGAGCCTCACTACAAAAACTTCATTGCTTTACAAAGATAAAACTAGCATATATTTTCTTGTTTGTCTTATGGTACTCCCTAATCTATATTATATACCAAGAGGTATTGAGAAATTAGATTCTCATATGTAAGCATATATTTTCTTGTTTGTCTTATGGTACTCCCTAACCTATATTATATACGAAGAGGTATTGGGAAATTACATTCTCATATGTAATTTCACTTTATTATATTATAAATTGTTACAAGGGCATTTTACTCCATGAGGAATGTGGAATATGCCTCTTTTACATGAAACTTGAGTTTCTTTTAACATATCCTAGACATTATTATGATCCAAAGTGACATATTTCAACACCATGTTTGTTCCTTCATCAATACATTATAATATACTTTCATTGCATGGTCTCAATCTTTCTTTCCTATAGAATCATGAAGTGAGATTAGCCCCTAATACCTTGCCATAAATATACTTACATATCTCCTATGTTCTTCTTTGTAAGTTTGACTAGCATGCTACATTTTTTTGCTTATGAGAATGATCTGCGGAAGTAGGTTAGTCATTGTCACAATGAACAACTTGGTTGTTATGCCCTTCTGTCATGTATGTAACACTAAGTTGCATCTCATTATCATCAATAATAGTGACATTTAATTGTAAAAGCTCTATAAATTTGGGAGTTTAAGCTGTTTAAAAGTAAGGAGGAAAATACATGAGTAGAGAGAGCTCTTTAAAATTTACATACTTGTAATTTCCACTTTGGTTAAAAATCATACACGTTATAAGTTTATGCTTCTTTACTATTTCCCACAAACAAAAACTTACATCTTTTTAGTTCTAAATATTACTTTTTATGTTGAATGAGTGCATACACAATGTAGTCAATGACTTCAAACTAATTAATATGTGTCATTCTACCATTCCATGGTTGTTTAGGGTCATTCGTCTAATATATTTAATGGATATTCTATTTGATTATACACAATCCACGACAATAAAACCAAACCCCAAAATTGTCTATAATTTTTTTTTAAAAGAAACATGTATCCAACATTCTTAAGGAAGGTGTTATTCACTTAGCTATCCCATTTTGCTGCGTATATAAAGGTTTTCTGTGGATTTTGATACCACAATTTTACCAAAATGATTCAAATGGATAATTACAAATTTATCTACTACGTGAGTTATTAAAATTCTCTCATTTCTTTGATTTTTAATTAAGGCTCTAAATTTTCGAAAGGAAACAAATACATCACTTTTCCTTACAAAAATAAGCTACACCCTTCTAAGGTAATCATGAACGAATGATACCTAGAATTGGAGAAATATAGTCTATGCATTAGTCCACATAAAATAATATGAATACATTCGTGATGAGCTACAGTTATGTCTAACTCTCCTTACATTCCAATAGGAAAAAAAACTCTATGATCCTTCCCTCAAAAGCAATATTCACAAACTCCCTTCGAAATAACTTATGGCCTACTATACAATCTTCACAAAATCCTCTTGAAATTCAAATTTTTGTTTGGTCTCTAACAATGCTATTAGTTAGCATCTATTGTAATTTCTTGTAGTTTAATTACCATCTCTTGCAATTTCTTATAATTTGGTTATCATATTTCGTAATTTCTTATAATTTAATTGTCTAAATCTATCATGTTACACTTTTAGCATATAACCTATATGAGCAATCAAAATATTGGATGCTAGGTTACCATCAACAAAACTAACAAACTTAAAGAGGTGAACATTATGATTAATGAACCATACAACAATAATTCTCTCAAGGGATCCTCTCTAATAATGACAAGATATGCTGAATCTAGAAATTTATAACCATATTGAACACTTATATATGAATATAAGTTAGACATTTAACCATTTCAAAAAAAAATCAATATTCAAGTTTTTAAATCAACAATTCCCATGCTTAAAGCATCCACTCACTTTTTCCCAATAACAATGTCTTGGACTATTCTCTTTTGCTCATAAAACCCCTAATCATGTGAAGAGATGCACAAAAATGTAGAACCTATTCCTTATGGTAGTAAAAAAAAGAACAAAGAAAAAGGAAAACCCTTGTCTTCAAATTTATTTTTCAATTCTAACTTCACTCTAAAATAGCCCTTTGCTACATTTTTATCTATTCTTCTCTTCAATTTCCAAAAAGACATGTTTTTCAATTTGATATTCCCTTTCTTTTAAATATTCTTGCTTTATATTAAACTTATATTATTGTCTATTTACTGCCTATTTTTCTCAATCTTCAATTCAATTTCCAGAAGTCATATTTCTCAATTTGATATTCTCTTTTTTTTTAATATCCTTAATTTACTCTAAACTTATATTATTATCTTTTTCTTTTACCTTCTTATTAAAAAAATACTCATGTGATTTTTACTACCACAATAACTACAAACCATCAATTCTCATAAATCCTTACATTCTAATATCATTAATTATAAAATTATTATTAAAATATTTCAAACCTTTTCCATGAAATAACTTGAAAGTAGTTCATTAGCTTCAAAATTCATGAACTATTATAAATAAATTATTTTATCCAAATAATAAATCACCTTATCAAAAAATTTAAGATCCAGATTTAACAAAAAAAATTTGGAGTAGCATCATTGTAATTATCCTCTAACAATTTTCAACATTTTATTGAGGTATTTAAATAAAAAGGCTTCCATTAGGGTTAGGACTTAAAGCCTTATCTATGATTCACATTGTTGTGCTCAAATTTGGTTTTTCATATGTTTTTTCTTCCATCATTTTATTGAGGTTTTAGATTTTTTTGTTAACAAATTTTTATCGTATGTTTTTTCAATTAAATTTCCTTTTATACCAATTTAATTTGTTGAATTCCATAAAACTTAGGTAATGTTTCAATATTGCTGAAACCTACTATTAATAAAAGCAAACTAATCAATACACCAAAAATGTATTAAAAATATTAATCCAATTAATCATTATAATCAAACACAATCTCAACTTTTCAAACACCAATGACGAAGCATTGATACCGTTAAAAAAGTTAAAAGGAAAAGATACAGAGCATGGAAGTATACAGAAACAAAAGTAACTAAGAAAATGAAATGCTCTCTTTATTATATCTGCCTTTAATTCCCGAATGTAATAATCAAATCTAACTTTGAATTCCAAAAGCTAATCATCATGTTCTATATTCTAATAGGGCCTCCACATTTTATTTAAAAGTGTAGCCTACCAAATTAATTAATTTTAATCGGATTTTAGACCCTCCCGAATGTAATAATCAAATCTAACTTTCAATTCCAAAATCTAATCATGTTCTATATTGTAATAGGGCCTCCACATATTATTTAAAAGTGTAGCCTACCAAAATAATTAATTTTAATCTGCTTTTAGACCCTCGAACCTTTAAGCCTTTTAAAATTTCACTTCAGAAATTTCCTATATTCAAGGTTTCATTGGCTAGCTTTCCGTAGTTATCGGATGGACGGCCGTCGCTTGTCAATGGCCGTCGAACTGGTTGTTATCGTGGAAGTACTACAATCATTTATTGATTAATAAGAATCGCAATCACAGGGCTTAATTTACTGGACTTTTCACCTTTTCCTGTTTTTTAGGGTTAGTGGGGATCGAGATGGGCCCGGGTAAGTCATAAATCGGTGTGCGCTGGATAGCGACGGGAGTGCAGGCGTGGTCGCTATACGTGTTTGTTGAGAAGAAAACATTTAATATTCCCAGTGGCTTAGTTGCCCTTGCCTACGGTCCTACATTATGGGACAAGGGTTGGGGTTGCATTGTTTGGGGAGTTACGACGGGATGGGCAGGTGTCCAGAGGAGCAAATTTACGGTTTAATAATATGGGGTAGTTTTTAAGTGGGATTTTTAGTTTTAATAGATTTTAGGTTGGGCAGGTGTCCACAGGAGCAAATTTACGGTTTAATAATATGGGGTAGTTTTTAAGTGGGATTGTGTATTTAGGTAAAAAAATTGTGATTAAACCTTAATTTGTTTTCTTTAAAATATTTTTTTTGGATATATAGATTTAACATCTTAAAAAATCCTTAGGAGCTTTCAATGTAAATACTTCATCACTTGTAAAATATCTAATTTCAATAAATCACTTTAATATTAAAAAAAATCTTAAAATAAAACTAAAAACTTTCTAAAAAATTAGACTTAAAACCAGTCAAATAATATGACGTTAGCTTGATTTATCCTAGGGTTTTGTTTTCCTAACTATATCTTCGGTATTCCCTTGGCGAACAGCGCTGATGCCGTGGCATTTATGTCTCCCATGACTAATCTGCGCACCGAACTTTCAATTTTGAATTAGACGGTCGCGGTGAGAAGTTCGAATCACTAGGAAACCTTACCAAACGTTATTGTGAATCGAGTTGTTTTTAGTGTTTTTTGGGTAGTTTTATTTATGGTTTTTTTTCTAATTTCTCTAAAATCTAAAATTTGATATAAAATTATTAAAATTATAAGTGTTAGGTAAATTTGCACAATCAAAGTGATTTAGAGATTTTTTAAATGCTGAATCCATATATAAGATTAAAAAACAAATTAAATAACACAAATCAAAATTTTACCTCTAAATTTTCAGCTGACACCAAAAAAATCCAAAAAATAACACCAAAAACTACTTCATTGTCAGTAAGTTTCGCGTTGAAATGTAAAATGCCGTACAGAGCTATCATATTGACTGTTCGCATTCCTAAACGTTTGTCTCAATTGTACGTGGGACTACTCGAATTTCTCTTTTGTCCTTTGCTTTTACTTTGTAGCTTCGGAGCTGGGCTTCGAGGATGCTTTCTCTATCGATTTCTCTATGGGGGTAATTGTATTTTTTTTCCCCTCCCTTTGTATCCAAATCTCGTATACAAATATTGGATGCCTCATACTGTTTCCAAATGCATGGAGAAAAGACGAGTTTTAAATTAAAAAACTAGTTTACACTGAAGAAAACGATGTATATACAAGTACTCGACGTCTCATAATGTTTTCAAATGCCTGAAGAAAAGGGAAGTTTTTAATAAAAAAACTGCCTTGCACTGAGGAATATGATATAAAGTAGTGCGACATAGTGTATGCTTTAATGTTCAGTAATGAATCTTGTCAAACAAACCGTTGATGTGTGAAAACAATACGTTATTATAACATATGCGATACTGTATAGATTCCACTATAAAAACGATACGTTATTATAACAGCCCTAGAATATGATAACCCTTGAATATAATAAGAACCTGTCACAAGCAAAATGTACAAATTTGTATTGAAACGATGCTATACGATATGTCTAAATCTAAGAATAGAAACTTCTGTGGGCGCTTTAGCTTTAATATGTTCAGGATAAAAGGCAAACTGACGAACTTGTTTTTGTTAACTTCGGCCCTGCAGATACTTCGGCCCTCGTTTGGATGAGAGCATGTATGAAAATTTATAGTAGACGAGGGGCTTCGTGCATTCTTCAGGTAATTGATATGCTCTATGGTTTCCTTTTACTTTTCTCCATGGTACTGAACAATCCGTGTCAATTGTTTTTACTTTTGTCCATGGTACTGAACAATCAGTGTCAAACGTTTCTAATGTACATCTAGGTCACAAGGCTATAGTTGTTGGGCCTAACTCTAGTCTAAAATGTCAGAATCTGCAGAGTCGAGGTAGTGGAAGACGGCAGTCTCTTACGCTTCTAGGGGCTTTAAGGAAGAAGATACCTACATTTTCGTCTGTGACGGCGGACCAGCGCCGCAACTTACCAAGAGTACCAATAAGAATTGCAACCAGACGGGTCCTTGCAACCAGAAAGATCCAATAAGAAGCACTAACGCTAGTCTTAAAATGGAGTAAATTGGTCCATAAAACAATGGATTTTCGGGAGAGCTTTGGTAAAATAGGGTAGATCATTTTGGAAATCTCAGGTACGGTGGTCAAACTTCAAAATTTTGGGAGATTTTTGTGTTTTTTATTTTGATGTTTTTTTGTGGCCTTGATGATGTTAATAAAAAATTATTAAGTTAAGGTTTAAGAACCCATTTACTCAAATATAAAAAATTTTAAGGAAAAAAAATCACTAAATTCCCATTTAAGAGCCAATTTACTCCTTAGATAGACAACTTCAAGGACTGCTACTTCCAGGCAAGCTCCACTTAAGGCCATATTCGGATAGTATGGTGAGCAATAGTTCCGATGATTTGGACGGTTGGTTCACAAGCATTAAGAATATAGAGACAGAAGTGCAAATACATAGCAGAGATCTCGCGGACTTTTCAGATTCCATTAGGATGAGTCGCTTGCAAGAAGGCTGTGCCAACAGTCGTCGAAAGCGTAATAATAACGAACTATAACACAGTGGCAAGGAGTTGAAGGCCAACGTCTGGGCAAAGGGGAGAAAAGCTGTTTCTGCTGAGTCACGGTCAGTGAGGAAAAAGGTGAGCGTTTCTCATCTGGTTGGAGGGACAGATCGTCACAGTAAAGTCGTCACAGCAAAAGGACTTCGTCACAGAAGGGTTAGGTTCTCTGTTCCCACGGCAATTCAATTGTATGACCTGCAAGAAAGGCTAGGCCTTGAGCACCCCAATATGGCCGTAGACTGGTTAATTAATGCTGCAAAATTAGCTATAGATGAGCTCCCCGTACTAAAGCGGAAGCGGAAAAGGCTGCTTCTTTTCTAGGTCACGTGGCTCCACGAACTTCCTCAAACTGTTCCAGTGTAGACCATTTTACTGGAACATGAAGAGAGAGTGGAACTGCAACGACTGAATCGGCCATTACCGCATTTACAGTTGGCCTAGTCTCTGAGTCAGCCCAAGGGGCGAATTCTCTTATGGATATGAATACAAAGGCTATGTCTATGACAAATATGAAGGGACCCGACTAGGACAGCAATGGCAGCAGTATTTCAGATGGGAGCATAAACATATCAGCTGAACGTACATCCAGTTGTTCAATGTCAGACCTGACTTCCGAGATGGAGGCAATATTAAATGGTCATGAACTAGGGACGAAGAAATCTGCCGCGGCCAAAATGATGTTGGATCTCCCCCGGCAATCCCAAAGTTGAAGTCAATGAAGCCCTCTTTAACCAGCGTTTTCCCCTGCCCTGCGCTTCTATCAAAATCATTTAAGATCTATTTCATGGATTTTCCTTCTAGGCAGTAAGTAATACATCATCATATTTATTAAATAAAGAAGATAAAGTTTTTTATAACTCAATCGAGCTATCTTCAGTCTCAATACGTAACTAAATACTATCTCAAATCTTTTGACCATTGAGTTCTCTTCCTGGTTTATATCATTCCTCGCATATAACCTAAGTCTTTAGTGTTCGTAGGTTTCATGGGCTTACAATTGACTAGCCATCCTAGATTCTTTCTCATAAGAACATTCAATGTTTAAAGCCTATTAACATAAGAAAATATAGTACATTTGAAACTAAAAGAAATTAAAAATGAAACTAATTTTTACACACAAAAAAACACGAGGTTAATGAGAAACTTACCAAGCGGATGTACACCAACCCAAGATTAACACATAAAAAAACTAGAAATAAATCTTGTTATTTGAATAATTATGTTGTCTTCGTTAAATATGTATGCAATGAGAAATTTAGAACAATCTTTCGAGGAAAAGATTGTATATGTGCTAAAGAATTATTTTATAAAATTATCCCTTACAAAAAGCACTATTATACCAAAACCAAATAAAAATTATAATTAAGTGTTTATGTATTAGCAAAAAAATATGATAATAAATAAACTTTATTATATATATATAGATATAGATATATTAAAAATAAAAATATTTATTTGTTATAATAATAATACAAAAATATTTATGGTTAAAAAATAAAGTGAAAATGATTATAATTAGGTTAATTTATCTTAATTTTTGATATATAAAGTGGTAATAGAGATTAAATGTCTCGAGGTGAAAACCTATTTTTTGAGTGCAATACGTGAGGACAAGGTTTAAGATGGATCTAGGATGGTTTCATTGATGCGTGGTCACAAAAAAATTGTTGAACATATAATCATTGTGATAATTTTAAATATGCTTAATATGTCTAAGCTTATTTTGTTCATTTTAATTTTAGATTTACTCATGTACTATGGTATTTTTAGATGATGAAATAATTTTTTTTAATGTAAAGTGACAATGTAACAGTGTTGAATGATAAAAAATGTAAATAATAAGAATGTAGTAAATTTCAAATAGTCCTAATTGTGATGATTCTCAAACTATTTTCTTCTATTATTTTTATTGTCACACCTATTAGTTTTCCATCTTTTCTTATCGATCATATGAAAATGGTGGTTGAAATCATAGACCATTCAAATCTTTAACTCTAGCTATTATAGTAAATGGCATACTTTGTCTCTCTTGCTTTTCAATGTTGATAGAAGCTTTCTCCAATGTCATGTGACTTATGGAGTGTTAAACTCCAATTAACTTCCAATGGGAGTTGTTTTCTATTACCTCATTCGAATGCAAAGTGACTAACAATGTTGAATACTAGAAATGAGAATAATAAGAATATAGTCAATTACAAATAGTTTACATGTTCAAGAAGCAAACATTTTAGGTATGTGAACATTTTATTTAAGATGGAAATTCAAGTATTTTATTTATTTGAATTACTATAACACATAAATGAATGCACACCATCAATATTTTTTTTTGCATACACTAAAATCAATGCACACTATTGATATAATTACTTTGGGTTTAATGTACATTATACATATATTTACATAAAATCATGAATCAACATTTATAGTGAAATCAATGCATTAAGTGCAAGTAATGAAATATGATTAGAAATCAACATATACACTAAAATCAATGTATCTAGTATAAGAAATCAAATAGGATTAGAAATCAACATCTATATTGAACTCAATGCAGCTAGTGCAAGAAATAAAATAAGACTAGAGATCCATATCTACATTGTATTAATGCATCTAGTGAAAGCAACCAAATAGGATTATAAATCCACAACTACAATGAAATAAATGCATCAAGTGCAATCAATTAAATACAATCAATCTATGTGCTTATCTCCCTCCCTCCCTCTCTCTCTCTTCCTCTCTCTATCTCTCTCACACTCTAACTCTCCCTCCCTCTATTTGTATCTCTCTTATTTCCTATTCCTACCCCCACCATCTATATTCATATCTCCCTCCATATCTCCTTCTTTGTCACTTTATGTCACTCCCACAAACAGACATGCTCTCCCTCTCCATACATATCACTCCCTCCGTCATTCCCTTTATCTGACTCTCTCTTGTTCACTCTCTACCACTCCATCTATATCTATATCTCCCTCTGTCTCTCCTTCCTTGTCTCTATATCTTACCTTACAACCATACAAAATATCTCTATATCTATCCATCTCTTACTCTCTCTCCATATCTATCTATTCTCTTTCCTTCCCTCTTCCTCTCCCTCTCTCTCTTCCCCTTCTCTCCCGCTATCTCTCTTCCCTCCCACTATCTTCTCTCCATCACTCTCTCTCCATCTCTCCCTTGTCACCCTCTCTCTCTCTCTCCACCTTTCTCTCTTTATGTCTTTCTTCTTCCCTCCCTCTCTCCCCCTCCAACTCCATCTCTATCTCACTCCCTTTCTCCTTTTCTCTCTTAATTCTTCTCTCTTTTACTTCCTCTCTCTTTGAAGTCCTCTCTCTTCTCCTTCCTTATCTCTCTTTATCTCCCACCTCCCTCTATATCTCTCCCCCATCTCTCTCTCTCTCCAACTTTGTCACTATCTACCTTCCTATATTCTTCTCTCTCTCCACTTTTATCACCCCTCCATCTTTGTGTCTCCCTATCTATTTCCCTTCTCTCCCTCCATCTCTCTCCTCTA
Organism: Pinus tabuliformis; assembly: GCA_031772625.1. Classification (NCBI taxonomy): domain Eukaryota; kingdom Viridiplantae; phylum Streptophyta; class Pinopsida; order Pinales; family Pinaceae; genus Pinus; species Pinus tabuliformis. The sequence goes on from CM062816.1 coordinate 1,433,775,632, forward strand.
TCTCTTTGTCTCTCTCTTCCATATTTATCTCATCTCTTCCTCACTATCTTTCCATCTCTCCCTTGTAACCCCTTCTCTCTCTTAAACTCCATCTTTGTTCTTCCATCTCTCTCTCCCCATCCAATTCCATTTTTCTCCCCTTATTTCTCTCCTTATCTTTCTCAATTCCACTCTATCTCTATATATACCTTCCAACTATGTCATTATCTCCCTCCCTCTCTTTTCCTTTATCTTTCCCTTCTCTCCCTCTCTCTATCCTCTCCTTCTCTCTATATTCCCTCCTCTCCTCTCTCCCTCACTTTCTCTCTATCTCTCCATTTTCACTGCCTCTCTCTTTGTACCCCTATCTCTCTATGTCTTTATTCTTCCCTCCCTCCTTCTTCCCCTCCAACTCCATCTCTCTCTTCTTGCTTCTCTCCTCTCCCTCCCTTCCTCTCCCTCTTCATTTATCTATCTCCCACTATCTCACACCTCACTCCCTCTCTCTTTCTATCTCCCCCACACCCTCTCTCTCCTTTTCCCTCTCTCTTCCCTGTCCATCCATATGATCAAGAATTGTCACACTATGTAATCAATGATATATGTAGAGTCTAATATATTTTAAATTTTAATTTATTATTGTGAAATGAGTTATGGTTTTTGGGCATGTTGTATTGATAAACCATGGTATTGGCCCATGGTATTGTAACAAAACCTATTTACAATTTAATAATATGCATGGAAAAGTGGGGTTGAATATATTAATTTTTTATGTGCTTATAAATTAAATTTAAATATGGTCATGAAATTATTACTAGTCCCTTGCAAGGCAAGACTTTAACAAATGTATTTTTCTATTGACCATTAGATCAATGCAACTTAGAATGTTTAAATTTGAAAAATAAATATTTATTTTTCTTCATTATTAAAAAAACCAATTTTCAAACATTTGATTAGACAATAACTTAAAGGACTTGTTACAACCTTTGCACAATATAATGTCATGTGGAAAATTGTCTGACATATTTTATGCCATAATTTATGGATATGGTTGCCATATTCATGCATGAATTTTAGATATTTTTGTAGTGATTTTTTATGCCATAATTTATGGATATGGTTGCCATATTCATGCATGAATTTTAGATATTTTTGTAGTGATTTTTTATTCTTAAGATAGATTATACTCAAGTAAACAACATATTTTCTATCAATTACAACCCACCATAATTTAAGCAAGTGTTTGAATAAAAAATTGATAGGGGTACAATGTAAATAAATATACTTACTAGAGTTCAAAAAAAACCAAAAAAATAACTCAAGTAAACTAACATATTTTCTATCAATTACCACTCACCGTAATTTAAGCAAGTATTTGGATAAAATATTGATAGGAATATAATGTAAATAAATATACTTACTAGTGCTTACTACCGACCAAAATGGAATATGATGTAAATAAATATGCTTGCCAAGAGCTACTTATCACCATTTATTAGGTCCTACTAAAGTAAGTCTATAGGATGATTGATGTATAAACCATTATTAATTTAGCAATTCTATGTAAGTTATAATTATTTATGCAATTTTTCCCAAAGTGTAATTTATGACTTAATTATGAGGGACTAAGTTGCCAACAAAACGAAATTACAATATAATAAATTAAATTATTTTCTATTACTTTTAACTTTTTATTATTAATTGAGACAATATTTAAATGTTTACAGTGTTTTAGGAGCACTAAAACATTCCCACATACTAGGCACTATATTACTTTTAACTTTTTATTATTTTTTTAAATGTTTAACATAAGCAAATATTTATGCCTACACATCTTCCACTACATTGGGCTATGGAATGTTTTTTGGTGCAAAATATATATATATATATATATATATATATATATATATATATATATATATATATATTAAAAAAGCTAATACAACCAAAAAAATATTATAAAAGTTGTGAAGTTTTAAAAACAATATGCAGTTAAACATGAAAATGATTTTTTTGTTTTAAAACTAAGGTTAATAAAATAATTTTTTTTAGAACATTTGTTTAGAATGTGCATGTTTCAAGATATAGACCTACCTTAAGTGTTTACATGTTGGAAAAATTTATCATATGTAGAGTATCGGGCTTATTGTTGTGCAGAGTAATTGGGCAGAGTAGAAAGTAGCAGGGTTGTTGTTGTGTAGAGTAGAAAGGTTGTTGAAACCACAAGGGATTTTGCCACAAACATTAATTTGATGAAATATCCCTCGTCATTATGGATCTAAATATTATCTTTCCCATTTGTATATGTTACATATGATTTGCAATGTGGTGTGAGAGTCTCCCTTCAAATAAACGATGCAATGAAATCAATCCTCAAAAAAACCAAGGGATAAAAATAATTGTAGAATCAACCTTCTAAATTGCCTGTAAAACTAATACAATGATTAAAACTTGTTAGAAGAAAAAACAAAGCAACATTGATTTTGGGAAAACCTATGGGTTGAGTAGGAAAACCTATGTGTAGAGATTTCATGCAGACTCATACAATGCACCAAGCCAAGTGATGAAGGGCCCAACAAAAATATCACAAAAAATCGAACCTATAAGAAATATTTTTTCCCAAAATGAACTCCTACAACTTCTTAAAAGAATATGGCTTAGTAAGTACCAAACCTGACAAGCTCCTAATAAATTTTAAGTTAAAAAAAAAATCTAGGAAGCCTAGGAAAATTAAGAATATTTCATGAAACTAAACACCAATTTTAATAAAAAAATAATTGATCCTAATTAATTTAATTGTTCGATATCCAATGGTAACGTCGACAGGAAAAAAAAACTTTTACAGCTATAAAAAGGAGCCATAATGACTAGTAGATATGATTGCAAATGTACAAAGTAACAAGCGTTCAAGTCCAAAAAGAGAATTGATCGATAAAAAAGCTATTAAAGGAGGTAGAAAATAACAAACCACTCTCATACCATGTTAGAATTTTGAAAATATGCATAAACATATAAGAATTAGTGCGCACGCGCGCACACATATATTTCACTCATGTTCATTTAATTATTCTCGATTATGAATTGTACTGGGCCTTATTAGCTATTGCTTCATTTTTCTTTTAATTTAAACTATTTATACCTAAATTTATAAAAATTACGTTTTGAGTAAACACATTACTCCTAATGGAAGAGATGAAAAAGGTCCATCATGCTCTTTGCTTCGTAATGTACATAGACATCATAGGCTTATAATTGCGTCTTTATCAACTTTTTCCTCTAACTGGTTATTCACCTTATCCTAAGCTTAACACCTATATATATCGCTCTTATCCCTATTATCAATCTTATTGTCATCATAGCATATAAATTTTACCATAGAAACATGCTCAATGTCGCCACCTTACTTAATATTTCAAACATGCATCGTAGCCTTTACAATGGAGGGATTAATTTATTAATTAAAGTTGTATGGAATCACTTCGTAACCTTATTAATATCCCTTATGATATATACATTCAGCATATAGCTTGATATTTCTTCAATCTCGATAGTGATGATTGTCGGCTAGTGGTACATTCGTTGACTCATGTTCACTGTACTTCTCTTCCTTGAAGAATTAATCCCCCCATCACCTTTTTCCACCTCTTCCCTTGTCACATGGAGGCCATGTCAAATTCATAGCATCAGTGAGACGAAGTTGCAGCAACGAGTAAACAGCTAGGATTAGGAGATTGCCATCGAACGATCACGCTCCCTCTTTGTAACCCTAGATCATTTGAAACCCTAATGATTTTGCCAAGGCATGAGTCTCGTTGTCATTTCCTCTATCTGGTGGCTTCTCCGTGATGCTCCTTATCCCTAACCAATTGCGAGTTTCTCGTAGATGCACTTTAGCCACAAACGAAAGCGATCTACATGTGTCTGCCACTGGTCATTCCCTGCATCATAGTTTCAGGTAACCGACTTTCGTTTTTTTACTAAATAAAATAAATTTCCTCCTATATATGTTGTCATATGTCTATAGGTAAATTCCAATTTCTTGCTTATTAGCGATCTTTCCAATTTTAGACCCCCTTTCCCAAATACCCTTGATTCATCAATCTGGGTTCTCTTCTCCCTTCTATCGTGTGTTCTAGAAGGCACACCCCTTCATTTCGTGTCTCACAATATTTGGAGCAAAAGGTAAAGTGACTTTTGCTAGGTTTGACGGTGTTTTGCTTTAATCTTTTTTTCTTTAATTTATCATCGCCGCCCTTACATGAATGATCATTCCTATTCCTATAGAGTATTGGGGTACCAACTCCTCGTTACAACCCCAGAGAGTGATATAAGCTCTATACCCAGGTAATTGAGAGGGTTCTGCTTGTTTTATATTATATCCTTGTAATGTTGCACCATCGATATGGATTTAGTTATCCACTTACAGTTTTTTTCAGTAGTACAGTGTCTGTTGCACTTCTACTGTGGTGTGGAAAAGGGTGCGACCAGGCAAGTTGCATGAATGAGCTCACCTCCTTCCCCGATGCCACTTTTGTTTAGGTGAGGGTTTAGATTTCCACTCTCTTTACCGCTTATGGAAAATTTTAGGTTGTACAAACTCTTTTATTCATTTTCAGTTTTAGGTTCACATTATTTGTTACTTAGCATATCATTTGACATGTTCCATAGGTACTCGATGCCCCTCATGGAAATTTCTTTCAATGTGAATGGCGCGGCACCATCAATTCGGACATTCTAACTCTATGCGCAACAAGTTGGTTCACAATTTATTTGACTGTGTTTGTCTCTCTCACTTGGAATCTTGGTGAGTCTCCTAAGTAATCGCGTCCAACACTTACCCCTGTGCCCATCCTTACGAATAATTTAGGTATCAATTTGAATAGTTAATGATAGTTATATTTGGTTCAATTAATACTTCTAAAATTGTTGAATTTCAGTTTCAGTCATACTTGGCTCTCATTTGTGTTTAGGTTCATGCTGATCACATCTCCATATTCATACAAATACAATGCTTATAGTTTTGATTTGTATAGATAATTTCTAATGAAAGCCGAGACACTGGTGTATTCTAAATTGAGGACATTTTGTTATTTTTTTATGTTAAATAATTACGATTTTCTTTCTCAAACAATGCTCATTGTGAAATCTACTTCGGGCAGTATCTTTCTTTAATGTCTATTATCTTGTGCTACCGTGATGTACACAATAGTTATAGATTTACATGTATTTGTGTTGTTTGTTAAGTTCATCTCCTGCATCATTTTTAATAGGTTATGGATTTCGCATCTATGTATTTTTACACCCATTATTATGCGATTTAAGTTATATAAATTCGTTCCAGTATTGATGCTACAACACTATATACACTTGCCTCAAGGTTATTTTTAATATAGTAAAAGAACATCTCGTGTATAACAACATTACAGAAACATCATGTTCCATTTTTTTCTTTCTTTTTCAATTTCATGTTAACCTTTAATTTGCTTGACTATGTGAAGTCAGAGGAATTTCCCCGACTGGGTATTCTTATGTCTAGAATTATATTAGACTCTTAGTAGAATGCACATGCATCTTTTTTATCTTAAATGAGATACGCTAGAGAAATCATTCAATGCTCTGGACGCTTAATTACTATTTAAGCTTTCATAACTAGATATACATACCCCATTATCCTATAAGTAATCTATTTTGTCCTGAACTATCTTATAAAAGACACATAATCTCACCATATTTCATTCATGAGTGAGTCAAACTTATTGCTTAATACATATTTACCTTCATGCGTTTTAATCAAAATGTAGACTACTGAGTTCCTAAATCTTCTGAAATCAGGACCAGAGAGATTATAATAAATAACTTCTCTCTCCCCCATTTTCTAGGTTTATAACACCTACCCATAAAAACTCCATCCTCTTTCTGTGGTTTGTAATTCATGCTATTCACAATTACATATCGAGGAACTCCATGTTCTTTATTGAGCTTGAACATTTTCATACAAGAAATTCCTTACATTACATCAGATATATATATCTTTCCTTATTTACAATATACATTCAATAGCAATGTTTTAAAAGCACACCTCAGAATCAATAATCACTAAATTAATTACAGAGTCCATATTCATAATAAAGATAAAATATTCCAGAATCGATACACGCAAAAATTAACAACATAATATGTATTGAAATAATTGTAATGATGTTATGCATCTTAATTAATGGCATGGTTCAGAAGCATTAAAATAAATTCAGAATTAATCAGAGGAAGAAATATGCATGAATTTTCTAACCATAATTCACTCTACGAAATCATACTAAATGAGAACACTCACCGCCCAACCATAAACTCTACCTCTAGTTTCCCTCGAGTTGAGAACACTTTCCAAGAAATCAACAACCTTTGTTGATGCCCTCAATGGGTATTTAATACCTTTCCTTCTTGATAAGGTTTCCTTTAGCAGTGTCCTGCTTTGTGGTCTTTTTCTTATCCAGTTGCCAAGGCTTTTGCATGAAATACCACCTTTTTCTCCCACAAAGCTTTTGCAATTTTCCATGTTTAGCATCTTTCTCTAGCTAAACATTAATATTTCTCTCCCATCCATTAAGCTTATCTAGAAGTTCATGTAGAATTATTATCATGAAGGCATGGAAAGCATCTCATTTCGAAGTGTCTCATTATCAGGTGCATACATCTCATTTATTTATTAATAAATATTCATTTACATATTTATTCCAATATTTTCACCAATGGCTTTCCTGCCATTTTATCTAGTATAGCTCCAGTCAAATCAAAAAAATATTATAACAGCAGAGGGATATTACATTCTCAAAACAAGAAGTTCACCAACTTTTAAAGGATAACACCACTTTGGTGTAGAATCAAATGAAACAACATTAAGATGGACATCGTACTGAAAGAATTTTTGATGTAGGCGATTGGGTATTTTTACGGCTACATCTCAGGTAAGTGATTTATGAGAAGGAAATGTTGGCAATACTACATGCACTTAATAAATGGAAACCTTACCTAATGGGAAGACACTTCAAGGTAAAAATGGATCATGATAGTCTTAAATACTTTTTAGAACAAAGATTATCTTTAGAACAGAAGAAATGGGTCACAAATATGTTGGGTTATGACTTTGAAATCATCTATAAAAAAGGGAAGCAAAATGTTATTGTAGATGCACTCTCAAGAAAGGATGAGGATGTGGAAGCATTGTTTTATGCTATTTCTATTATCCAACCAAATTGGATAAACAAAGCAAGGGATGAATGGAAGAAGGACGAAGAAGTGTGCCCACTCATTCAAAAGTTGCAGAAGATCTTTGGTCAAACAATATTGCCAAAACTTGACGAGGAAGGAAAAATGATATTACAACCTAGAGCAGTCACAGAAACAAGAATCTGACAGCTACGAAATCGATCAATTTCAAAGTATCTCATCAAGTGGAAGAACTTACCCACTGAAGATTCCACATGGGAGGACAAGAATTTTATACGGAAGCATCAAGAACAACTCAAGCATTGAGGACAACACTTTTTTGAAGGAGAGGAGCATGTTACGTCATTATACTACCAGTGTAACCCCTTATTGTTATTAGTACAACTCCCTTATTATATTGTTGTGCGCATGTAGTCCCCATATTGTTATTATTGTGCCCCATAAAAGCCCCCTATTGTTATTATTGTGCCCTTACATTATTATTGTTATGTCAGCTCTGATTATATTATGACACCTTAGACTCCTATATATAGAAAGGAGGTCTTGTCATTTGTATCATCAAAGAATTGTTCATTTGTGTAATTTAATGGAGGTTTCCCCCTCAAAGAGGCTTATTTTGAAGGTGTTTATCTATCTTTTCTATCTTTTGGGAGCTGGTTTCATAACAGGTTACATATTTGCTAAGGAGGTAATTCTTGTCTTTCTCGCTTTCAATCAACATTTTACTGATTGAGGTTGTCAAATCTTGAATTCTTCCCTCCGGAGCAAAGTTATTCCTTAGTTTTCCAGACATTCTGCCAAGCACCGACTCATGAATTCTTAAGGCTGCTTCATGTACATGCAAAATATTAGGGTAGAAAATTTAGTTCAAATGACTGAAAATGAGGGGAAATATATACTTCAAGCTAGGGACCAATTCATACCAACTGTCCAAAAAACCTATGCTTAACAAATCTTAGTTTCCTTTGGAAACTTCATGAATGGACTTCTATCTTCAATGGGTAATTCTTTTTGAAATGATAATGGACCTCCCAAGTTAAAGCAAGAATGTGGATAACGAGTAAGCATCAAATTACATTGAAGAACTAGATATGCTGGTCCAAAATTGAAACAAAAATTAGTGTAATCCAATATCTCTCCATGGAACAATTCTTTAATAAAATCTATAGTTTGAAATCTACTTGATAAATGGATGAACAATATATATAAGGGAGCATATATATATATAATATATATATATATATATATATATATATATATATAGATATATATATATATATATAGATATATATATATATATATATATATATATATATATATATATATATATATATATATATATATATATGCTCCCTTGATCCATTTACACTGACTTGAATATCATACGTGACGTGTAAGTCAAAGTCTATGCTATTCCCCTTATTTTATCAATCAACACTATTTTTTTACAAACATCACTGATACATTTTATTTCAACTTTTAATAGAAAAAATGCATTTGCAAATGCTTCATCAACATATCAGTGATTTACCACTCTAGCCCAGATGATGGTTCAATGAGCCCTTTAAAGCTGAAAAATTCTTTTTGCTACATTTGATATTTGCATAATAAATTTTTCCTATGGGAAAAACAATATTTTTTAATAATGTTTCCCATCATTAATAGATACCCTGTTCCATTTTTTTCCACTCAGAAAGTGTACAACACAACCCCCAGTACATGGAGGAGTCGACAATTCTCTTTCCAGAAGAGTGGACCCCTCAATGGATACATGGTTTTATACTCTGAACATATTTTGTCGAAATATGGTTTGAATGTGTCCAAAATACATTCAAACTATTGCATTAGATCTGTTGTTTTATGGAAAATATTGATATGAACTTTGTTGAGCCGTTGTTGGATCCTTCATGAGTCATGACTTATTCTTCTAAATTCTTTATGCATGAAAGTCATTGTGAAAAGAAATAGGCAACTAAAACATCGCTATGCAAGGGATATCTAATTATTTCCGTTGATTGTCCTTTCTATTAGAACCTCAAACAAATAGTACAGAAAATAGAGAAACATAATCCCAAAATCAAGATTGCAAAATTAGGCTATGACTGAGACATATTATTACCAAACTCCTCCCGTAAAATCTACTAACTAGCCACAGAGAGTTGATAACATAATATAATATATGTAAGAGGTTACTCCTGACTTCTAACCATATCAAATTTCCAAACTATCATCCTTAGGATGGTTGTTGACATGCAGTTCCATTCACCTCTAGCCTTGGAGCAACACTACAAGATTATGTCATGCCTGACGAGCTACCATAGGATTAGGTGCATTAGTACTGACAAAGGTTCTGGAATCCAAGAGCTTAAAAGTTACTAGATTGAAATAACTACATTGGATTGCTATGTAGATATTAAATAACTGTAGACCTCGAAACGACAATTCTTCCTCCATTCTTCAGAGTTCCTCATCCAATTCTTCTGAACACTCCCTCATGAGGAGTCTAATTATTCATTCCACTAGTTGACCCACCCACAACTAGTCAATTTTGCACACCCGTTTCAAATTTCACATTTTCATCCACAAACTTACTTAGAATTTGAAAAAAATGGTCTTAGTTAATCCCTATGTCCATCATTTTGTTCCAATTTTGTAAAATCAGCACCTTTGTTTGCAATTTAATGATGCCCCAGATCTTCTCAATGATCCAAGCCATAACCCTTCTCTACATTTGCACACCCTTCTGACTCTCCTTCCTCAAATATCCCTCTTACTCACGCTACTCTTGGATTCCACTGAATAGGTAGCTAAGTGCAAGGAAGCAAATATATTTACTCTACCAACTATTCATTATAGTCCTATATATTTCCTTTGTCAAATTAAATAAGTGTTGCCTACAGAAGCCACAATTTCTATGGTTTTCTGGTTGAAATTGTGGCCTATTTAGACTATGCAAATTAAATATTGCCTCCAGGCCAGAGAGAATTCAACCATTCTCATTTATTGTGTATCGATCCCATTTATGCCTTCTACTTGTTTGAAATTCAACCAAGCGCCCTCGTGTAGCCTATGAGAGCACTGGTCATAATGCCACTCAATTTTGTTTAAAGCATCATCAACATCAATCCTCTGAACGTTTATCATATTATTAGGTTTATTGGATTCAGGAAAATTATTTTAATATGTTCTTCACTTTCCAATCAAATTAGATTATGTACTGCTCAAATATTTTCAATAGTACAATACTCAGAAGAATTAAGTTGAATCATGCTAACAAAAGTAGTTATGATTTTATTTCTCTAACTATTACTCAGATAGGTTCAATTTGATCTAGAATAATTCTTCTAGAGATTCAATTTATATCTTACCTATTTATTAAGTTTCCCACTATCTTAAACAATTGTTTAGAAGAAATGGATGTTGGAATTTGATAATGTCTATACTAGAGGGTCCTTGAAATGATTGGTTAAATAAGAATGGTGGATTGATCTTAACAAAGCCAATGGTCAAAGCACATTTATGCATTTCAACATGGGAGTCTCAAGCCCCCTAGTTTTTGATTTCAAAGGTTCTACATTTTCGGCACTAGAGAGTTTTAACAGTAGAATTATGACAACTAGAAGCAATAGTTCACTCGCTTCTTTGTCTACAATTTTAGATTGGTAGATTCTACAACAAAAATCACAAGAATGATGAAACAAATCTAGATATTTGAATTTTCCCTATTTAGTTCTTCCATATTTGTACAAATAGTTCATAATATCATGTTAGATCCACTAGTGAAAATAAGCATCAATTTAACTGTGCATGGCCACAAACTAAAGAAAAAACATAATTTATGAATTATGGGTCTTGTTCCTCCTATAAATTGTAGTTCAGTTAAGAAGGTGGAGGGAGTTTTATTGTCTAGTTCTGCTTTAGTACTCAACAACCACCACGATTGATTATAACTGGTGCAAATAGTCTTAAACACTTGTAATGATTACCAGACAAAAAAAACTTCATACAATGGAAAATTTACAAATGTTGATGGAAAATATATTTACCATGACCAGAGTGTGCAACTTTTTTGATACAACTTCGATCCAAATGCATGGAAGGATAATAATCTCTTCAGGTTTTCCACATGCACCCCATTTATAAAAAATCTTAATAGAAGTGGAAATAAGACAACATAATAAGATTATAAGAGGTTTATTTATTATGAACATTCAAAGAATCTGCGGTTTATGATGCATGTTGATTTTTTTCTATTGCCTTGTCCTTTAACAAAAAATGCTTGCAATGTATATAAAATGCATATTTTCATATTGATTATAGTCCATGGCATAGATCACAAAGATAATTTCAAATTATCATTATGGAGATTTACTGTCACACGTATAGCAATCGACTACAAGAAAATTTGTTCATCATAGCCGACCTTGATCATTTCTATATTGTAGTTGCAGATTGACCATAGGATTTAGTATTGAACCTACAACCTTGTTATATTCACTTTACCATTATGATTATAGGACTAGAGTATTACATTTATAATTTAAATGACATATATGATGTCAATATGAATTCTCCTTTATTTATCCCTGAATTTACTACTTTAGTTATGTAGCCACTAGTACTATTTGAATTTAGCGCAATTGTTGTAGAACAATTTACTCTTATCATCAATTTTATGAAACACTTCTTGAAGACCACCTTCTATGCACCTAAATTATTACTGTTACTTTGACTTTCAGCTAAACATGAAGTATTTTATCCTATAGTAACTATTATTTATTGTTGTTCACTTTATAAACTCTACATGTCTCATTTTCATTGACATGTAACCACCTTCAGTTTTCTTTTTATTTCTTTATTTCCCATTAGGTTCGAGGGTTGAACTTAGAGCTATGATATCATATGTCATGCAGATATATATATATATAGACATACACACTCATGTTCATTTAATTGTTCTCGGTTACTGGTTGTGCTAAGCCTTATTAATCACTGCTTCATTTTATTTTTATTTAATATGTTTATACCTGAATTTATAAAAAATACTTATTGAATAAACACATTACACCAAATGGAAGAGATGAACAAGGTTCATCATGCACTTGCCTTCCTAATCGACATAGACATCATAAGTTTATAATTTCATCTTTATCAAATTTATTCTCTAACTAGTTATCCACCTTATCGTGAGCTTAACACCTAAATGTGTCAATCTTATCCCTATTATCATTCTTATTGTCGACATTGCATACAAATTTTACCAGAGCAACATGTTCAATGTGGCCACCTTACTTAATATTTCAACCATGCACCATAGCCTTTACGATGGAGAGATTAATTTATTAATTGACGTTGTATGGAATCACTTCCTAACCTTATTAATATCCCTTATGATATATTCATTCAACATATAACTATGTATTTCGTCAATCTCAATAGTGATGATTATCAGTTAGTGTTACATTTGTTGACTCATGTTCAATGTACTTTTCTACCTTGGATAATTAATCCCCCCATCAACTTCTACCACCTGGTCCCTTGTCACATGGAGGCCATGTGATAGTTGTAACATCATTGAGATGAAAGTGCAGCAACGAGTAAATAGCTTTGATTAGGGGATGGCCATCGAATTGTCACACTCCCTCTTCGTAACCCTAGATCATTTGAAACCATAATGATTTTTCCAAGGTCTGATTCTCGTCATCATTTCCTTTGTCTCGTGACTTCTCTGTGCCGCCCCTTATCCATAACCAGCTGCGGGTTTCCTGTAGACGCACTTCAACTACAAACAAAGGCGATCTACACATATATTTGCCACTAGTCATTCCCTGTGTTGGAGATTCAGGTAGCCAACTTATTTTTTTTTGTAAATAAAATAAATTTCCTCTTGTATATGATATCACATGTCTGTACGTAAATTCTGATTTCGTTCTTGCTAGCGATCTTTCCAATTTTAGAGCCTCTTTCACAGACCCCCTAGATTCATCAATCTAGGTTCTCTTCTCCCCTCTATCATGTGTTCAAGAAGACACACCCATTCATTTCGTGTCACATAATATTTGGAGAGAAAGGTAAATTGAGTTTCGTTAGGTTTGACAGTGTTGGGCTTTCATTTTTTTTCTTTAATTTACCATCGAGACCCTTATATGAATCACCGTTCCTATTGCTACAGAGTACTTGGGTACCAAATCCTCATTACAGCCCCAATGACGGATATAACCACTATACCCAAGTAATTGAGAGAGTTCTGTTTATTTTAGATTCTCGTAATGTCGCACAATAGTTATGTCATTAGTTATCTACGTACAATTTTTTTTCCACTAGTATAGTGTCTCTGGTGCTTCTACTATGGCATGGAAAAGGGTGTGACCACACAGGGTGCATAGAAGAGCTCACCTCCTTCCCCAAGACCACTTTTGTTTAGCTGAGGGTTTGGATTTCCACTCTCTTTAATTCTTATGGAAAATTTCAGGTTGTACAAACTCTTTTATTTGTTTTTCGTTTTAGCTTCGAACTATTTTTTATTTAGCATATCATTACCCCTGTTCCATAGGTACTCGATGCCCATCATGACAATTTCCTTCAATGTGAATGATGCAGCACCATCAATTCAGATGTGCTGGGTCTATGAGTGTTAAGTTGGTTCACAATTTATTTTATTGTGTTGGTCTCTCTCTGTCAGTAGTTTGGTGAGACTCCTGGGTAATGGCACGTGACACTTCCCAGTGTGCCCATCCTTACGAATAATTTAGGTGTCAATTCAAAAAGTTAATGACAGTTATAGTTGGTTCAACTAATACTTCTCAAATTGTCGAATTTCAGTTTCAGTCATGCTTGGCTCTCATTTTTTGTTAAGGCTGATGCTGATGGCATCTCCCTCTTCATACAGACATGGTCCTTATAATTTTTATTTGTATAGTTAATTTCTATTGAAACCAAAGACATTTGTGTACTCTAAAATGAGGACATTTTGTTATTTTTTGTGTTAAATAATTACAATTTTCTTTCTCAAATAATGTTCATTGTGAAATATATTTCTTGCAGTATCTTTCTTTAAAATCTATTATTTGGTGCTGCCCTGATGTACACCATGGTTATAGATTTACAAGTATTTGTGTTGTTTCCTGAGTTCATCTCCTGCATGATTTTTAATAAGTTATGGTTTTTGCATCTATGTATATTCACACCGATTATTCAACGATTTAAGTTATATAAATTCATTTCAGTATTGTTGCTATAACATTGTACACACTTTCCCCAGGGTTATTTATAATCTATTGAATGGATAGCTCACGCATAACACTTTTACAGAAACATCTTGTTCCTTTTTTCTTTCTTTTTTAATTTCATCTTAACCTTTAATTTACTTTACTATGTCAAGTCAGAGGAATTTCCCCAACTGGGTATTGTTACGTGTAGAATTATATTAGACACTTACTAGAATGAGAATGCTTTCTTTTTATCTTAGACGAGATACACTGGAGAAATTATTCAATTATCCTGACGCTTAATTACTATTTAAGCTTTCACACCTAGATCTACATACCTCATTATCCTATAACTAATCTATTTTGTGTCGAAGTATCCTGTAAAAGACTCATAATCTCATGAGATTTGATTCATGAGTGAGTCGAACTTACTGCTCAATACATATTTACCTTCATGCGTTTAAATGAAAACGTAAACTACTGAGTTCCTAAATTTTCGGGAAGCTGGACCACAACTATTATAATAACTAAATTCTCTCTCTCTCTCACATTTTCTAGGTTTATAGAACCTACCCATAACAAACCCATCCTCTTATTATGGTTTGTAATTCATACTGTCCATAATGACATACCGAGGAACTCCATGTTCTCTATTGAGCGAAAAACATTTTCATACAACCATTTCCTTAGATTATTTCAGATATATATATCTTTCTTTACTTACAATATACATTCAATAACATGTTTTAAAGGAAAAACCTAGAATCCATAATCACTAAAATCAATTACAGAGTCCATATGCATAATAAAGATAAAATCTTCCAGAATCTAGAGACAACAAAAATATTAGCATAATTTATATGTATTGAAGTAATTCCAATGATGTTATGCATTAGAATTAATGGCATGGTTCAAAAGCATTAAAATAAATTAAAATAAATTTAGAATTAATCATAGGAAGAACTATGCATAGATTTTCTAACTAGAATTCACTGCCAAATAGTACTAAATGAGCACACTCGCCACCCAACCATAAACTATACCTCCAATTTCCACCGAGATGAGAACACTTTCTGAGAATCAATAACCTCTCTTGATTCCTTCAATGGGTATCTAATACATTTTCTTCTGGGTAAGGTTTCCTTTATCGGTGTCCCACTCTGTGGACCTTTTCGTATCCACTTGCCTAGGATTTTCCATAAAAGCCCGCATTTCTCTCCCGTAGAGCTTTTATGATTTTCCACATTTAGCATATATCTCCATCTAAACAACTTAATAGATATTTCTCTCCCATCCATTAAGCTTATCTAGAATTTAATCCAAAATACTTATTATGAAGGCCTAACAAATATATTATTTCTAGGTGCCTCATTCTCAACTACATAGATCTCATTTATTTATTAATAAATATTCATTTACATATTTATTCCAATATTTTTCCCCATGTCTTTCCCGCCATTTTATCCAGTATTGCTCAAGCCAAATCAAAATTGTACTATAACAACGGAGGGATATTACATGGGAAAACATCCACTAGAAGGCAATAGTTCCTTTACTATCTTTAGAAATATTCAATATTACAATGAACACCACCACAAATGCTTCATCCCTTTATAATGGTAAGACTATAATATATTTATTTGTGTGCCTAATGGAACTACCTAAAGTATATTACATACCAATAAGTATTGAAAAATTACATTCCCAAAATACATGTGGAATTATGTAATTTCACTTCTTTATATAATAAGTTATTACAAGGGTATTTCACTGCATGACGAATGTGATATATACCTCTTTTACATAAAATTAGAGTTTTATCTGATATAACATAGACATTATTACATTCCAAAGAGACATATTCCTACGCCAAGTTTCTTTCTTCATCAATGCATCATAATCTACTTCCATTGCATTTATTCAATCTTTCTCTCCTCTCGGATCATCAAATGAGATTGGTCCATTGGTTTATAACACCTTTCCATAAATATGAAAACATATCTCTTATGTTGTTGTTCTTATGTTTGACTGGTACGCTACTTTTTTTCATTTATGAGAATGTCCATAACAACATTACTTTGGTATTCTTCTATGGAAGTAGCTTAGTCATTGTCACAATAAAAAACTTGGCTGTTATGCTCCTCTATCAATTATAGAACGTTCGGTTTCATCTCATTATCATCAATAATAGTGACATTTAATTGCAATGTCTCTATAAATAAGGGAGATTAAGGTATTTAGGAGGAAAATACATGATTTTAGAAAGTTATTTAAACTCTATATCCCCACTCATAATGGCCTCTTCGTTTACCAAATCATACAAGTTATATGTTATCAATTCTTCATTATTACCCACAAACAAAAACATATAACCTTTCAGTTCTATTTTTTTCTTTTATGTTGAATGTCTATCTTAACAATGCAACTGATGACTTTAAACTAACCAATATGTGGATTTATACCAATCCATACTTCTTCAGGGTCATGCCTTTAAGTTGTTTAGTGGCTATTCAATTGATTATATACAATCCACAAGAAAAACTCAAATGCCACAATTTTCTATGCAAAATTTTAAAATGGAACATGTATCGAAGCTATTTTAGGAAGATGTTATTCATTCACATAACTATCCCATTAATTTTTAGGATTATATAGAGGTTTTCTTTGGATTTTAATACCACAATTTTAACAAAATGATTTATATGCACAGTTACAAATTTATCTTCTAGGGGAATTCTTAAAGTATAAGTTATTTTATTGGTTTGATTTTCAACCAAGGCTCTAAAATTTTCAAAGGAAACAAATACTTCACTTTTCCTTACAATAAAAATATACACCCTTCTAATGTAATCATGAATGAAATTCAAGAGGCACTTAAAATTGGAGGGATTTGGAGGGATATGGATGATGCATTATCCCACAAAACAATATGAATGCCTTGGAGATAAGGTACAAAGAATGTTGATCTCCCTTTACATTCCAAAAAAAAAATTCTCTATGATCCTTCCCTAAAAAACAATATTCACACACTCCTATTGAAATTGACTTCTTCCCTAAAACACAATCCTCACAAACTTCTCTTCAATTTTAATTTTTTATCTTGTCTATAATAATGCAGTAGTTATCATCTGTTGTAATTTCTTGTATTTTAGTTATCATCTCTTTTAATTTCCTCTAATTTAATTCTCTGAATCTATCATATTATAATTATGGCATATTATATATATGAGCAATCAAAGTATTAGATGTTACTTTCCATCAACAAAACTAGAAAGGTTAAAGAGGTCAACGTTATGATTAATGAACTTTACAATATAAATCCTCTCTAGGAATATTCTCTAATAATGACTTATATGCTAAAGCTAGAAATTCATAGCCCTAGTAAACACTTACTAATTGATATAAGTTAAACATTTATCCTTTTCCAAAAAAAAAATCAATATTAATTTAAGTTTTTGCCACTAGCAATCTGTTAGCATTAACCTCTTTTGGTTAGACAAACAATCCTCTATAAATAGTCACGTCCAAAAATGCACCAAATTGTAGAATCTATTCCTTATTACAGTGAAAAAAAAAAAAAAAACCCCTTAATTATAAATTTATTTTTTAATTATGAATTTATTTTAAAATAACTCATAATTATATTTTTCTCAATTCTTCTCTTCAGTTTCTATTAAAATAAAAACCATGTTGTTAATTTTTGTTGGAGATAATGGAGAAAGCTAAATCTAGAAAGCTGTTATAGTGATGATAGGATTGAGACTCTAACTTTATATCTTAGATCCTAATATTCAGGGAGTGGTTCAAACCACCTCATTGTGAGAAAGCCTATAAGTACTAGGTTGTTCTCCACATAGAGGGATAGCGTGTATTGCATGAGTGTGTGCACACTCTCCAGGTATCTCACCTAGAAAGCCATTTAATTAATAGAACATCCACTTTTATCATGGTATCAGAGCTACAGGAAGGAGAGGCCTGTATGTTGTTGAGGGATGATACATCGTCACTAGGAAGCTGAAGCATAATTGCGATGAGTTGCGGAGAAGCTAGAGACAAATTGCGATGATATTATTGATCATATTTTATTTTTCACATCATCGCATGATTATGATGTACCTCTGCAACATTCTTTGTAGGAATCCCATGTACTTCTGCGACTAGTTGCGGATCTGAGGAAAACAAATGCGACTATCATGGTGGCTATGTTTTTTTCTTCTTTTAAAGGGTTGCGTGTATCAGAAAGCCATGTGGAAAACTTCTGTTGTAGCGTGAGAGGTTGGTGTTGTGATGTGGATGCCGAGCACATGGCTCATCTATGTTAGTTTCAATCCATGAGATCGGAGCAACGGTGGCACCTTGAGTCTGTGGCGGTGGCCTGCATATCAGAATCCCCTAAGATGCTTGGTCTGAAGTAGCAGCTCCCTTGAAAGAGGATTTCCTTTGTAAAACCTCATTTTCTATGCATTGTGGTTTTTAGCCTTACAGTCAGAGAAATCTCTTTGATCTGAAAAATCAATTGGGATCTAAAAAACAATTTGGTAAATTTTCTTGTAAATTATTATATGCCACAAAAGATGCAATTTCTTTTTTTGTTGATTGAACCCATCTTCATAATTATGTGCATCAGAGTCAGATATTGATAGTGTTTCCATCTTGTAAGAGGTCATTTAGTTTCTCGTCACCAGAGCCAAGGGAACTAAAACTAGCATGGCACAAAAGCCACAGTGTACAAGGTTCTACAGTTGAAGAGCTGCCAAAGCTACCAGAGGGAGAAGTTTCCCGCCCGTGAGGTAACAGGGTTGTTGGAGCTCGAGGACCATGTGGAATCGAACAATCTTGAAGAGAGATAAGCTAGACTGTCTTCAATATGGTTGCACTTTTAGACATATTTGATGCTGATGATATTTTTTTCATGAGACTTGGTGGTTTTATTAATGACCATGCTTATCAAGAGATTCTAGATGTTTTGAAACAATGTGAGACTGAAAACTGACGAGTTGTTTTTCAGGAAGGATGTGAAGAGGAACAAAGTGTTGAAGATCAATGCGACGAGTCAGATGAAGCTGATTGTAAAGATGCGGCAGAAGAAAACAAAACTGATGAGAATTTAAATTGTATTGATCCCATACTTGATTGTGAAACTGAAGATGCAATGATGGGTGATGAATGTGTGCTTGTAACTGAAATTTGTGATGATGAAAACACATCCATTATTGTAGAATCTGAAAGTCTTCCTGATGCAAAAATCAAGTTTGATGAGATTTATATACCTCATGATGAGTGGATCGATTTGATGATTGAAGAACATATTGTTGATAAATTGTTGTTTGGTGAGAAGGAAGGCCTATCCTCACATACAGATCAAATGTAGAACATGCCTGTAGCAACAAAACTGGGTGAAGGCATAATTGTGATAGCAGAAAGGGATAAAGTAGGGAGAGATGGTGAAATGAGAGCTCTCCTGAAGGAGCAAGAAGATGAAAGTAAAGGTGGTCCTATTTATAAGTCTAACATCATTTCTTATGCAGATGTTGGGAGGCAAGAAACAACAACAAATTTTGAAGAAGAACTGAAGTTTCTTGAAGCATGGCTGAAAACACCATGTATTTGTGAAGTCAACACAGAAGTTGCATTAATGAATGGTGAGGACATCATCGCTAACATTCAGTTGATTGACACCGGAAATAGTGAGAAGGAAATTTCTCCTATCCAGCCTACCATAATTCTGAGAAGTACAAGAACAAGAATTCAAGTGTTCCTTCACAGGGGAAGAAATGAGGCGAACATACATCACTATCTCACGGTGAGGAAATTGAAGATGAAGCCTCGACTCAAGATGAACAAGCATGGACTCTCATGCAAGAAGACTAAAATGAAAACTCTGTTACCAAGTTTTTTTTCATGTGTTTAATTGTAATCCTGGCTGAGACTAGACTAGCAGGCATGTGTTATTGTTCAGTACCCTTTCTCCATTAAGGGGGAGTGTTGGAGATAATGGAGAAAGCTAAATCTAGAAAGCTGTTATAATGATGATAGGATTGAGACTCTAACTTTAGATCTTAGATCCTAATATTCAGGGAGTGGTTCAAACCACATCATTATGTGAAAGCCTATATGTACTAGGATGTTGTCCAGATAGAGGGATAGCGTGTATTGCATGAGTGTGTGTACACTCTCCAGGTATCTCACCTGGAGAGCCATTTAATTAATAGAACATCCTTTTTTTATCAATTTTGATATATATTTTTTAAATATCTTTACATTACTTTAAATTTATAGTTGATCGAACTCCCTATTTGGTTGTTGAATGAATGTTTCATGGGATCGATTTTTATGATCTCTTCTCCCTTCCCTGGACAAAAAGAGATATAAATCCTGAAGTAAGTCTCATTTCCATAATACCTACCAACAATTCTCATAACTCCTTATTTTCTCATATAATTCGTTCTAAATTTGTTATCAAAACATTTCAAACCTTTTCCATTATGAGATAGCTTGGGATCCCTTTATTAATTTCAAAATTGATAGAAAATGTTTCGCTTACTTACATATAACAAAAAAAATTTACTTTCTAAAACATTAATAAATTAAAAAAAAAAATATTATAACGAACTTATATTTTTTCCCAATTATACATCAATGTTACTTATTCAAATAATAAATCACCTTATCAATATTTTCAACATCCATGTTACTCCATTCAAATAATAAATTACCTTAATAAATCACCTTATCAATATTTTCAACATCCATGTTATTCCATTCAAATAATAAATTACCTTACCAGACTTTTGAAGATCTAGATTTAACAATGTTTGAAAGCAGCATCATTGTAACTATCCTCTAACCATTTTAAAGATTACATCGAGTTATTTAGATGAAAAACCTTACATTAGGGTTGGGATTTAAAAACCTTATCTATATTCACTTTATTTACTCAAGTTTGGGGTTTAAGATATCTTCCTTAACAATTTTCTATCATACCATTTTATAAGTACTAAACGCAGAGAATTTTCTACCATACCATTTTATAAGCACTAAAGGCAGAGTATACTGTAGTTATAGGTCGGATCTAACTATTTTAATTTTTAATAAATTTGTAACTTTCTAAAAATTATTTATAAAATTAATTTTATTTTTTACAAGTTGAAAATTAATTTTTAAAATTTTAAAATTAAAATTTTTAGTTTTTGTTAAAGATTAAATAATTTTATATGGTTTACAATCAATTTGTCAAAATTCAAAATTGTTAAAAAAAAAAATTAATCACTAAACATCTTCATAAATTAATTATCTAAACAAATTAAATATATAAAATTTTTCACAATTAATATTTTATTTCCATTCATTATCATACAATTTTATGAACCTATAACTATTTTTTTGCTTATTTTCTATTAGTTGTTATATTCTTTCTAATACAATGTTTTTTCCATAATTAATATTTTATCTTCATTTATTATCATACTTATTTCTAACCATAAATATTTATTAACATATCACCTTGGTTGCTTTTATTAATTGTTTTATTGTTTCTAATAGCAATATTTTTCATTTTTTCCATTAATATATTTTATTAGTCATAATATTGTTTGATACTTTAATTACTTAATTATTGCCAACCTTTTTTTCATTAAATTATGTTATCATGTACCAGTAGACTATTAATAGTTTGGTTCCTCCTCCACTAAAATTGTGGTGCTTAATCATATACTTAATATAACTAAGTCATATAATCACATTAACCTTATAAGAATTCTCCACTTTTTATATAAAAAACAAATACTAAACAATAATATTACGTATGGCACTGGTTTACATTCAATTTCTTTTTACAATCTTTTAATTTACAAATTAAATTCCATAAATATGAATAATGTTTCATTATGAATAAACCCATGAGTAACAAAAGCAAACTAACAAATCCACAAAAAAATATTTAAAATGTTAATCCAAATAATTATTGATACCATTAAAAAGTTCAAAAGAAATAGAACATATACCAACAAAAGTAATTAAAAAAATGAAATACTCTCTTCATTAAATATACCTTTGATTCCCAAATGTAATAATCAAATCTAACTTTTAATCACAAAGTCTAATCATCATGTTATATATTCTATTAGGACCTCCATATTATTTAGAGTTGTAGCGTACCAAATTAATTAATTTTAATCGTTTTTTAAGACTCTCGGAGCTTTAACCTTTTCAAAAATTCACTTCAGAAATTTCCTATATTCAGGTTTTATATTCTAGCTTTCCGTAGTTATCGGATGGACGGCCGTGGCTTCTTCAGTTGACAATGACCTTCGAACGGGTTGTTGTCTTTGAAGTACTACAATCATTTATTGATTAATAAGAATCGCAATCAAAGGGCTTACTTTAGTAGCTTTTTTAACTTTTCCTGTGTTTTAGGGTCAGTGGGCATCGAGATGGGCCCGGGTCGGTCATAAATCGGTGTGCGCTCGACAGCGACGGGAGTGCAGGCGTGGTTCCTATACCTGTTTGTTGAGAAGCAAACATTTAATATTCCCAGTGGCTTAGTTGCCCTTACCTACGGTCTTACATTGTGGGACAAGGTATGGGGTTGCATTGTTTGGGGAGTCACGAGGGGATGGTCAGGTGTCGATCTTGAGTCTGAGGGTAAATTAAGGGATTAATAATATGGGAATTTTTAAGTGGGATTGAAAAAAATTGTAGCTAAAATTTCGATTGGTGTGGTTTAAAATGGTATTTTTTTTTTTTTTGGCGGATTTAATACCCTAAACAAATTTTCGGTTATTTGATTATGAAAAGTTGACTGGCCGAATATATAATTTTAATGAATCTTTACCATATTATAGAGAAACTAGATTAAAAGATAAAATGAAAATTTCTCAAAAGAACACACTTAAAACTATAATATTATGAAGTTAGCTTGATTTATAATAGGGTTTTGTTTTCCAAACTATATGTTCGTCTGCCTCCAAATTGTTGTGTGATCTCGGGATTTCCTTGGCGAGCAGTGTTAATGCCGTGGGAGTTATGTCTCCCATTACTAATCTGCCCACCAGCACTTTCAATTTTGAATTCGACGGTGGCGGTGATAAGTTCGAATCACGAGGAAACCCTACCAAACCCTATTTTGAATAAGTTTCGCGTTGAAATGTAAAATGCTGTTCAGAGCTGTTATATTGACTGTTCGCATTCCTAAACGTTTGTCTCAATTGGACGTGGCACTATTCGATTTTGGCTGTTGCCTCTGCTTTTACTTTGTAGCTTCGGAGCTAGGGTTCGAGGATGCTTTCTCTATCGGTTTATCTATGGGGTAGTCGTCTTTTTTTTTTCCACGCTTGCATCCAAATCTCATATACAAGTACTGGATGCCTCATACTGTTTTCAAATGCATGAAGAAAAGAGAAGTTTTAAATAAAAAACTTGTTTACACTGAAGAATATGATGTATATACAAGTATTGGACGTCTCATACTGTTTTCAAATGCGTCAAGAAAAGGGAAGTTTTCAATAAAAAACTGCGAACAATATGATATAAAGTAGTGCGACACAGTGTATGCTTTAATGTTCAGTAATGAATCTCGTCAAACAAACCGTCGATATGTGAAAACAATACGTTATTATAACATATACGATACTGTATAGATTCCATATAGTAGACCACTTCATTGAGAAAGGTACTGCATAGAAGCATAAAATCTTAAAAGCTTTAAGGGCCCAATATATGCGCGGAATCATGAAAACCCTAGAATATATTAACAACCTGTAAAAAGCTAAATGTACAAATTTGCATTGAAACGATGCTATTCGATATGTCGAAATCTAAGAATATAATTTTTTGTTGGCGCTTTAGCTTTAATATGTTGAGGATAAAAGGAACCTGACGATCTTGTTTTTGGTAACTTCGGCCCTGCAGATACTTCGGCCACTCCGGCCTTCGTTTGGATGAGAGCATGTTCGAAAAGTTATAGTAGAGTGGCTTCGTGCATTCTTCAGGTAATTGATATGCTCTATGGTTTCGTTTTACTTTTGTCCATGGTACTGAACAATCAGTGTCAAATGCTTTTACTTTTGTCCATGGTACTGAACAATCAGTGTCAAATGTTTCTAATTTAGACCTAGGTTAGAAGGCTATAGTTATTGCGCCTAGTTATAGTCTAAAATGTCAAAATCTGCAGAGTCTAGGTAGTGGAAGACGGCGTCTCACGCTTCAAGGGGCTTTGAGGTAGGAAAATACCTAAAATTTCGTCCGTCGCGACAAGCGCCGCAACTTACCAAAAGTTCCAATAAGAATCATTACCGCTTAGTGTAAAAATGGGGTAAATTGGTCCAGAAAATAGTAGATTTCGTTGAAGAGATTTTGGTAAAATTTAGCTGAAAGTTTTAGAAATGTAAGTTTCAAGATTTTGGTGTTTTTAAATTTTTGATGGTGTGAAATGGCTTTTTACTCTTATAAACCAGATTCGAACACTCCTCGGATGAGAATTTTTTTCAACTTGTACTCTCAGGTTTTTGATAATACGAATCCATTTCAAGCACTCCCACCATCAGATTGTTTTCAAAACAAAATAGCGGAATTCCAGTTACAGGGCCAATTTACTCCTTCGATACGCAACTTCAAGGACTACTCCTTCCTGGCAAGCTCCACGGAAGGCCATATTCCGATAGTATGGTGAGCAATAGTTCCGATGATTTGGAGGCTTGGTTCACAAGCATTAAGAATAGAGAGCCCGAAGTGCAAATGCACAGCAGAGATCTCGCGGACTTTTCAGAGTCCATCAGGATGAGTAGCTTGCAAGAAGACTATGCGAACGGTCGTCGAAAGTGTAATAATAATGAACTACAAGACAGGGGCAAGGGTTTGAAGCGCAAGGTCCGGGCAACGGGGAGAAATGCCGTTTCTGCTGAGCCACGGACAATGAGGAAGGTCGGGCAGGAAGGGAAAATGATGAGCTTTTCTCGGCTGGCTGGAGGAACAGATCGTCACAGTAAAGTTGTCACAGCAAAAGGACTTCGTCACAGAAGGGTTAGGCTCTCTGTTCCTACGGCAATTCAATTGTATGACCTGCAAGAAAGGCTAGGCCTTGAGCACCCCAATATGGCAGTAGACTGGTTAATTAATGCTGCAAAATTAGCTATAGTGAGCTCCCCGTCAGAGAAGCAGAAAAGGCTTCTGCTTATGAAGGTCACATGGCTCAACGAACTTCCTCAAGCTGTTCCATTGTAGAGCATTTTATTGGATCATCAAGAGAGAGTGAAACTGCAGCTACTGGATCGGCCATTACAGCATTTACAGTTGGCCTCGGCTCTGAGACAGTCAAAGGGGCGAATTCTTTTATGGATATTAATACAAAGGCTATAACTATTGCGAATATGAAGGGACCGGAGTTGGGAAGCAGCGGCAGCAGTATTTCAGATGCAAGCATAAAGAGATCAGCCGAACGTACATCTAGTTGTTCAATGTCAGACCTGAGTTGCAAGATGGAGGCAATATTAAAAGGTCGTGAACTAGGGACGAAGAAATCTGCCGTTGCAAAAAATGATTTTGGATCTCAACCAGTTATCCCCGAGTTGAATTCAATGCAGCCATCTTTAACAAGTCTGTTTAAGAGCGTTTTCCCC